>CM053594.1:250896569-250925255 GCA_028646575.1 Pseudocheirus occidentalis
ACAAAATGGGGTTAATCATCCCATATAGAAGAGGCAAGGGATAACTGTTACAACTTTATTTTCAATTACTTTCATTGAATTTGGCTTAGGGAAGAAATGTCATAAACTCTAAACTGGGCATCATGCCACACAGGAGAATAGGGAGCATGGGGATCAGAGGGGTGATAATGGAGGGGAGGGCAGGGTCTGGGGGAGGGATGCTGGAAGCACACACTTCAGTAAAGGGACAGGGACAGGGTAGAGAACAGAACAAGGGGGGGAAGGATAGGAAGACGGGACATATGATCAGAATGTCACAGTATGTCCACTATGAAGATGTCCTGTGTAATTACACATGCACAGCCTGTATTGAATTGCTTGTCCTTCCAGTGGGGGTGGGTGACAAGGGAGGAATCAAAAGAATCTAGAATTTAAAGTTCTGCAATACATGCAACTAGAAATTAGGATATACAGGGGCTGGGGTAGGGAGACCCTCCCTGCCCTACCAGAAAGAGAGAGCAGATCAGGGGAGAGGCTTTACAGTGGGATTGCTGTTTTGGGGTTGATGTAGGGGAAAGATGGGGATAAAATTTGTAACTCAAAAATCTCATGGAAATGAATGATGTAAACAAGAAAACAAATAAAAAATTTATTAAAAAAAAGACTTAGGATGAAGCTAGACTGCTTGTATTTACATCTTCAAGAACTGAGGCAAAGTTAAAAAAAATATGTTCTACTCCCAATTTTCTCTCTCCATGATACAGATAAAAAAATTATATAGGTCACAATTAGTATGAATAATGAAACTCTTGAGGAGCTTGTATGTATTTGAATTCACACTATCTGAAACTACAATTATGTAAAATATGGTCATTGGTTCTAGCACAATGGAAATATATGGTATGAATTCAAATAATGTGACCACACAAGGAAGATTAAATATTAACACTAATTGAAACCAAGTATGTTTCTTTTACCTAAACATTTCCTGTCTCTATTTTTGTCTCAAAAAGTGACTTTGCAATGCATTGTTCTAGCTACTGGGGTTACAAAGACAAAAAAACCCCAATACAGTCCCGTTTTCCAAAGTATATGGGGAACAAAATATCACGGGAAGGGATATGATACAAATAAATATGATGAAATGTGAAAAGCTTAAGGGAATGATCTGGAAAAAATTCTTTAAGGAAATAAGAAAAGGACTTGGATAGTTCTTTCCTAACCAAAAGCAGAAAACATGAATTTTTAAAGATTTATTGTGTTGGAAAAGTGAACTCTTACTGAACTGACCATTTTTGAAGAGTAGGTCATTGCCAATGAATCCAACAGAGAATACTATGGTATTATAACATTTATGCGCTCATGAACACTTATATATTAGCTTTGCCAAAGGACTACAATAGGAAAATTGCTTTTTTAATTTGTTTTTTGGCCCTAGAAGGATTATAACAAGGAGGAGGGCCCTAGTTGTAGCTACTGTAAAGTTGTTAAAAAAAATCATAAGGCATTATAGTTACATAGTCTATTCTTTCCCAAAGAAAGTAATCTGCTATAAATGATCCTTTGTTGAATCTAAATGAGTCTGATAATTGACCTCGTGAATATATATCATATATGAATTGTCTACAGTAAGGCAACAATAGTAAATTAATGAAATCAGAATTTTGTTTATGCTTTTCTATTTTTTAAGATAGTAACGTAACAGATTACTATTCCCTAATTTTGATATTGGAAAATATTAACATATTTGTGGAAAATGAAATGCATTATTAATTTATAAGTACTGAGAACTGTAATTAAGGCAACAGAATTTTTCCTGAAAGATTAGACTGTTCAATAGGATGGTAAGCAGGACCCTAATGAGTGAATTTGCGAACTGGTCTACTCTGGTTCCCATACATGAATCTAGTCATGGTATACTTTTGAGACATTGAGAATGAATAGAGAAATAAAAGAAAGCAATACTGAGAGACAAAAAAAGGAGGCAGGTATATATTCTTCAAAGTTCTAGTTGAATTAGAACCAAAGATGAGGGAGGTCACTGAACAAAGCAAACTGCAATAATACGATTGTTGTATAGTAATACAATGCATCCTGTCATTATTTCCCAAATTAGCTTCAATGACCTGTTATTAGATATAATTTATATTCTTGGTAAAATCCAAACTTTAAACCTACTCAGTGGTTTCATTGAAGCCATTACTAAAAGCTTAACAACAAAGCTCCAGTTACAACACAGCTTCTTACCTCTTGTTTAATATTCAAAGTCTCATATTGTGTGTGTATGTGTGTTTGTGTCCCTCGTGAATTATGGGATTTTTAGGAATGAAACTGTAGTAATTAGAGAAGTAATTTTGCCAGCATGAAGCTTAGCTTCAAAGTAGCATAAGATCTAAAGACTCTCAGACTACTGGGAAATAAGAAAAGAAGTATTTTCTGCAACCCTTTGGCAAATTCCATACATATATAGCCAACTGAAGACATATCAATGTTATGATAATAATTGCGACTTAGTATTGCCAAGCATTATCTCACTGTGATGTTACATTTCTTATACTGACTCAGGAGAGAAGCTGATTGAGAAGGAAAAGTGGGGACTTTTAAAGGCTTTAAAGTTCTGAAAAAAGTTAAAAGATGTTGAAACGTGTTTGGATGTTGCAACATATTTATATTTGATCATCAGTGAGTCAACTTAAATCAATGGGAACTTCCTAAATAGCTTTAAACATTGAACAGGACACATGATAGACAATACTGACCCAACCAAGTTAAAAATCAGGCATATCACAAAAGGAAAGCAAGTCGCTGTATAATAAAAGAGAGGTGTGTGTGTGTGCATGTGTGTGTGCACGCACATGTGCATGTATGCACACTGGTGAGTGGTGGTAGAGATTGGAGGCTAATGGCCAATAAAGTATATATGCCATTAAGTTATATGAATACAGGGGCGGGTAGGTGGCATGGTGAATAGAGCACCAGCCCTGGAGTCAGGAGGACCTGAGTTCAAATCCGGCCTCAGATACTTAACACAAAAACTAGCCGTGTGACCTTGGCCAAGTCACTTAACCCCAACTGCCCTCCAAAAAACAAAAAGAAAAAAAAAGTTGTATGAATACAAAGGACAAATGTTTAAAATAATCTAACCCAACAGATGGAAATGCTACTTTAAAGTTGATTTTTAAGAAGAATCTTATTGTCAAAACATATATTTGTCTTTTTCAAATTCTCAGCAATAACAAAATTTAATTCAAAAAGGCAGAGGCATCTGAATTCAATTTGAACCATTCCCATTAGAGCAAATCCATTTGTAATGGATCTGTGAGCCTTGCCACAATGGGTATACAGGACCTTAAATTTAAGGAGGAAAATATTGGTATTTTTTAATAGTATACGTTTTCTCTTTCTTTGGAATGTGGACTATATTTAACATATGCAGGTTTAATTTTTTTTTCTTTTTTTGCCTTTCAAAATCTCTAAATACAGAATTTTAATGCCAATTTATGAAGAATATGAAACATTTATTTCAAATAAAGCTGTCATGAGATTAATTAAGACAATTTATAAGAGGCTCTTAACGCAAAATTTAAAAAACAAGGAAGACTAGGAAGAAAAAAAATCCTGAGCCAATAAATGAGAATGGACAACAATAAAAATAAACATATCATCTATTATTCAGGAAAAAGGTGGTAAGATCAGTAACTTGAACTTAGTGTCTTATGGGGCTTACACAGTTCGTTTGGAATGCTAATTCTGGACTTTTACAAAAAGGAAGCAATAAGTGTTCAACAATAAATGATTTTACTGAAGGGATGAAACACTAGGGTATATATTGAGAAAAGTTACAAGTGTCAAAAACTCATTAAGTCTTGAGAGCTAGGAGACATGTCAACTAATTCACCTTTTCATTCAATGAACACCACTGACAGTCAACTCATATCACCTTTTGGAAGGAAAATGTGTTCAGGCAGTTATGGTCTGTTTGATTTTGTTGTTATGCATTTATCTGTTATAATACTATAATGACAGCCTGGGATGTAAAGACTGTATGATTACTGGAGAAAAAATGGAGCCTGAGAGGGTCATGTTTGTGTGGTAGACCATGGGAGAAGAAAAGCAGAGGAGAGGTACTTATAAAACTGAACTATCTTAAAATTTAGGCAATTAAAAATGTGTATGTATATAGACATAAATATATACATATAATATTTTATTTTCCCCCAATTATATGTAAAAACAAATTTTAAGATATATTTTTAAAAACTGTGACTTCCAAATTCTGTCTTCCTCCTTGCCCTTCATTGAGAAGGCAAGTATTTTGATACAGGTTGCACATGTGCAATCATGCAAAACCTATTTCCAAATTAGTCATATTATAAGAGGAAAAAAAGACCAAAAAAACCCCACCAAGAAAAATAAAGTAAAAAAAGTACATCTTGATCTGCATTCAAACTCCATCAGTTTATTCTCTGGAGATGGATAGAATTTTTCATCATAAGTCCTTTGAAGTGTCTTGGCTTTACTGAGAATAGCTAAGTCTTCATTGTACAGTACTGCTGTTTTTGCTCATTTCACTTTGAATCAGTTCATCTAAGTCTTTCCAGGTTTTTTTTAAAATCATCCTGTTTATCATTTCTTATAGCACAATAGTATTCCATTGTAATCATACACCAAAAGTTGCAAGTATCACCTTCCCATGCAGGAATGTAACCTTATTTGATCCTAATTTAATCTTATTGAATCCCTTATGATTTCTCTTTCATGTTTACCTTTTTGTGCTTCTCCTGAGTCTTGTATCTGAAAGTAAAATTTTCTATTCACTTTTGTCTTTTCAATAGGAATGATTAAAGTCCTCTATTTCATTGAATATCAATTTTTACCCCTAAAGGATTATAATCACTTTTGCTGATTATGATTCTTGGCTGTAATCCTACCTCTTTTGCCAACCAGATTATATTTCAAGCCCTTAGATCCTTTAACATAAAAGCTGATAAATCTTGTGTTATTCTGACTGCAGTGCCATGATATATGAAAAGTTTCTTTCTGGCTGCTTGAAATATTTTCTCCCTGACTCCAACTTGGAATTTGTCTATAACATTCCTGAGAATTTTCATTTTGGGATTTCTTTCAGGAGGTGATTGGTAGATTCTTTTAATTCCTATTTTACTATTTGGTTCTATAATATCAGGGTTTTCCTTGATAATTTCTTGAAATGTGATGTCCAGACTCTTATTTTATCATGGCTTTCAGGTAGTTCATTAATTCTTAAACTGTTTCTTTTTAATCTATTTTTCCAAGAAGATACTTCACATTGTCTTCTATTTTTTCATTCTTTTGGCTCTGATTATTTCTTGATTTCTCATAAAGTCGTTAGCTTCCATTTGCTCAATTCTAATTTTTAAGGAATTATTTTCTTCTGTGAACTTTTGTACCTCCTTTTCAATTTGACCAGTTCTACTTTGAAAGGAGTTCTTCAGTGGATTTTTGTGTCTCTTTTACCATTTGGTTTATTCTGTTTTTTAAGCTGTTATTTTCTTCAGTTTTTGTAAGCCTCCTTTACCAAGCTGTTGAATCTTTTTTTCCCCACAATTTTCTGGCAGTGCTCTCATTTCTTTTCCCAATTTTTCTTTGACCTCTCTTATTTTATTTTTAAAATAATTTTTGAGATATCAAGTACTTCTTTTGGTCAAGAGACCAATTCACATTTTTCTCTGAGGTTTTGGATGTAGCAGTTTTGACTTTTGTTGTCTTCTGGATTTTGTTTTGAGCTTTACTGCTCTTTGCTCATTTCTGAGCCCATTTTGAGCTCATTTCTTGACTTTTAGCTTGATATTAGAGTTTGACTTTGCTCTCAGGGTGGAGGGGGCACTGTCCCAAGTTTCAGATTTTCAGAGCTAGTTATGGGAGTCTATAAGTTTTCAGTTTTTCCAAGGTGGTATGATCTTATGAGATATTTGTTTACTATTCTCCTGGTCTGTGAATGACCACAAGTACTCTTTTCCACCCTAGAATTGTAAGTAGGGTCCTCACTCTCCTGCTGCTGTAAGCTCTGGTGTGCTAATGCTCCTCCCCACTCTGGGACTGCAACCCAGGACATCAACCTAGATCTGCATATGAACAATGAATGGAACAGAGTCCTATATCTAGGCCAGCAAAGGAACCCTTGTAATCTCCTTCTTACCAGTTGTCTGAACCCCTTACCATCTGTGTGCTGGGAGCTCTGGAGGCTGAACTTGCTGCTGCAGATTCAGTAACCCCTAAGGCTTGCTACTAGTTTGCTGGTGTAGATTGTGCTGGCCTGAATTTCACTCCGGGTAAGACAGACCTTTTCTAATTGTTTTACCCCATCCTTTTGTGGGTTCTGATGCTACTGAATTTATTTTAAGGCATTATTTAAAATTGTTTAGATGGGGATGTGGGAGAGCTCAGGAGAATCCCTGCCTTTTCTCTACCATCCTGGCTCCATCTTCTGTCAAATGTAGGTGATTATTAATGATCCAATAACTACAAAAAAGTACGGTTGTGAAGGAAAAGGGAATAGAGGCAGGCCACATACAACTAGTACATGGGATTATTTTCTGATTCATTCTAACTACTGAATTGTTATGTCTGGGGGAACGGTAATGCATTGTGGCAACAAGACTAGAAACGCTACCTTAAAATTAATTTTGAATAAGAATATTCTTTTCAAAATATATTTTTTTCTTTGTCAAATCAGCAATAACAAAAATTAAATTCACAAAGTTCTAACTTGATTTAAACATTTTTACATTTCAGATATAATAGAGAAATGTTCTTTATGTTTAAACCTAAGCAGTGAAAAGATCACAAAACCGGAACAAAAAAGGAAGAAAAATCATGGTATTCCGTCTGATTTGTTTGAAAAAGCTCATTTTATTATGCAGACCACTATCTAAACACTACTTATTGGAAATTAGTTTTTAACACAAATTCATATTAGCATAGCATCATGTGAAAAGGTACTCAATAAAAATTGTGATTCTTATGCAAGTAAGGCAACTCGTACCTATGTAAGTATCAATTGTTCTCTCTGCGGATCATCTACATTCATTCCTCCTCACTGGTTTATCTGCCTTTGACTAACAATGTATGAGGTTGGTATGGATCGAAGGAGGTGACATCTATGAAGGCATTAGTAGTGCCTGGTCAATAATAGGGGCTATACGTGTTCCCCCTTCCTTCTGCCGAAGTTACCCACATACTTGCACCAAAAAACAATGAGCAAAAGCAGGCAATTTTCAAGACTAAATAAGAGCTGAAATAAAGTGCTACAGCTGTTTCCTAATTTCATTCACTGAAATTCTCACTTTCTTTCACAAACATGTATAAGTAAGAGTTGGATAAACAGATTTTTACTATTCTGTGACAAGTCCATTCTTTTAAAAGGTTAGACCTACTTTTCCTTCTGTGGAAAGCCTATACTGAAGTTCTGCTAGCAACTAAAACCAAATACATAGTTTTTAGTTTTTACCCGTGGAAGATGCATGAATTTGAAACGATAAAGAAATGAAAAAGATGTGTGGGCTGATAGGGTTTATGGGATCAGTCACATTATGTTACAGTCATATCATTTTATAGTCACACCTTTAAAAAACAAAGTTCTCAGTCTTAGCTCTTTCAAATCTCCAATGATTTGGCCCTTGATTAAGAAAACTTTCATCATAGACCTACATAAGAAAGTACAGAATTCATTCCAGCTTGTGGTTATTCTGGAAAATCAAAAATGGCCTTCATTAGGAATGTCTCTGTAAACACATCAACTAAGGTTAACATGAAGGGTGGAACAGACTGGTAACTTCATTACCTGAGCTATGACATCTGAAATTGAGGCACATCCCACAAGAAAACTGTATTTGTGTTTCAAGAGAATGCCTGCATGTGTCCATGCCTGCCACGAAAGAAAAGAAACAGAGGTGAACAGATCAAACTGGAAAGACATCTTCACATTTATTTAATTACGGGCTTTTCTTTTTTAAGTCGCTTTCTCTTTCTTCCAAATTTGTTACTCTATGAGGGACCTGTGACTTAATCAGGACAGGGAACTCTGGTGTGGGAATCCCCTCTATCCACGTCACTTATCTCTGGGTTGGTAGACGTTGGTAGAAGCTGCCTTGGGAACAGAGAAGGTAAGTCACATACTGTAAAAAACAGCTAGTGTCAAAGGCAGGATTTGAGTCCGGGTCTTCCCAATGTTAAGTTTAGCGCTCTATCCACTTAGCCACACTGCTCCTACTTCCTGGATACATGAACCTAATGTAAAATTACTTTTATATTTAATTTATGGCTTATAAATATTCTTACTTCTCAAATTAGAATTTTAATAAGCAAATGGGTAAGAAAATTATTTAGGTGTCAGTAGGCTAGAAAACTTACCAAGATTTATATAATGGCCAGGTCTTGACTGCTCAGAAGAAGTAAAAGTAGAAAAATTGAGACAGCTGCTGAATGACATTTACTGACTACACACTATATAAAGGACACAGGTAGTTGCTCAAAATGTGAATGTATAGGGGTGGTGAGGTGGCGCAGTGACTAGAGCACTTGCCCTGGAGTCAGGAGGACCTGAGTTCAAATTTGGTCTCACACACTTGACACAAGACTAGCCGTGTAACCTTGGGTAAGTCACTTAACCCCAGTTGCCCCTCCAAAAAAAAAAAGTAAAAAAAAAGTGAATGTATATGGGGAGGAAGGATTAGGGGGAATATGAAAGAAGCAGAAAAGATAGACTCTTCTTTCCTTGAAGAGCTTATAACCTCGATGATATTAATATCATATCTTTACCTCAATTACTTATGTATTCCAAGTGAAAGCATATTTTAGGAAGAATTAACTAGGTGACTGATACCTTCAGTTTCTTAGTGGACAGATGGCCAATGAGTCATCATTTGAGCTGCTAGGTCAATTCAGAATTTCTAGCTTTTTATGCTTTATATGCTAGGTTATGTTCTCTCCTGGCTAAATGACTCAGAAGGACCCTGCAGCCAATGTCACTTAACTTAGTCCAATAATGCAATTATATACTTTGAAATCTTAAGCATTTTTTATTGGGAAATGCTTACAAAAGTAATTAATAACATCAGGAAGGAGTTATGACAGCTATTCCTGGGCAAGGAGAGTGAATTATAACCAGACTGATTTTCTTAAATAAGAGAATATTAAGAGAAGAATTTGAATTTTATGTGAAGCTATGCTATAAACAGGACTCTTTAACTTAGTTCATTATAATTACAATTCTTGTACATTCTTATTTACTGATTAGTGGAGAGTCTTCTAGTCTCTTGGCTACAAGTCTGGGCAAAGTCTGAGTCTGCATCTGAATGCCAGCATCTTAAAGGGAAGGTAGGACTGAGGTACTCTAAACCAAAACTTTATGGGTAAAAGTTGGTGAAGTGCCACAATTCTCTGGGGGACTGGATTCTCCTTAGACTCAGTGGCTGGTAGGTTTGAACCTATACTTAAGAGATGTAATATTTCCGCAGCTAAATAAGGTGAAAATTATTACAGATTTGACACCCCTTTCCTGAGTTTGTGTATGCTTGCCTAGTCTAGTCATTGTGTTTTTCTTTAGCCTAAACCCTCTCTTGGAACATACAGATTTTGGAGTTACAAGTGTTAAAAGAAAAGCTCATAGTATTCACATCTAGGAATAGCATCATGTGGTCTGTCTGGTGGCCTGAAAGCTATCAGTATGATTAATAAGTTTTGTGGTCTTTCAAATATTGTCTCCTCAACAAATACATCAGAACCACGCGGGGAAAATTCATGGCACTTTTTATAGGCTTTTTAAAAAGTTGCTATTAAAAGCAGTTTTGCCCAGCTGTGTTGTATTCTCCTGGGCATGTGTATATGAAGATGGAAAGAATATCATACTACTATGGGTTTGTTGTTATACACTGTTCCTTAGAAACACACTCTTATGGCTGAGAAAAACAGGCAGAGAGAATTGGAAGGTTGGATAATTAAGATCTTCAAATGTACTTTTGCCAACAAATCATCCCAACAGACTTGAATTCATTGGATAGCTGTACTGCATTTCATTTGTGGGTAAGAAACCTTCATTTCAAATGTGGATTTCATGACATTCATTAGAATTTTATTAAAGGCACTCTTTTTCTCCAGTGCAACGTATGTAAGCCTTTAACTCTTTGAAGGCCACAAAAGGATATACTTAATGAATGCTGCTGGTAGTATTTCAGTGCTCTGAAGGCATTCCTGAACTAAATAAATTTAGATGCTATGGAGAACTCAGCTCTATGAGTTCAATCCAATTTTGGATGAAAATATATCAACTACTGGAATGGATGCATTTGGAAATTCACATAAAAACAGATATCCAGATGCAGTAATTCTTATTGCAGAGGTTTTATTTCCCATTTAAAAGCCTTAAGGGCTATACAGAGTTAGTTAACCACAACTGAAATGCCTAAGAAGCAGAAATATTTTAATATACTGATGTAAAACCATCAGATATTCTGTCTGACCTTAAATTAAAGAATTTTCTGAAAGGTAAAAAGGTCTCTAGCACTAGACCTTTACAAGTAATAGGTGCTTATAACTATAACTGATTCAGAACATTAAGAATTTTAAGATGATAGGGTATCATGGGGGTTAGCACAGATTTTGCAGCCTCTGTGATTTTAAAAAATTATCTATAAGGCTGATTTAAATTAAGTTACAGACTAAAAGAAGGGGTTTTTTTGGTCTTGGAAGTAATTTTCAGTGACATTTTCCTTTCCCATGGTTCTGTGCTCTCTGTAATAGTTTATATCTATCAGTGTATAATCTATAAATCTACATATAAAATTTCATGGGAAAACTTGCCAGTATGACATGGAAAGCTTGAGCTGTCAAGATGATGAGTACTGAACTAAAAATAGTAAAGCTAATTACTGAAGCAATGGCATCTTCACCAGTTCACCTTAGCTGCAAGTGATTTCCTGAGCTAAAAGAATGGCATTTGTGTTTAACCACATTAGAATACATCTCTGATCCTTTGAACCTAAGACTATTTGAATAGCTCCTTCTGGTTGCTTGCACATACCCTCAGAACCAGAAAAAAAAAATCTTAAAAAAAATTCTTTTACTAAAATGTGAGATGCAAAGCATAAAATGAAGGGATATGAAAGCTTAGTTTAAAGTGAAATGTTTTCTTCACTCACCATGGCATCCATGAAAGGGAAGGCAGCAAGATAAAGGAAAGCTCTTCGAGTTTTATTTCCCACTGATTCATCCACATGGTGCAGTTTATTAATAATGTAGTAGCCTAAGTCACTGTAAGCTGCAAGAGTACAAGACAAAGTTATCATTAATGCCTGGAGCAGCCCACAATTTTGAAGTGCTCTAATGTTGACAAAATGTTTCACACATGTCACTTCTCCACTCTCATAAAAACCCTGCGAGGTAGGCGCTAATATTACCCCTATTTACACTGCAGGGCGACTTGCAAAGGGGCACACAGATAGCAAGTTAGGAGGTAGGATCCAAAACCAAGTCTTCCCGACTCCACTACCCCTCACTGCCTTTCAACTCTCCAACCTGAGCATATAGACATAGGTAGGCAACATCTGGAAAAATATATACGTTCTTTTCTACCACATCACAATTTCTTTTTCATGATGTAGGTTTAGTTTGGCTTTGACCATTTTTCATCTCTTTTATTTACATATTTTTGGGGGGCACATTTAAGTAAGTTCTGCCCCAAAAGTAAAGGGATTCTTAGGATTCCTTTATTTCTAAGATGCAATGATTTCTAACAGGTTAGCGCTTCTTAATTCCGTTAATGACATGTGGACATTCT
Organism: Pseudocheirus occidentalis; assembly: GCA_028646575.1. NCBI lineage: Eukaryota > Metazoa > Chordata > Mammalia > Diprotodontia > Pseudocheiridae > Pseudocheirus > Pseudocheirus occidentalis. The sequence goes on from CM053594.1 coordinate 250,908,364, forward strand.
AATAATACTACAGTGAAAAAAATACAAAGTAGGTACCTTTGTTTAAACTTTCCGATTGATCCTTACACTGCTCCTGAAAATTGTCATCTTCATTATTGTTTAATTGCATCTGTGTGACCCCATGGTCAGGTGGACCCCACTGGGATGGGTTTGCCATTTCCTTCTCTAGTGTGTCCCCATTAATTAGGAACTGAGGCAAATAGAGGTAGAGTGACTTGTCCAGGGTCACACAGCTAGTAAGTGTCTGAGGCCATATTTGAACTCAGATTTTCCTGACTCCAGGCCCAGCGCTCTATCCGCTGAGTCATTTAGGAGCCTTGTAGATAGATGGTCGTCTCAAGAGGAACCAAAACAGGTAGAGCAGAGAAACATAAACAATGTTGCATAACACTACTTTGTGACTTTGTTTTCCTTCCTCCACTCCCAGAGGTAGGCAAAAAGAAACAAGAGTCAGGGATATGAACTTTGGCAAATGCACTAGAGGTTACGAATGAAAGTGCCAAGGTTGGACACATTTCTCTCTTCCTATTGAGGCTTATACTCTAAATAACCACCTTTTTAATTCCTTGAGCAACAATGAGTTTTCCTAAAGATTGTGTCTTAAGGTGTCTTCTCATAAGACAAAATGCTTCCCACTAATACGCTGTAGCCTCACTTCACATCTAGTATAGCTGTGTTACGACTTTTGTGAAAACCATGGAAGGGGCCAGTCATCCGGATGTAATGCCAATAAAGGAGAGCAGCAAAGCACAAAGGTGGCAGAAAGTGGGCATTAATTTATAGCTCATACTCTGTTGCTGCTTTACTTCTCAGAAATTTAATCCTGCTCCCAAACAATGCCTGTGCAGTAAAGTGAAGCAAATAACATGAAGGAAAAGGAGAACTAGAGTTGGAGCTGGAGCTGAAGTAAAACTGAGAATAAGAAAAAACCACTCCAAAAGAAGTTATGGAAATACTTGTTTTATTCCATAAATTAAAAATAAAATCAATAAAAATAAAAATACAAGAGGTGATAGGGAATATCTGGGGTGATAGTGGACAGCAGAAAGACAGAAGCTATCCTAACAGGAGAAGATGTGGCTAGCAGAAGACTAAATAAACCAGCATATATCATACCCATTTTACCGTAGCATGTTTGATGGAGAGACACTGATTCTCTTCCTTTCTAATAAAAGCCATAAAATAACTAAATGCAAAAAGAAAAGAAAATCCAATATATGAAAGATATGCTTTACAGCGATGGTTCTCAAATTTTTTGGACTTTACACTCCTAAAAATTGTTGAGATCTCCAAAAACTTTCTTTTATGTAGGTATATCAATTAATATTTACTATATTAACAATAAGGATGGATGACATTGAAAAAATATTTATTAATTCATTAAGTTACAAATCCATTATATGTTAACATAAATAACATATTTTAATGGAAAATAAAAAAATAATTAGAGGAATGGTATTGTTACACATTTTTTACAAATCTCTTTAATCTCTGGCTTAATGGAAGATATCTGGATTCTCATATCTGCTTATGCATTTAATTTGTTGTGATATGTTGTTCTGGTTGAAGTATATGAAGAAAATCCAGCCTCACACAGATATGTAAGTTCAAAAAGGAGAAATATTTTAATAGGCAAATAACATCTTAGTATTATTGTGAAAATAGTTTTTGATCTTTAGGACCTCCTAAAAAGGATCCCCATGTGTCTGAGGACCACACTTGTAGAGTCACTGCTTTAGAGCAACTTTTAAAGTATGATAAATCAGATTAAGGTTAAAGTTTAGTACCTTTTTCTCTATAACTTTTCTCTTTTCATTTTATGTTCTAGGTCTAACCTTATGCATAGGCTGACAGAATACTCCATTTTAATTCTCCTTATTCATTTTAGTACGTAAGCTAAACCTTCCTGGGTTTTGTACAGGCTCTCCAGAATCCTGGCTAAGTTGGCAGCCAAATCTCTGCAGATGGCTCCCCTCAGCTTTTATTTTCCCAGAATTGAACCCTTCCTTCCAGCTACCAAAGTAAGAGATCTGAATCACAGACGTTTAAGGATTAAAGTCAATAGCATTTAAGTGTTCTTATGACAAATCAACACTCTTTCGTTAATTGCCTCCTATGTTCCTGGTACTGACAATAAAAGGACAAAACATTAACTACTCCCTACCCTCCAAGAGTTTCCATTCTATGGGAGGGACAGAATGTCCACTCATAAGTACAAGATATACAAAATAAATACATAAAATGAGTCAGAAATGACTAAAAATGACCATGTAACAACAACAACCAGTGGGGAATTCTAAGAAGTGGAGGGGAGGAGGAAGTGTATCCCAAATCAGGGAGAACCCATGAGAAAGCACAGAAAAGGGAGAAGAAAGTGATGAGTGGTAGCAAGAAGGTGGGTCTGGAGGGACGGCGGCAGACTATGTGAAGTGTAACGATGTCTAAGAGGACTGGTATACCAGGCAGGCTGGAGCGAGGGAGGGAAGGGCTTTTGTCTCCTAGCCTTCCTGTATTCTCTCCCCAGGACAGTGGAAGAGAAAGACTTTGAACAGCCGTGTTTGGCCCATCTCTGGGTTCTTGCTCTTGTTCTATCAGCTCCCCTCCTGAGGAACAACCTACTTTGTGATTTCTGGTTTCCTCTTACCCATGACCTGTTTCTAGTGGGAGGGATTCAGGGGATGTAAATTATTTAAACTAATCTGTAAACAGAGCTTATTTAATAGGTTCTCAGCAAGGCTGCCTTAGCAACAGCTTACAACCTTCAACTCTAATAACCTGCCTCATTAAGAGAGTTCTTCAGAAATTATTTTCTGAATCTGTATCTCTTGGAGATTAAGAGATTTTGAATGAAAACAAATTTAAATTGGTTCCATGCCATAGTCCATAATTAGGCTATTTGCAGATAAGCTTGACTCTCTGTAAGGGGTCAGCTTGGGCTTCTCAAAGACTTCAGTGGACATAGTGGGTGGCTTGGAAGCCTGGAGGACTTGACTTCTAATCCTGGCTTCATCAGCTGTTCCATGCACAACCATGGGCCAGTGTATAACAACTGCTAGCATTCTAGAATAGTGAAGCACTTTATGAACATTACCTCATTTTAACCTCACAACACCCATTAGGTGCTATTACTACCTCTATCTAACACATGAGTCAACTGGGTCAAACAGAAGTCAAGTGATTTGCCAATGGTCCTAAAGCTAGTAAATGTTTGAGGCTGAATTCATCTTTCTGACTCCAAGGTTAGTTAGTGCTTTATCTATTCTGGGTCTGTGTTTCCACATCTACAAAATGGGAGTGAGGTTAGACAAGATCTCTAAGACTCTTCTTGATATTAGATTTATGATGTTATGGTCCCAAATGGGAAGAGACCTTTAAGGTCTTTCAAAACTATTAGGATTGCTAGCTTTGACTTTAAGCAAGCAAGAAAATAGTCTTAGTCTAAGATGCTGGGTAATTTTGTTCTTTATTTGCCTAACTCAGAGCAAAGTTCTCAGTGACTATCTTAGAAGAGTCGAAAAACAAGCTCTCTCAGCTCTTCCATCATTTTGTTTTTTCTTTCTGGGCAGGATAAGTGGTGCTGATTTCACATATGTGTTGCAATGTATTTCTTTCAAAAATCACTGACACCATACTTGTAGCAGGGTTGACAGTTCCTCTCACTGAATGGTCTAGTTTTTCTACTTGTGAAATGGGACATGTGCACATACCATAATTCATCTGTGTGTCATACTATGCAAACGCTTAGCCTGCCAGGACATTTTCCACTGCCAAAATAAAGTCAATGTCATCTAAACCTTTTAAATCTGAGTCTATGGAGGGATAAAACCAAAAGTCTTCCTACTGTGTCATACAATGCCATTTCTAAGAAGGGCATAATAATTCAAGTCAATCAATTTAATAAATACTTACTAAGGACACAGTATATGCAAGAAAGTTTGTAAGGAACAGGAGGTAAAAACTAAAAAAAAGTCTCTGACCCAGGGGCTTTTGACATATGACTAGTGAACTTTAGATTAACGTGGTCATAAGGCCAAGAGGACTACAACAGAATATAAGGAAGCACTCACTAAGAGTTCTAGAACAGTTCTAGAACATCTAAGTTAAAAATGGCTTTTAAAGAAAGAGCACCACAAATAGAAAAAAAAGAGATCAAGATCCTTGGTTGATGAAGAAATAACATTAACAGACATTTGGTATACAACACTTTAAAGTTTGAAAAGTACTCATCTTTCCCCCCCTCCTGCTCCCAATAGTCCTATAAGATAGGTAATATGGGCATTATTATTTTATCTTATGGCTGAGAAAAAAAAAAGATTCACCAATAGTTACACAGCTAGTGTCAGGGGTAAGATCAGGATCTTGAAAAAAAAGGTGGATTAATCAGGTATGACCAAAATTCTTGGGTAGATGCAGAGAGCAATGTAAGCAATTTAGATAAAGACCTGGGAAATAAAATATTTGAAAATTGTAATATAATTGCTTAAGAAAAAACAAATGTCCAGTTGACGTAAGCACTGGCCAACATTTATGGCCTTATAATGTGTAAAAAGAAAAAAACATAAGTCTCTAAATCATATTAAGTAGTCTTTGTTGTAGGTCAAATTTAATTTTTTATTGATAATACTTCCCAGATGTACAAATATTCAACCAGCAGCAATTTCATTCAGACTCTCCTCAATTATAATAGGTCATATCATATAATTACAGTAACAAAAAATTTAAAATCTTCCAGAAAAATATTTTTATTTGCATTATAAAAACAGGGCATTATCTTTATGTGATGCACTTGTTAGCCAATTATGAAATAAATGAAGTAATATTTTACACAGGTGCTAAATTTATTCTTTAATTCCCATCTTAGAAATCATTTAGAAGCTTTTAAATTCAGTTTCCTTACCCAGTTAGATTAAATTATGCCAAATTGTGCAATTAGCCCTGTAAATGGTTTTGGTACATGTTTTATAAGTAATGAGCAAAACCTGCTACCATATAAAAGCAGAGAACTGGAAATAGGCAATCTGCATGAATCCAACAGAACTTGGAGATGGGCATTTTGTCACATAATATCTCACAATATATGAGGTGATTAGAAGCAAGAAAGGGGCTAAAATCTCATTGTAGGAATGAACACATAAAACCAAATAGTCCATGATAATGGATCCTAAACAAAGATGGACGGAATTTCTTCCACCAAAATAAGTACTAGGTCAGGAAGTTTTCTGTATCATTTATGTTATTTATAGATTCAGTAAACTAAACAAGGAGAATGGCATCTATTATTTAGACCACCGACCTAAATCAGAGCAACTACGTCTAAGTATTTATGTAGAACACAGTTCACATACATGTATATGTCTTCTTCCTTAATAAAATGCCATCTCCTTGAGGGCAGGAACTTGGTTTTTGTTCTTTTTTTTTTTTTTGCATCCCTAACATTTAGCACACAGTCGACACTTAGTAAGTACTTTTTGATGGGTTAATATAGATCATCACTACCTCTTTATGACTCAGTAGATACTCAGAGAATGACTGTAGCTACAAAATTCCTCACCCTGTGGCCACTGTCGATAAAACCTTTCTGAACACAGCTCATCTAATCCACAGACTACAGACCTACAAGTCCTTTCTGATTTGCTACAGTCTTCAAGAAGCTGGTCACCTCCATTTAGAAGTTGGATAAAAACAAACAAACAAAAAAAACACCAACAGCTTCAGTCAATAAGACTCTTGGGCTTTTTCTTATGTTTTAAAATCCCCAGTGATGTTAGTGGAATGATAATGAGGTTGGGTTTTAAGACACAAGTCTGGGATGTACCCCACAGCTCCCTACCACATATTCCTTGTCTGCCTGTCTCTTTCATTAAACCACTCTTTTCTTTCCTCCCATGTGATGCAATAAGCATTTCAGGACTCACAGCCTTGTCTTGCAGGATCACACCATTTCATCCAGGTTAACCTTGAGTTTCCTGATAACCAATTCAATTCACCAAGCATTTACTAATGCTTATTATGTACAAAGAACTGCACTAGGGCCTGTAGACACTTAGAAACAGTCTCTGCTCACAGGGAGTTTATGTTCTACATTCTCACTAGCCTTGAGAAACAAGACTCAAGGTTAACTCACTCAGTCTGCTCACTGCTACAAAGCCTCTGTCTTTACTCCCAGCACACATTTCTCACCTTTGACCATTTCTTACCAATATTCTTTGTCAAGTTGTAAGCAGACAGCTATGCTATGTGAACAAGAAAGCTATGAAGACTCAAGTGCATGAGAGCAAACAGGACTTCCAGAAACACTAGCCTGACACTGAGTGGTATATGCAGTAGTTCTTGTGCTGACAGCTAGGCATAAATGTTAAGCACTTGAATACAACCAAACCAAATAAACTCTATGAGCTTGTGCCTGCAGAATTTAGAGGTGGCAAGGGAACTTAGGGATCATCTAACTACCACTTTGCAAAGAAACAGACCCAGAAAGTAAGTAATTTATACAAGATCACACAGGGAATAAGCTGCAAAACCAGAATCTGAATCCTTTAAATTCAAATAAAATAATTTTTTTAACCACCATTCCTTAGATCAGCTGGGGAAGGGTTAATTCTGGAAGGTATAAAATGAAGGGGAATATTTTCAGCATCTAGTTCTTTTCTCTTCCACTTCTCATTAGTTTTTTCTCGTTATGTCTGACTCTCTTTATGACCCCATTTGGGGTTTTCTTGGCAAAGATAACTGAAGTAGTTTGCTATTTCCTGCTTCAGCTCATTTTATACATGAGGAAAATAAGGCAAAGAAGGTTAAGTTGACCAAGGTCACAGAGCTAGTACCTGGGGTCCAATCTGAACTCACGACTCAAGGTCCAGCACTCTATCCACTGTGCCCCCTGGCTGCCCGCAGCACAGGGGAGTAGGCAAACCTGCTAGTCAGGGCTCCAGTAAGAGTCCCAGTCCCAAAGACTTCCTGAACACAGAGGGAGTCTGGTTATCTTGGTCTTCCATTGTTTTTTAGAGGTTTGTCAGAGGGGTCTCAAGATAGTTTTAAGAGGAGGAAAGAAGAAAAGGTGGAATATTGGGGATGACAAGAAAGCAGGGAAGGGTGGTGGGGGGAAAAAAGAAAGAATGTAAGGGTTGGAGAAAAGAAGCTATGAGTCATTTAACTGTAGTGCAACTTTCAAGACACCATCACCAATTATAGGTAAGAAGCCCTAGACAGCCTGGCAGATGGATGTATGATAGCCATAATAAGCATTATTCATTTATAACATTGGTTTAAAAAAATTTTTTTTGGAGAGGCAACTGAGGTTAAGTGACTTGTCCAAGGTCACACAGCTAGTCTTATGTTAAGTGTCTGAGGCCAGATTTGAACTCAGGTCCTCCTGACTCCAGGGCTGGTGCTGTATTCACTGCGCCACCTAGCTGCCCCAGTATTATTCATCTATTTTGGGAGTCCCCTGTCCATTAAATCACATAAATTCTCATGATAAGGGCAAAAGGACAAATTCTTTAGGGCAAGCCCTTGTAGTGTGAGTGACTCTTCCCCAGTCATCACTCCACTCTGGTTTCTGCCTTCTGTTGGCCTTGCCCTATTTCAGAAGGCTCTGGCTAACCACCTGTCATTGATAGAGGCAGCCAGCGAAGTCAACAAAGTCAGGAAGATCCGAATTCTAATACGATTTCAAACACCTCCTAGTTATGTGATCCTGAACAGGTGGGTCACTTACCCTCTGTCTCGGGTTCCTCAACTATAAAACAGAGATGACAACAGCTTTTATTTCCCAGGATTAATGGCACACAGTAGGCCAGACACAATCATAAATAAATGCTTGTTGCCGTCCTTTTAATTACAGTTTACTTTTTTTAGGGACCCATCTTTGCCACATATTTAACCAGCATATGCCCACATTATGCTCTTAATTTAGAAGATTTGGAAGAAAAATTAGCCCTCCGAAGGTAAGAAGAAAATAGAGAAATGTAGGCAATTGATGGAAAATTAGGACTGAAGGAGAAGGAATGATGACTATTTGCTAAATTGAGTTGAAAACATGGTACTTTCCTTAAAACAAAACAAATCGATGGTAAGCAATCTGAATCATGAGAATCAGAGCAGGGAAAAATTGTTTCATTTCTCTTCTCATTTCATTTGGAAATAATAAACTCTGTATTAAAGTACTAGACTCAACTCTGGGTTCTTATTGTAGAAAAGACATGAAAAATTAGAGAAAAGCAAGGAAAGCACCATTCAATGCTATTGTACTATTATAGTGACATGGGAAATCCGTAAAAATTACACAAAAGGTTGGACAAGATCCTATTCTAAACTCGGAGCAGTGCTGAGTTGTAGTTGAGGGAGGGTCAGCCTTGGGACACATTCTCTAGCTCTGTGACTATGGACAAGTCCCTTCATCTTTTGGTGACCAAGGCAAATGGTTAAAGTTATGTGGGAACCCAGATGCTGGTCTGTATGGGAGTTAACTGCTACACCAGGAATCTTTCACACAGATATAATCATAGGTATCAGGCTTCTTCTCTTTAAGGGAAAAAAAAGGAATTAAAACAGGTTAGACTGAATAAGAGAACCAGAACGGTGCTTCCTCTTATAGCAATGTGACTACCTTGGTGGATGCTCTTCATATTTTGGTTAGCTGGTTATTTAATGATGATTTTTTTCAACATGAGCCTTTTCCCCTATGTGGATTTCAATTCAATGAGGGCTTATTAATTGCCTGTCCTATACTAGACACTGTGCTAGGTACTGGGGATAAAATTAAATATTTGGCCTTAAGGAGATTATCTTTTGCTAGAAATGTATGCTCTATTTCTACATATACGTAGAAAAGTTAGTACGAAATATAGGCAAGTAAATACAAAGTAATTTTGGAAGAGCCCTAATAGTTGGAGAAATCAGAAAAGGCCATGGCACTGAGCTAAGACTTGAAAGAAGGTCAGGATTCCAAGAGGCAGAGATTAGGAAGGAGACCATTCTCAGGAGGTAAAAGGCCTGAGCGGGAGATGGCATGTTGTCTGTGGAAACTAGCATGAAGGCAAGTGTGGCTGGAACAGAATATGTAAAATCATCATGATCTTGGGGAATAAAGACTATTTAGATCATCAGAAATACTCAAACGTGTAAGGAAATAACAAATTCAAGGGAAGAAATGACCAGGAGAATAAAGCATAGGATGCAAGAAAACAGTTCCATCTACATTATTTTTAAGTAATTGTCATGTTCTGAAAAACTTGAAAATATCTTTTTATCATAAAAACAAATCCGCGGGTTTCTCTCTTCTCTCTCGGCCTGGATGGAGGCAGCACAGGTAAACGCCGTGATCTTCATACTGCTAGAAAGCTCCACGGCCACAGGAGAGACTATAAGTGGCATGACAAACAATACAAGAAAGCTCATTTGGGCACTGCCTTGAAGGCCAATCCATTTTGTGGAGCATCTTATGTAAAAGGGATTGTCTTGGAAAAAGTTGGTATGGGCTTTCCTTCTTTCTGTTGGCGCTTTCCATGGAGGGGCTGCTGTCTCTTCACTGGTGCCATGCCCGCCCTCAGACCTCTCGTGAAGCCTAAGATCGTCAAGAAGAGGACCAAGAAATTCATCCAGCACCAGTCTGACAGATATGTCAAGATCAAGAGAAACTGGTGTAAACCAAGAGGCATTGACAACACGGTGCGAAGGCGCTTCAAGGGCCAGATCTTGATGCCCAATATTGGTTTAGGAAGCAATAAGAAGACAAAGCACATGCTGCGAAGTGGATTCAGGAAGTTTTTGGTGCACAATGTCAAAGAGCTGGAAGTGCTCCTAATGTGCAACAAATCGTACTGTGCTGAGATCGCTCACAATGTTTCCTCTAAGAATAGGAAAGTTATTGTTGAGAGAGCAGCTCAGCTAGCCGTCAAGATCACCAATCCAAACGCCAGACTGAGGAGTGAAGAAAATGAGTAAAAACCTAAGCTTTGCACATTTTTATTTGTGTTACATAAACCCTCAAACTACTAAAAAAAAAAAAAAAGTTGATGTGGAAGCCAAGCAGCCCAATTCTGCCATCAGGAAGTGAGTGAGGGTTCAACTGATTAAGAATGGCAAAAAAAAAAACCAACACACAAAAAAAACCAAAACACTGCCTCTGTTCCCAATGATGGCTGCTTGAGGAAAATGATGAACTTTTGGTTGCTGGATTTTGTCGGAAAGGTCATGCTGTTGGTAATATTCCTGGAGTCTGATTCAAGGTTGTAATAGTTGCAAATGTTTCTCTTCTGGCCTTGTACAAAGGCAAAAAGGAAAGACCAATATCATAAAAACTGTATGATGTCTTTGTCATACTAAAAAATTTTCATATAACAAATGTGTAACTTTTTTTCTACCCATATAAAATGGTTCTTACAAGTTAGAATATCTAACTTATACTTGTCTTGCTATAACCTTGTGAACAAAGTTATTTAATAGTTGGTGGTAGTGGAATGATGTGTACCAAGCAGCAAGCTTTTTATTAAGCACCTCCTATGTGTTGAGTGCTCAGGATACAAATACAGGATTGAAATAGCTTCTTCACTCAAGCAGATTATATTCTTGGAAAACGCAATATGATATGACTCATGCCAAACTTTTTTTTTAACATTAGATAACTTTAAATTTTAAGTAGATATTCATACATTTGAACATCTGCTTTCATCACAAATACTGGGGAGCAATACCTCAGATTGAGAGTTAAAATATTTACTGGGCTATTTTGAATGAAAATACGCTTTAATTTCAAGTCAGGATGGCAATTCAAATAGAAATGCTTTATGACCAACATTATGAACGGCTTTTTGTTGACTGATATGCAATGTTAACTAATTTGCCAGAAGAAAGCATGAGCTTTCCTGTGTATGTATGATGGCAATATTTTTTATACACATCGTACCTGCCCAGCACTTTTATTATAATATAGCCGAAATGGATTTGTCCCTCCCCCCAAAATCCATGGAATAGCCTTTAATATGATGCAGAACCCCTTTCAGTTACATGATTAAATTCATCATCATCATCTCATACATGATATGCTTGAAAATAGAAACCAATTTTAATGTAGAAAATACAGTCATTTTATGGAAATGACTTTTTGGAAGGCAAAAGTTTTCTCTCTCTAGCTTCAGCAAGATAGCCTCGAGTTTCTTGGCTATGATTTCCTGATAAACAGGCTTAGACTTCTGACCTCTGAATCAGTTCCACATAGTTTTTTGAAGAAAGATAAAGAGGGGAATAATGCATTTATTTCGGAGCTCAAACATAAAAAAGCATTAAAAAACAAAAGGGGTTCTTTCAACTAGCATAGAAACCCCTTTGTTAGATTAAACATGGAATGATCTGAAATTTAAACACTTCTTGGGAAAGGGCCCAAAATAACATTAGCTGAAGAAACTGATATGCAAATACCTAGATATCACTAGATCACTGAAGTTGCACATGTATATGCAAACACTGATTCCAAGGAGCATTTAGGACACATATATGGAAAGTTGGGCAGGGGACCAAAGAAGCAGGCAACTTTTCTGCCAAGGGTTTGTAAGTACAAATAGTTAGCACTGCAAACTGGACTGGATACTTGCTAGACAAGATGAAAAGCCACATACTGTCTTGCATGCTGTCCTTGGCATGGGAGCTGTGACACATTAAAAACAAATAATAAGAAAGATCTACCGCAAGAGGTGACATTGTATGCTTTTAGACACACTACTCATAATACAATGTAAATGGATTAGGGGAACCGCTGTCTCCTTTAGTTATAATTCACATTCACAGTTCCTGCATATATCAATGTTAATTTTGAAGTAAACAATGGATTTGTAAAGTGTTAGTCACAGGTCTTTGTGGTCAATGGGGTTTTGTAGATGTGCCAATCAATTTCTATGTTGAATGAATGGAGCTGGATTAAAGCCAAGGATTTCAGTAATCATGTCTTTAGGGGTTTTATCACCTCCCATGAAGCCAGCTAAAGTAAAGCTCCTATCATAAAGACCTTGATAGACCAAGGATTTGGTTATATTGCAAAACAATCATGCACTCACAGTGATGCATATAGTGTTATGCAAAGACCATGAGAGGGTGGTTTGTCTCATGACCTCAGCATTGGAAGAGGTTTCCAGAGTCACCTAGTCCAAGCTCTACCTGACAAAGAATCCTCTTCATATAACAGATGAGCCTCAAGTCTTAGTCTGAAGATTTCAAGTGAAGGGGAACCCACTTTCCTTTAAGGTAGCCTGTTAATGCTCTTATTTAGCTCTAATTGTTTGGGAATTATTTCTTTACATTAAGCCCCATCTGCCTCCCCAAAACTTCTGCCTGTTCTCTCCTCTGAGGCCAAACTGAGGAAATCTAACCCTTGTCCCACATGACAGCACGTAAAATATTCCCGGAGAGCAAAATTACCCCCCTCAAATCTTGCTGTTGTTTTCTTAGACTAAAATATATATGGCCATTTCCTTCGACTCATTCTCATAGAGCTTTATGGGGTCCCTTACCATCCTGGTAACTAACCCTCCTGTGGATGTTATTCTACTCCTCAGTACCTTTTCTAAAATTGTGCTCAGAAGTTAATTCAATGCTTCCAGTAGTGGTCTGGTAGGAAAAGAACACAGAAGGACTATTTCCTACTATGGTCTAGACCCCATTCCTCTCTTAATAGAGCATACAGATCAGTATAAATGTGTCCATGATAATTCTCATGTCAATTATGATCACTGCCTTTTGCAAAAGAAACATTTCTACATGATTAAACTTGTTGCAGATCCAGATTCAATGAGAATGTAACAGGGTAAACTTGTTTTAACCAGTTATCAGTATCTTAAACAAAGAACTTGTGTTTTTGTTAACAACAAATAGTGTCAGTCCTAGTTGAGAATAAATATGCATTAAGGGTACCCGCTATCTCACTGATAAACTAAGGACCAACGCAACAGCTGTGTAGGAATCACAGGCTCCCAGAGAAAAGAAGGGGTTTTTGTTTCTAGAGTTTTCAGATAACTTTAAAAAGGAATGCAACTTCTATTGGCAATCAAATTTACATAAGAGACATATTCATTATTCTATTTATATTTATTATTATGTGAGATATTTATTACTTGCAAATTAAATCAGATGAAATTATATATATATATATATATATATATATATATTATAAGCATGTTTAAAAAAAAGTTTAAGGAAAAAGGAGCCATGGCCACTGAATGCACGGTGAAGTGAGCCAGCAGCATCTTACCTATCAAGGTGTGAAAAACAGCAGCTATGACACCTGCCACCACCATGCACAGAACAGCTTTGGTCCTGTCTCGTTTGCTGTTCACAAATACCAGGCCCACATTTTTAAAGTCACTCATGGGGCCTGTGAAGAATTTCATCAGGGAATAGGCCAGTCCGTAGCTGGCCAGCATTTCCACAGCATCCTCCTTTACAGCAGCAATACCTCGGTTCAAGGCCTGTGAGGATAGGGGGAAAAATAAAGAAAACCAAACATTAATACAAGAACTTGAATTCAAAGGAAATTCAGTTTCGAAAATAAAACTTCAGTGGTCCATATAAACAATTAATATCAAGTATTACCACCTTGTGAATCTCAGTTTTAATTCGATCACCTGTGTTGTTTAAGATTTCAAGGATGTAGGATTTCATTAGTGAATGTTCCCTCTACTGACTCAGATTTCAACTCCTCCTCAGTATTCTAGATAGTTTTTAGGAGTTGCGAGGGCCAAAAAGTCCATCACACGTCAGTTAAAATTGTGATGTGTCTCCATGAACCTAGCCAGACTGGTCCTCAGAAGGCAAACATAATGTCCATTGCTAGGCCCATACGCGGCGCCTTTTCAGTTGGTAGGATCTGAACCAGCTTGGTTTCCAAGCTGCTAATCTGAATTAGTTGAGCGAGTTTCACCCTAAGAGGATTCCTTCCACTGGTGAAAATCATGGGTTTGGTCCTATAGTTATTAAAGAGAGCAAATATCAGAGGTGAGAAAGAAGCCCAAGTCTTCTAGGGGTGAACACACAATAAATGCTTATTGACTGACTGCCAATCTAGTGCTCATTCTGCTGCTGAGTTGACCAAGCTCTGGTTCTTGGCATGAAATTTCAAATTTGTGAAATTCAACTAGATTTAGGAAATGCTGCCTTCAAAGGGTCACCAAATTACCTCTGCAGCTGAAATGATTATTTAATTAAGTTCAAATGCTTGAAATCTAAATCTGTGACCCTGTGATTTTAAAAGATAAAGCCTCTGACCCAAGGTTAAGACATTGGTGAGCCAGGATTCTGTTTTAAACAATGTGCAAGTGACAGAACAGGACAACACTGACCTCAGCTCATGGTGATGCTCTCTTTAGGGAGTTTTTCTTTTGAAATTGTAATCTTTCTATCTTTATCTATTACATATCCAACGTCTATTAAAGTTCAAAAGAAAAAATAAATAAATTCCTTTCTTTGCTATTTCAAAAGTAGTGCTCTCCAGGTAACTTAGATGGGACAGATTTAATAAAAAACAACCTGCAGTTCTTTACTATGCTTAGTGCTTTTCCCAGGTTTAGTACTAGTTATCAATTTCTTAGAGGTAGTGTAGTACAAGATAGAGAGGTGGCCTTGGCTTTAGGAAGCACTGGGTTCAAATCCTTCCTCTAACACACAATGGCTATGAAACCCTGGGCAAATCACTTAACTTCTCATCTCTCTAGACAACTCTTTAGGAATGTGAGTTGGAGAAAGTCACGGGTAGACGGAATCAACTTCCTTCTAAGTGTGCCAGCAAATTATCCTGTAGTAGAACTTTTCACATATAATAGAAGGATTTAGTAGTTTGCTTTTGGAGAAATGTATAACAATTTATAACCTTATTAAAAGAGCTGAACTAGCCACAGTGATAAGTTATTTCTACACATGCTTTATTTATAAGGCTAATAACTTTGATTTTCAGAGTCTGATCCTAAACACTGAGTTGAGATCTACAAATATATAACAGATTTTGTTTGCATATCTTTAGTATGTGCTCTGTAACAGGTAGAGCATTTCAGGACCAAACAGTCACTGGAGGATGGGGCTGAATCTAATCTAACCCTTGAATATGCCCCTCCCCTAGAGCAGTGAACTGCCTACAGCTAGGGATTAACAGATAATTTTTAAACTGAACCAAACAGATTCTCTTGGTAGAATGTCTTCTTCACTGCATTTAATGAGGGTCAACCCATTGAAAAGAAAGAGCTGTATGCAAGCACCCCAAAGAATAAATGCATCTGTTGAGGAATAATACTCTCAAGGCAACCTTAGAATAATCCAAGGTTAGAATTCTGGGTAGCTGTTACAATTCAGTCATCATCTTCCAGACAAAGCTATTCAGGTTGCTAATGTGACTCATTCATTTTAACTTCCAATTTTTAGTAATTTCCTTTAAGTAATAGCTTAAAACCCCTACTAGAAGGCTTTCATCTCCATTTCTTAAACAACACATAGCTTGTCATGAAACACTTTCCTATGTGACTGATTTCACATTTCACCAAAACTGCTCTTATGTCTAGCCACCCTAAAATCAATCTGAAAACTCAGGGACCCTGATGACAACCCTTGTGTACAGCAAGGGAAAGATTAGGAGAGTGAGCGGATTCTTGTTGTACATCAAAACATACCTATAGGACTTGAGAGCCCACCAGTTTAATTTCCATTTGTGAGGGATAATTTGCAGTGAAGTTTCCCCATTCTGAAAAATCAAATCTAGAGTGGCTTCAGCATCCACTAGGCCTAAGGTTAGAGGTCACTTGACCTTATAGGAATCTGGGATTTACAGCAATGAAGACCCTCGCCAGGGCCACCTCAACACAAGATATGCCAAATAAGGATAAAACTGCTTTCCTGGCCTTGCATTGGACATCCATATGTTTCTGGGTCCTTTGTCACAGAGAGAGATTCCTGGGCTTAGGTTGTGGGCCAGCCCCTCTACCAATGAGAGTGAGGGCCAGTTAGGGGGTTGGGTTTCTGCATTAGAAGGTTACATAACCATGGGCTTGCTTCTACCTGTTGCTCTCTCTCCCTGGCAGATTCTCTTTGAGTGACAGGGACAGAGTCCTTTCTCATGAGACCTTTGCTGACCTCAGATTTAGACTCTCAACTCTTTCATCTCACACACTGTTGTATGTCTAACTACATCTAGTTCAGAACAAAACCCACACACCTGTGAACATTTGTTACCAATCTTTCACAATTCTGGCTGTAAACTCTCTATCCACTTTGTGCACATCATCTACAGTTTACAGACAAAATGGGGGAAAAAAGGTATCCTGTTTTTTTGATACTGGCCAGAGTATCAGCATGATGAGATAATTTTATAATTGCTTATAATACTGCACATGACACCTTCATAGCAACCAAACCAGGATCTAATTCTCAGGCCAGTCACTGCTCTTTTCTGGGTTTCAGTTTCCTCATATGCAAGATGATAAAACTTCAATAGATCATTGTTAAGGTTCTTTTCCATCTCTAACATTCATTCAGTAATTCTTTCTTCTGGGCATATGATTTTTTTTGCATGCATCCCTCTCAAAGGCATTAATTTTCACAAAAGGTACATTAATTACTTAGGATATTTTCAGAAAACATATAATACTGTATTTAAATACTACAGACTTAGGCAGTCACATTGGCAATTTGGGAGGTCTATTCCTTGACAAAATGATACAAGTCAACCTTAACTAAGGTTATCTATTAACACAGTTCTCCACTTTCTATTTTTTTTTATGATTTTCAGAATTTTATTTTGCACAATTAAGTTGTAGTGATCAGATCTTAAAAGTGTGAGGATGGATTTTTTTTTAAATTTAGTTTTTATTTGTTTTCTTGTTTACATTATTCATTTTCATTACATTTTTTGAATTACACAT
>CM053594.1:250925755-251029580 GCA_028646575.1 Pseudocheirus occidentalis
GAGAGGGAGAGGGAGACAGGGAGAGAGAAAGGGAGAGAAGGAGAGAGGGAGGAAGAGAAGGAGAAAGAGAGGGAGAAAGGGGGAAAAAGGGGGAGAGAGGGAGAAAAAGGAAAAGAAGGAGAGGGAGACAGGGAGAGAGAAAGGGAGAGAAGGAGAGAGGGAGGAAGAGAAGGAGGAAGAGAGGGAGAGAGAAAGGGTAAAAGGGGGAGAGAGGAAGAAAAAGGAAAAGAAGGAGAGGGAGAGGGAGACAGGGAGAGAGAAAGGGAGAGAAGGAGAGAGGGAGGAAGAGAAGGAGGAAGAGAGGGAGAGAGGAGAGGGAGAGATGAAGGGAGAGAGGGAGAGATGGAGGGAGAGAAGGAGAAAAAGGAAAAAGGAGAGGGAGAGAGAGGAAGAGGCTGGGAGAGAGAGATGATTTATGACTAAATTATATAGGCATTAAGCAGTTCCTGGGCAATATCCTAGTGGAATGCTTTATGGTAAAATTTTATTTTAGCTGGTTTTAAAATCCAAATATTGCTTAACCTGGAAAGAAAAGATTTTTAAATTTCTTTATCACAATTCAGATACTAAAAATGATAAACACTAATTGTTTTATAATCACAACAAATTTAGAGCTCATTGTATAACTGTAGTTAAAGTAAGTGTGGGAAAATGAATTCATGTCAACTCTGATTATTGTGCATCATAATTTATATGTCTACTGCTTTATAAAATACTCCCTTCACATCATCCCTATAATTTATAATCACAGGATCACAGATTCAGAATTGTTAAGAAATCTTTGAGGTCACCTAGTCCAACCACCTCATTTTACAGGTAAACAATCTGAGGCCCAGGGAGGGCAGAACAAATTCTATTACTTTCATTTTATTAGATGAAAAAATTCAGGCTCAAAGAGGTTAATTGGCTTTTTGATAGACCCAGAAAGGTGGAATATAGATAGCTGAGACTTAAACTCAGTTCTTGTGACCCCAGACAGGGCCTTTCAATGTAGTGAACTTTAATTATATGGTCACCACAGACTATGGGATACTTAATGATTAAATGAGCAACATTTTTGTGTAAGGCTAACTAGCTAGCTCTAATGGTATGGCTGGAAAGCTATATTCTGCAATACTTCTCTTTTATCTAGTTTCCCCCTCCAACAAACTGTACCATAACCCTGAAAAATGAGGAGTAAGAATGGATATGACATCTTCCACAACTTAAAAAATTGGCCAGTCAGCCCAAAAGTCTTTATTAAAGCAGTGGTGTGTGCTGGGGGTTAGGGCTATAAATACAAGAGTGAAACAATCTCTCCTCTTAAAGAGCTTATATTCCTATGGGGAAGAGCACAAATATAAGCATATTCAAGATAAATATGAAAAAAATACAAAATAGTTACTCAATACAAGATAATTAGAAGGGGAGGTCATAGCAACTAGGTAGGTGGGGGACATCAACAAAGAGATAAAATATGGCTGTGAATGATATAATATTCTGTTCTCTGAACAATCCAAATACAAGGAACTATGGAAAGAAGCATGATGGACCCAAGTTGAGTGCGACACATTAACAATAACTTGCATCTGAGGAGTGGCATAAGAGACATTCTCAAGAACAAGTGTGACTGGACCGACCCATCTTTTTTCATGTACTAAGAGGAAACAACACATGGTACACTGAAATCTCTGAAATATTAATAGTAACAGTAAATTATGTGGATCTTGCAAGGAGGGCTTGTGTGGAAACACATGGAGAACCACCCATGATGAAAATGTGCTTACAATTTGTATTGCTAGAGAAAGTACCTACACACTTATGAATCAATGGGTCAAAGTATCAAAATAATTGCTCACTTTAGGAAGCAATTAAGCAATTAGGAAGCACTATATTCTTCCTAATGCCACTTCTCCACTCTGCCAAATGAACCCCAACTCATCAAATCACTCCCATGAACACATCTCCAACTAAACATGATCTTTGACTATGTCAAGAAAGAAAACACAAAGATTTCTGTTCAGTTGTTTTCAGTTATGTCTGACTCTCTGTGACCCTTTTTTGGCGTTTTCTTGGCAGACACTGGAGTAGTCTGTGGTTTCTTTCTTCAGCTCATTTTACAGATGAGGAAACTGAGGCAATAGCATTAAGTGACTTGTCCAGAGTCATGGAGCTAATAAGTATTTGAGGCCAAATTTGAACTCAGATCTTTGTCTCTCCAACCCCTGCACTCTATCCACTGTGCCACCTAACTGCCCTAAACACATTGGTTATCTAAAATTAAATAACTATAAGACCCTCAAATGCTTCTTTTAAAATAAGTGACTTTTCTTTCAGAGCTTCTGCTTTCAATGTGTAAATCCACCCTTTATGCAGTGGTGAGAAAGAAGTAATTTTGAGTATAAGTTCTATTACTTATTAGCTGTGTGCCTCAAGACACATCCTTTAACCTTTGACTTAATCAACTCATTTGTAAAATGAGAATATTAGTACTTGTACTACTTACCTGTCCAGTCTGCTATTTTAAATTATAAAGCACTACATAAATATGAGACATTTTCATGATAAAATGTCCTTTTTTCAACAAAAGAATGCCAGGGATATATCATCCATGATATACAAAGTCAGAGAACCCAATCATTTCTTCTTTTCCCTCTTGTACTCTAAGGTTCATCTGGGCCTTTATCAGAAAGGACAAATACCTCCGGGTGCTCCAGGAGGCAATGATTACACACTACAGAATCACTCCAATGGTAAAACATATGAAACATACTGGTTTTTATTTTCCCTGTCTCCACTCTGTTCAAGCTTCTGACCCTCTGGGGTTATCCATGCACAGCACCAGCCAATGTCAAGTTGCCCTGCCCAAGCACTAGGAAACATGGGGTTGGTGGAAAGGACAAAAAAAGATTTTGATTAAGCACAAAGCTTCTAAGAAGAGCCAAGATTGTTTGTTCATGACTTTGACATAATGCATTATTCTCCATTTAAGAGGGACAGTCAGGGTCAGTATTACTTTCACAGCTCAACCATTACAGAAACAATCCTGTAATGATATATCAGGCCTGAGGAACACCATTTTTTATTCCATTACCCACCAAAATAACTTCTTGGCAAATCTTGGGTCTATTAATCAGGAAGGAACTCCTAATACCATAGGGCTGCACTCCTCACTACCCCTTGTTAATGATGCTAGTACAAGTATTCCTCAATTTATTGACAAGAAAACAAGTTTCACCTTTACTCAGGGGTACATAACAAAACTAGCACTTCCTCCTGTGCCTTCTCAGTCTACCACAACTACTCATGATCACCAAACCCAGCTGATACCCCTTTCCCACTCTCCTCCCACCTCAGGCTAAGTAAGCCATCTAACCTGACACAGTGCATGGAACTCTGAATGGGAAGGCAGGAAGACCTCACTTAAAATCCCAATTCTGCCACCCTGAGCAAGTCACTGAACTCCTCTGAGTCCCAGTTTTGTCATCCATAAAATACTACTTTCCCCATTGAGATCAAATGAGACAATGGATATAAAGCTCTTTGCAAACCTTACAGTACTAAATAAATGTCAGCTATTAATTCTAATTATATCTACTTGTTAGCTTGGTGATTTCAAAACTCCTATAGCTTCAGTTATCTTTAATATAGATTATTTTCAAATCTTTATCTTTAATATGAGTGTTTCTTCTAAGCTTCAGACCAGCATTTCCAATTTCCTACCGAATATTTCTTTCCTAGATGTCTACACCAGTGTGTCTAAAACTAAATCCCACTCAACAATTGACCGAGATCTTGCCATCTGCCTTGCCTCTCTCCACACAGACCAGGAGCATCCTTTTTGTAGGACCTTTAAAACAGTCCCAGTTTCTGAAGAAGTTAGTTTAAGCAAACTTTGGAACATCTGACTTGTGGCCAATCTGTCTTGACTGGGAATTAAATGAGTGAAAATCTCCCTAGACTGCTAAGACCTAGGTGGCCACAGACCAGATCACTCTCCACAATCTAGCTACAGACTATAATGTTAAGGGAATTTGAGTATTTCCCTTGCCCCTTAATAGGCCCATGTGGACTGCTCTGAGCTTTGGCCCAGCCCATAGCTTGAGTCACATGGGGCCCATGGGGGGAGGAGCTTGCCAAACAGGTGGCACAGGAAGGGTGGAGCTGGGAGACAGTGAGATAGAGCTGAGGAGAGAGTTGAGGCAGAACAGCTAGCATGAGTGATGGAGGGATTTTGCCTAGGGGAGCTTGTTTGTGGGGAGGCCTAATGGAGGGAAGGCTTGGGGATGCAGTGCTCCCTGCATTGGTGATGTGTATAAACTTCTTTGTTACCATCATGGAACTAGCTTTCTGCTATCTGAATAAACATTTTGGTTTCATCTTTGAGGAAGAGAGTTTGTTATATTTTGTGATTCAACCCTGGAAATACATCTGCATATTCATAGTAACTGCTATGGGTATCACACTGGTGTTTGTCCACTGTGCTATTTGCTCTGCCTCACATGGTCTACCTTTTCCTCTGAATATAGTAATCAAATAAATAGTATCACTGCTTCTGGAAAGGGTGGGTCAGTTGAATACTTTATGGATCAACTTAGGGACTGTACTAAATGACCTCTTACCAGTTCTAGAGCTATGATGGTATGAACCCTGTGACTACGAGACTAAAACTCCTCTCCCTGGCCTCTACTCACCTGGATGTGTATTCTTTTCCATTAGGAAAGATCCTTGATGACTGCTGCATTTTTATATTTGTATCCCCAGTTCCAAATATAGTGCTGTGCACATTATAAGTATATAATAAATGTGTTTCATTCATTTTTCATTCCCCCATCCCCGCTTTTTAGTGATTTCCTATGTTTCCCTTTCAGTAAATCTTACCTCTATCTCATTTGAAAGACTTTGAGAGCATAAAAGTGCCTTATAATTTAGTCCAACCTTCTCCTTCTACAGATGAAGAAAATGAGAATCACAGAAGGTCATGTGACAAGGCAGTGTCTTACAACCTGTTAGTAGCAAAGCCATGACTAGAACCTAAGTCTCCATGAGCCTCCCTGTCCCATCTTCTTTTTACTACCTGGTTGCTTACGGTATAAGTGACAGACAACACCTGAAGCACGACATAAAATAAGAAAGCCAGGATACAGTGAGATTAAATTATATAAATTTACCTATACTTTTTCTTTTATGAAGGACTGTTGAAGAGATCCAGGGTATTTGCTAAAAATAAAAATTATTAAAAGTCACTTTATCTCCCATTTCCTTAAGCAATTAAACCCTAACCTGCAATATTTAAGAGTATAAGAGAGTAATCAGTCCAAGATTTGTTTGGGTTTTTTTTTTGGCTAAAAAGTATACTCATAAAAAGATGCCTTAATAGTCAGGTGTTGTAAAAGCCTAAAACATAGGAAATTTAAGTTGTGATATTTCTTTAAAGACAAACCCAATAATGCATTTTCCTGTGTGCAATGGAGTGCTTTGCTACTCTATACTCTTAACCTTGCTGACAAACAGACAATTATTTCCCTCTGCCCCTTAATCTTTCACTCCATTTATGACTCATCTACTGTCAGGTTCAAATTGCAAATGCATTAGACAGAGACAGTGCCTCATTCTAAGTTTTCTGTGGAGCTTGACATACAAGATGATGTGCGATAAGTATAAAATAATTTATTGAAAGAAGTGAGGTCGCAGTTTCAAATTGACAGGCTGGCATTTTGTATTTGCATTTGTCTATTCCAAGATAACTTTTGACAGAGCTGTCTGGTTTCTGACAAATCATGAACGCTACTAGGAGGTTTCAAGATAAACCTTAAATCCAACTTGTGAGTTAGTTCACTGTCTGAAAATGAAATGGTAGCTAGATTTTCAAATTAGTGTATCTTTATTTTTTTTACAAGAGTAATAGCAAAGAAACTTCAGCTAATTTTAATAAGCAAAGGTTATAGAAACTCAGTATTGCACAATACAGACCATAATAGGTATACAATAGCAATCTGCAAATTGAGAAATAAAGTACTATGAGGGATAATTAAATGAGTATCTGACATAGTGCTTGCCCTCAAGGAGTTTATGATTTACTTTCATAGCAAAGGCAGTTTCATATGTCGCTCAGAAACCAAACAAATAATAGCAGAGATGGAAAGTGTTATATAGCTAATGAAACATACCTAAAACACACATAGAAATCAAATGCTGGATCGTCCACTGAGAATGGATTCAGAATGAAATTGAATGTTTGATGATGATGAAATCACTTCAATCACTCAAATTTTTTTAGGGAAAAGCAGAAGAAAAGTTGTTATTGTCTTGTAAAGGGGGATATTTTGAAGTTACTCTCTAAAGGAAGAGGTCAAGAATGTTTTCGAAATTAATTGTATGTGGTTCATAATTCTGTCCTAACATGTTATATTAAAAAATACGAAGCAATGTGAAGTTTAAAGATAATTCTCGATATTTCCATGTTCTTTCCAAAGTTAAGCAAACTTTGAAGTAAATAGCAGTTTGTGACAATGAATGACTTGGTGGGTAGGAAGAAGCTAAATTTATAAGTGAAAGTGATATAAAAAATTGAAATAAAAAAAGCTTAGGTTTGCTTTTAAAAAAAGTAGCAGACTTACACAAAAGACTGTAAATTTGTACATAATCACATGCCTGTTCCTGCTTCCAGTGAAGAGGAAATAGGGGAAGAGTGACCCTTTTCACAATTCAATACAGTATTTGGTACATAGTGGGGGCTTTCTAAATGTTAAATTACTTAATATGTTTGATCAATCAGTTTCAGAAGAGGGACCCAAAAGGAATCTATTAAGATATACTTTGGAATAGTGCCCGGATTGTCTTTTATAGTCAATATTCAGTGATTTATAACTTTTTTTAAAAGGTTAGAAAACCTTATAGGATGTTAGATGTCAAAGAGAAACTGCCTAGAAATGTCTGCAAAACCTTATGTTATGCTATCTTATTCCTTGAAAATATAGTACTGTCAATTCCATGATTCAGACTTTAGTGTCTAAACTGGACTATTTGAAATATCTGGAACATTTTTCTTAACCTATCAACACCCTATACTTTAGAGCAGGGAATTATCTTGGATCTATTTATTACTTGTATAACCTTAGAAATGCGTATTAACCTTCCCTCATCCAGAAATAAAAAAGGTTGCATTGATCTATAATGCTCCTTCCACTCTAAATTCTAAGATTCTGTCACCCCAAACTTCAAGAATTCTTTATATTACAACAACCCACAAATATATTTGATAGCTGATACATTACCTGTTCAGATTATTGTCATTACTCAGAATGATGATATGAAATCTCCTAGCATCATTGTTTCACATGGGTTCCTGACCATGTGTAATGCCATGCACAAGCAGCTTCCCAAAAGAATGCTACTGTGAACAGCTTTTAAGGTTCTGATTGCACAGTATAGTGAACACGCTATTTATTCAAGAACAAATCAAAGGAAAACATTCACAATAAATCAAGACAGAGTATTCACAACATTACATCTTATCACAGAAAATCACAATATAATGTTCACACCAGCTTATCACTAAAATGGCCACATAGTTTTCACCAAAGTGGTCACAGTATTTAGAACAAAGAACAAAAGAACAATCATCTGATATCCCTAAGGAGGTTTGCCTCCTTGCTTAGTCATTCAGTCATCTCAGAATACAAGTGAGTCTTCCTCTCATGGAGCAATCAGGTTAACTTAATCAGTCACTTATTTAGCAGTTACTAAGTATTGCTAATCACTAAATAAAATCATTAGAAAATACACAAGCCCCCCAACCCTTAGGTCACTAGTAAACCATGTTATCATTACAGCATTCAATATCCAAGGAGAGATCTTTTTTTCATCTTGACTCAGGGTGGTCTTTCAGATTCCCTAGATCCCCTTCCATGGTCCCAGCTCCTACCTGAATCCACCAAACAGTCACTTGGATTCAGGGGCAGACAGCTCCTATGTCCTTGTCCAGTCCTTCGGGCAGTTCCTACTACACAATGAAGTTCACAGGGCCTAGTACATCTCAAAACCTTCACAATTTCTGTTCCTGGGAATTCAAGGATCAACTGAGGCACAAACAAAGTCTTAGCATCCTGGTCATGCTTCCTCAGTCCTCCGGCAGTTTGGCTGGCCCTAGAACCCAGAAGAAATCTCAGCTTTCCAGACAGCAGCAACAACTTCAGCCTTCCAGGCAGCCCTCTCCACAGCAACTTCAGCCTTCACCAGATTCTGGTCTCAAGAAAACTCGAACTCAGTTCTCAGTCTAGTGGTAGCAGCCCAGCCTCCAGATGCTGCCAAGAGAAAGTCTCATTCTCTCTCTCTCTTTCTCTTTCTCTCTCTCTCTCTCTTTCTTTCTCTCTCCCCCCCCCCTTCCTGGCTTCAGTCTCCACAATTATTCCACCAGGAGCTTCTCAGGAGAAAATTCTGCTTCTTCCACCAGGAGCTTGTCAGGAGAAAATTCTGAATGTGCCTGTCTGGGGCTTTTCGTATATATTCTCACACATATTGGCTTCAGCCAACCCCCTTCTTGTTATGTCAGCAACAGGAGATAGAGTTCACACCTTTTTTTGCTTTCACAGAGGTTTGATTAGTTACTAAGAGCTAAGCACCTGCTTACTTGACATAACAAAAAGGAGTCTTCAAATTTAAATTAATTACCGTTATACCATGACCACAGAGTTGCCATCTTGGCTTTTCTCCTCTAGATTTGTAGGGTCCACTCCTTTCCTATGGTTAGACTAGGATTTTGTTGTTCTTTAGTGGGGGGGCGGAATGTAGGGGGTCTAAAAATCTTATTTTCAAATGGACAGGACTACCTGGCAGAGTTGCCAAAAAGTCTCAGTTATTATTTCCTTTTAATGGTCCACTACTACTTCTGCCACCACCTGCCACTATACTAATGTCTTTGTTTGATCTGGAAACAGCAGCAGGTGGTCCCCAAGTGCCATACTGTGGCCAGAAGAATGCAGTGAGAGGCAGTATGTTACTGAGAATGAGCAGGGAGACACTGCAGAAGGGCGGGGTCTCATCCAGTGTGTGTGTAGTGTGTGCCTGTGCTTCTGCTCAGTACTCTGGGACTTAGTAACAAAGAGAATTTTCTAGGATTCATAACAAAGAGAAGGACAGGTATACTTCTCGATAGACTAGAATACATTCAAAGCCGAGATAAGTTACAAAAGGGAGGAGCAGGCAGATGGCTTTTGAGCCAGCAGTTGCTTTAATCAGGAAAGAATCAAGGGAAGTCTGGAATGGGCGAATGGGGAATGGGACCACGCTAGATAAACTCAAGAAGGCAAAGTTTCTTATCCTATACATCACTGAAGACTTAGCTTAATTCCTATCTCTCAGGTAATCTTTCTCATAACTTTAGCCTCATAGCTCAGACAACCCGTGAAATTCTTTGTAATAGTTTTGTGATAGAGGGGACAATGCTGGACTTGGAGTCAGGAAGGTCTAAGTTCAGATCTTAGCTCGGGCACTTACTAGTTGTGTGAGCCTGGGCAGATCACCCATCTTCTGCCTTCAGTATACCCAGCTGTAATATGAGGGGGCTGGATATCATGCCATCTAGATATATGACCCTATGAACTACAAGGTTCAGTTCTTTGAGGGGTAAATCTTGAAAGCTTATTTCACATTCTTGAATTTACAGAATGACTACAATAAAAAGCACATATTTTCTTTTTTATTAAGAATTTTACATATATTTTTCATGTATTCTCACAAAATCCCTGTGAGGTATTTAGGTATCATATTAATTCTTACTGATAAGGAAACTGAGTCACTGAGGAGGCAGATGCATACAACATAATCTTATGAAGCTATATCTTCTATAGTTATTTCATCTGTCCAGACTATATAAAATTTTACAATGCTGGGCACATAGAAGACAAGACACAGTCAATAAATTGAAAATTCACTGGTTAACAATTAGGATAATAAATGTCTTCAAGGTAAAACTTAAGCAGATATGTATTTGTTTTCATTCACCAGGAATGTCTACGTGGACACTAGGATGTCTACTCAGATTTTACAGGAATCATGCTATTCCCTTAAAAGGTGTAAAACCTTGTGACAGAAGTTGCTGCCATGGGAAATGAAAAATAAACATTTTATAGAAAGGACCATCATTAAAAGAGCTCTCCTTGAACGTGTACAGCTCTTGAAAGTGTCTGGCTGACCATGACAGCTGAGGTATCTGTGCCCAAACCACTCAGTGCAAGCAAAGTACAAGCTGAGAAAGAAGGATCCTTGAATGAGCACAAAAAAAAAAATCAAGGAGACAACCATGCCATTTAGGAAGATGTGAGAGGGGCCAGATCTTGATTTCAGACTTGCAAAAATGACCATGTAGCTCTAAAAAGAGCTAAAAAACAAAGGATGGGGGAAGCTTTTCCTATGGAAAACTGAAGGGTTGTTTTTTTTTTTTATATAAAGAAGAAAAGAAACTCAGGGCAGTTAGGTGGCATAGTGGATAGAGCACTGGCAGAGAAAGAACATTAATTGAAATTGGAATTGTTCTTTCATGCACCAAAAAAATTAATGTGTATCATTTTGAGAGCCTTTCATTTGAAGAATATTTTCTTTGCTAGATTTCTGCTGGATCGGGCAATTCAGTGGAATATATAAGTGGCAGGAAATGACTCTGCTTTTTCAGAAAGGGGTCTACCTATCAAACTCTAATCCATTTGACAAGAAGGAGACTTGATCTTTAATTTCAGTAATCCTAAAACATTACCACTGTCTTAATGTTCTTGCTTTGAAAATGAGAATCTTTCTTCCTATCCCCTTAACCTTTGCCCAATCTCAACTCTAAAATGTTTATCCCTCTATGACAGACTAATCAAGTTGGAAAACTACAGAACTTAACTCCCAGGTGTCTTTCAGTCAAGTATAATTGCTATATTTGTATTTTGATCATCTCAGAAGTTTGGTACACTGTAACTTTCCACTGTTATTGTTCTGCTTCCCTGTATTTTAAAAAGTGGTTTTGGTTAATTCAGATCACTTGTCTCCCGGCAGCTTTCCAAGTTGTGTTTTATTTTCACAAGGTCCCACACAACTCCAAATAAGACGCCTTCATTTTGCTCCACTGGAGTAGCATCCAAGCACTTCACACCCACACACACGAGGTTGTGGTTTCCAGGGAATAGCAAGAAAATGAAGCACAGTCTCCTAGGCCTACAAAGTGACTGCTGTGCACCACCATGTCCATATATAGTGTTTCCTGAGAAACCTCAAGACGGAACATTGATGTGACTGTCCACCACTTTCTATCCCTCAGGACGAGTTTTTATAAAGAATTAAAATAGACAAAGATATGGGGTAAATGGTTTAACTAATTCTATTTACTCTTTGCTAGCTCAAAATCTCAGAAAGTCAACTTTATATTGTGCCTTCCAAAACCAATGGATTTATTGTATAGACAAGGTGATATTAATTTTCATTGTTAAAGAATCCTTCAAATTCAACCATCTCAAATCTAAATGTTAGTCACAGTAGTACTTACATAATGTTAGCTTACCAAATGATAGGGGGTTTCAAATTAACTTTATTATAATTTTTAAAGTTTAACTTGAATTTTTCAATGAACAAAAATTTACCTTCACTCTTTCTCACTTTCTCTCCCTTTACTGGAAAAGAAAAATAAAACAAAACCTTTATAAGAAATATGTATAATCAAGCTAAGCAAAGTCCTGAATTGTCTGTCTATCCTGAATTGTCTGTCTACACACAATCACACACACACACACACACACACACACACACACACACACACATACACACACAGACTCACTCCAGTTTGTATTCTAAGTTCAAATGGTAGGAGTTCTTTGGATTCTTTGAGTCTTATAAGCAAGAAATATCACTCTGTGTAATGACATAAAAGTTTGCCTTGAATTACAATAAATTTCACAATTCACATTTGGAATCTTCACCTATTCTTCACCTTGGCCATCTGATACTTCCATCTCTAATGTTACCATAAACCTTACTATTTCTTACAGCTCTCTTGCTCTAACAAAGATGCATGATCAATGGCTCCATTCTAGTATCCCAAGTGCATTCTTTCTCCCCTTCAGAACTTACTTGTCAAATAAAATAATGTAGTTTTTTGCCTTTTGGAGGGGGGAAGGCAGGGCAAATGAGGTTAAGTGACTGGCCCAAGATCACATGGCTAGTAACGTTAAAGGTCTGAGGCCAGATTTGAACTCAGGTCCTCTTGACTCCAAGGCCAGTGCTCTATTCACTGTGCCATCCAACTGCCCAATAAGATAGATTTTTTACCACAATAAAGATAGTTTTACATGGCTTAAAATGACCAGTGCTCTAAGGGAAAGGAAGCATAGTTAGATAATAGTTCATCTCAAAAATATTTGGGGGTCTGAAGGTCAATATGAATCAAGAATGTGACATGGTAGCCAAATACAGCTAATGCCACTTTAGGCTATATTGAGAGACATGGCATCTGGGACCAAGGAGGTGATGCTTCTAAAGCACTGTAACTGATAAAGCCAAGTGTGCAGTGTTGGGTTCAATCTGGGACATCACATCTTGGAAAAGATATTGATAAACTAGAGAAAATCTAGAGGAGGGTAAGCAGAATGGTCAAAACCCTTGATAGTAAGCCACAGAAAAATAGGTTGAAACAACTGTGGATGTCTGGTTTGGAGAAAAGTAAACTTAGGGGCAGGGCACTTGATAACTATCTAAATATTTGAAAGGTTGTTAGGGAAAAGAGAGGGCAGAACTACAGGTGGAAATCAGAGAGAGCTTTAGACTATAGAAAAAGTAGCGGAGCTGTCCAATGTAGAAGAAACTGCCTTCAGCAGCAGAGTGATCCCCCTCACCAAAGATCTTCTAGAACAAAATGGAAGACCCTTTGTTGTGTTTCCTGAAGAGAGGATTTTTGTTCAGGTCCAGGGTAGCCAAGACAGCCTTTGGGAACCCTTTCAATTCTGAAGTTCTTTGCTCCTGTCCAAGGAATATGCATTAGAACAATGGTTCTCAATCTGTGTGTTGGAGTTCCTTGTGAAGTTGCAGAGTTGTTGTGGTAGGTCCATGAACCCATATAGGAAGCCATAAATAAGCAAATAAGCCATCTATACAATAACATCTCTCATATATATGCATTCCTAATTTTCAAATGTACATAAATGGCAGTATGATTAGTAAAATACAAATTAATTTACAAAATAACCAAATTCATAGTAGTTTCATCATTACGTATTCATATTCTCTGTCACAAGTGCTATCATATCCACAACATTTGGTACTACAAAATGTTATATTCATAAAACGTTAGGAACATCTCTAGGTTTTCTCTCATTTTCTGCATGATTTCTCTTACTTCCCTTCTTGTTAGCTATATCTTTTCTTCTGCAGTAGCTTTAGTCTTCACTACAGACGAGTCTAAACTGTCTAGAAATTCTGTTTCTCTTACTTACCCTTCATTTCCAGCTGTAAAATCCATAAGGCATTGCTTTCCATCACATGTGCATGTATAATTTCAAATCTTGGGAAAGAAAGATCCATGTATACCACATGGAAATATGAGGATATATTTGGGTGTGGGTTCCATCCAATGCATGGGTATCCATGCGATACACTGAGTAGACTGAATAGGAACCAAAAGTTCTGATTTACTTTGAACTGAAAATTTCAGGCTGCCATTTGCAAACTGACAGAAGTTTTGATAGGTAGGGTGGACTGATTGGGAAGTGAAATCTTATGCTAGAGACTATGTTCTGTGTGATAGTTACAAGACCTCCTACTAATACTAGACTCTAAGATCTTTAGTCACATGAAATAATTCTTCTCTGTTACTATTACTCATGCCTGGGCATAACAGTGGACTTGAATGGAGAGAAACACATTCCCAAAACTGAGAAGGAACTCAAAATCTCTCTCCTCCAACCTCTACCTGAACAGGAATTCAACCTTCCCCACAAGTAGCCAACCTTTGCTTGAAGATCTCCTCCTTACATAGCCCATTCCACATTTGGATAGCTATAGTTGTTAGAAAGTTTTGCCTCTTTTGAGTCTAAAACTTCCAATCATTGTTTCCACTTGTGCTTTCTGGGGCTGATTTATTGAATGATCTTTTCCTTCTTGCAACAAGAAAAAAAAATACACATACTCACAGACAAATATATTTAAAGTCAAGAAAATCCACTGTATGATTTACTTAATTTCTAATGAATGTGGGTTACAGCTGTGCTTTTTCAAAATCACCTGAATAGAAGGATTATTATACTTTTCATAAATAGCACTCCAGCAGGTGTAACCATTGGCTCCCTAATGAGGCTACTACTTTTGATTTAAATAATGGCAGCTCCTATTTACTGGGTACTTTATAGATTACAAAACGCTTTTCTCATAGCAACCCTGCTAATGTGGTTATTCCTGTTTTATAGATGAAAAAAAAACAAGCACATGACCACATGGATAGTTCAGACTCAGGACTCAAATCCAGGCCTTCTGTTACCAACTCCAGTGTTCTTTCTAGCTAGATCCACAGAGAGGCAGGTCATCAATTCAGATGCAACTTACTGATGTCAATTATTATTTGAAAGTCTGCTCTCAAATAATACAAGTGTCCTAGCAATATGTTAACCATGAATAACATATAAACCACTCTTGCTCTAATACTGTGACCTATGTACTTGCTGCTAAGATAGTACTAATAGCAGGTATGATTTGTGTTTCTAAGCAAGCACCAGGTTTCGCAACCCTGGACAATATCCATTTTATGATAGTTCTTTACATTTATTCCAAAGGGCAAAGAGACACATTAAGAGATTAGAGGTAATTATTTACCTCATTCTTGCCTCAACTGTCTGATTTGCTCCTGTGTTGATTTCATCACCTGTGTACTATGAAAATTACTTTTTGTGAACTTGATTTCTCTGTCCTAAGTGTAATTACCTGAGTTGTCAGTTCATCAGTTTTACCAAGACATTTGGGAGTGGGGGGTAAAAGTAAAATATTTGTACTTCTGAAAGAAGATGAAGAAGAAGAGGGATAATATGTCTATAAAATGAATGATTCACTGTGGGAAGGCACAGTCTTCATTTACTATGTTGTTATGGCAAGGCAGCAAGCATGACAGCCAGTCTGCATGGAAGACACTCCTAGCCTGACTCAATAAATGGTAGTATGACTGGGAAGAGGTGGCTTCTTTCCAACCAAATTGGTGATGCACACGAGCAAATCGCTTTCAAGTTCATATCCTCTGACGCAGAAGAAGTCATTTCCACATTTTTAAAAAAATCCTTTCTTCCTGTGGTATCACAGCCCAGATAAACAGGCAGCAGACAGAAACCCACTGAACAAGTAGGTGTGTGCAAAAACATCCCACACTGGCTGTCTGCAAAATCCTCAGACAGCCTCAGTTAAAGAAGAAAAAAATATATATCCATTACTTTCCACCTCCACAAAGCTAAAAACCAAAATAACCTTCATTCTACCAACATACAGGTTTCACAGAGAAACCATGAGTAAAGCAAAGGAAATATAAGGTCAAAACAAACTTCCATATTGGTTATTTCTTTTTCCTTTTGGGAAAAATTTTAAAACATAAAAAATAAACTGATAACTGAAAAAAAATTGAATATTGAAGTTGACCTTGGACAGGAGAAAGGCCACATTTTTGTCCTAAAGACTGGCATTGGACATACTTGAATTCAGGCCTTTCTGATCCATGGCTACCTCTTGTAAATTAAAGATATGAAAAATATCAGAAATAATTGTATAATGTTGATTCCTAAAAGCCTTTTGACTTTCTGGCAGTTACGATTTTTTAAGTCACTTGTTACCTACTGTGGCCTATCTGCAGCTTTCTCTTGCTTGATTTGATAAGGTATTGTCATAACCTGATCCTCTTTGTATTTATTTTGCCCATTTTGGAAAGGGAGCAAAAGGAGGAATGGCTTACATTTTTAGACCAAAGTCCTTAATAGAGGAGCTATAGAAAAATCAACTTTGTGCTTAGGCTAGTTACTGAGTTTGGGCAGAAGGACAGTGACAGATTTGGTGTGTGACCTAACAAGAGACTTGGCTTGTTTCTCTGGTTGTCTATAAAAAGTCACTTACAGAATATATCAATGACCATTTCCTTTAACAAATGTGATTTTTATCACTCCATGTCAGAAGGCTACTTAAAGTCTTCCTTATTAAGGAATGAGCAGGAAAATGGATTTGAGATCTGAAGATGAAATCCATTAAGGAAATGTCACAGCATTAACTGACTTGGCTAGCCTCCCCTCATTTTCTTCAGGTTTTAATGACACCAAAGGAAAAGCAATTTCAATGAGGGATTCTGTCTTTTTCTATGAATTGCCATAGTCAAATTAAGGCTAAAGAACAACATTCAGAGGAATCAATGACCTAGAATGGAACGGACATCAGACGCCATCTTGTCTAACATCCTCTTTTTAAAGCCCAGGGAAGTTTAATGGCTTGTTTCAGATCACACAGGTAGTATCAGAGGCAAGATCTGAACCCAGGTGCTCTGAGTCCAGAGCTGATGCTTTCCCTACTATATCAGATTCTCTCAAATCTCCATTTACATGTGGCTAGGCATTGCTCTTCTCTTCCATTACTAACGTACAGATTACTCCATCATCCACTAGGTGAATGACCTATCTTCTGGTGCTGCCTAATTCCGGTTGATAAAAAGAAATTCAAAGCAGATGACTTCTACTTTCTGTTCTAATTATAAATCTCATGGTCCTATCTTTGCCAGGGTTGCAAATGAGATAATATTTGTCAAACACTCAGCACAATGTCTAGTACATAGCAGGAACATAATAATCGGCTGTTCCATTGTACAGAGTTAAAGCAATACTGTACAATGATCAACTGTGAATGACAGCTATTCTCAGTAGCACAATGATCCAAGACAATTCCAAAAGACTCAAGATGAAAAAATGCTATGTGTCTCCAGAGAAAGAACTGATAAAATCTGAATGCAAATTGAAGCATAATATTTTTCACTTTTTTTGGTTTGTGTTTTCTTTTACAACACGACTAACGTGGAAATAGGTTTTGCATGATTGTACATGTATAACGTACATCCAGTTGCTTACTGACTTAGGGAGGAGTTTGAGAAGGAGGGAGAGAGAGAATTTGGAACTCAAAATTAAAAAAAAACCAAATGTTAAAAATAGTTTTTACATGCAATTGGGAAAATAAAATATTACTGAAAAAAATTTAAGAATTGCTTGTTCCCTTCTTTTTTCACTTTTTACTAATAATTACTACCACTATCATGCACTTTTCACTTTTCAATGTGCTTTAATAAAATATTATATACAAATTTCTTTTGTCATACAGAAGAGTATGTAGGAGAATTTATGGAATTGATAAAGGGGAAAATTAGCTTTGTTTAAAAAACCTCACAAAACCCAAACAACTCAGCATGCCCAAGTCAGTTAGGAAAATAAAAGGCTGAACAAGTCAAAGATCAAGATAAAGATCTCCATATGAACAACTCTGGCTTCAAAACTGTATTTATCATCTTATTAAAATAACTTTTAATGAAGTATTTAATATTTTTCAGTAGTTCCCAGAATTCTATAGGTCCTCTCCCTCTCCTGTCTCTCTTTGTATTTTCTAGCTGTCACCCAACGCCTGAAATATATTTCTTCTATACTTATACCCTTGAGATTTCTTATCTTTCTTTAGTGCTTAGCTGAGGTACCTACTGTGTGGGACATGAAATTAGTGAAAAGCTTCTCAGTCTGGAATGTACCCTCCCCCTTTCTCCTGTCAATTACTTTTATCTTCCTTTGTCTGTCTTCCCGCCCTGGTGAGGGCCTCCCATCTCCCTTCCCTTTCAGTCTCAGTAGCAAAGAGATTGGTAAAGTGAATTTTTCCACCAATGAAAGAAGGCAGTTGGCCAGGAGAGGGGACATCCTAATTAGGTCTTTAAAATCCTAGACCTGATCTTTGGAGCTCTCTCTCCTGGCCCAGCCTCACGGATCAACATTGATAAGAAATCTAAGGCATCTCTGTGTTTACTTTTCTAATTAAATTAAGAATACTGGGTATTTTTTTACCCCAAACACTACCACCTCCTCCTGAGAGCCTTCCCTGATCCCTTCCCCTGCTACAGTCGTTAATGTTTTCTCAGACATGTCTAAAGTACTAAGTACTCCCCTCTGAGTCCTTCATGCTCTCCCGTGCACTTTACTGCATTGTGTAAGGGGAGATAAATGAGGTTTTTAGTTTTACTTCCCTTTACGCTTACACACACACACACACACACACACACACACACACACACACACCCCTTCATTCTAGTCTGGGTAAAATGTAAGGCTCCTTGAGGATAACTCCTTATTTGTCTGCATCTCCCACACTGGACATAGTGCCTTAATAAACATTTTTTCAACAGAATCTGGTTTTTAACTTTCCTCTGCTAGATATTCCTCTACTAAAAATAGTAGTACATTTAAAAATCCAAGCTTTTATCTTCTAATGTTAGTTTAAGTCTTTTTGCCCTCCAGTTCTAATTACGTAAAAAGCAGGGGATTAGGCTTTTAAATAACAACACTTAGTATATTAAGAGAAGTTTAAATGCAAATGAAGAAGCCATAAGCAATATTGGATTTCTAGGAAGCTTTCCAACTGCCATGGCAGGTCCAGGCTCCAAAGCTACTATTCCAAAGCCTCATGCAATGTCTACATAGCCAATACCGTGACAAAGAAATGTTTGGCCAGGTCAATAAATTAAAACATGCCCCAGTGAGCTAGAAGACTAAATGCACAGTGACAGGTTTTTTTCCGTGTGCATGTGCAGTAAGCATCCTTGACAAACCATTTAGTGCATCACAAATTAATGTGAACTGCATCAGTTAAGGTGAATAATCTGTAATGGATAAGGCCTCTTCTCTAATGGCCCACTATGCCTGACTGTAACTAAACCTGCTCTTTCAAAACTGGAAGCAGTGTTGGTGTATAGGTTTGCTTATGCAGCCATAGTCATATTCAAGAGACTGAAAAGATAACAGCAATTTCATTAGGTCATTGCTTATAGTGTTTTTGCACACGTGGAAAAAAAATGTTGGATCTGGAGTCAGAATTTAGATCCATGTTCAAACCCTGGCTCAGCCACTTATGTTCAACCTGCATGACCCTAGAGCAGTAATAGCATCTCTGTGGTATCAATCAGTTCCCTTATATATAAAATGAGGGTACTGGGTTAGATGACTTTTAAGGTTCCTTCTGACTCTAAATTTGATTAATCTGATTTATTTCTCTAAATAAATTTTTCACAATGACATAGTTACTGTTTATAACAAAAGAGAATTGGTCAACTTTTTCACATGCTGATATCTCAAAATAGAGGCATAAGCTAACAAAAAAGATAACCCAAAGTGAAAAGGGCACTGGAGCTCCAAGTCAGGAACAAATAAATCTGGATGCTAGTAAAAGCTGTGACACAGGCTGAATAATCCTGGGCAAATCACCATTTAACCTCTCTGAGAGTTATTCTAGACCAGTGATTTCAAACTCTAAAAGAAATTTATCTTACTTAATGCATGGTGTATACATAGTGCATAGTCACCTAGAAACTACAAATTAACATCATCTGTACTGTATTGTATTTTTATTTGTTTTGTTAAACATTTCTCAATGGCAATTTAATCTAGGTTCTGGAGTCACTCTGAAGTATAGGAGGCCTTTTGGGGCTGGGGGGTACATGTTTGACCCTTCTGTGCTCTACACCACTGGCATAAAACAAACAGGAATGGGGGTCACTCAACCTTACATAAGGATCCTTTTGGGGTTCATATTGACGTAGAAAACCACATATGGACATTATATGTGTTCTATTATATTTCAAAATATTTATTATATTAATTACATGATACTGTTAAATATTTCTCAATGACATTTTAACTTCTTAAAACTATTTATTTTTTCCTGATTACATGTCAAGACAATTTTTAGCATTTACTTTTACAAGATTTCCCAATGACATTTTAATATGATTCCTCTACACTCAGGAATGTTGCAGGTCACAATGTGTAGACTGCATGTTTGACACCTTTACTGTAGACAATTTACTTCCAATCCAACTATTTGATTTTACAGAGGGGGAAAATGAGACTCACATGGGGAGATGACTTGTCAGAGGTTGAAAACCCAGTGAGTGGGGGTGGAACTAAAACCAGAACCCAGTTTGTCTGACTCCCAGTGTTCAACATCTTTCTGTCCCCCATGCTAGCTCTGCTCAGCCAGGCTATGGATGAACCATAATTGATTCCATCAATTTTAGGCCATGTAAGGAGATGATCCCCTATAGCACTTGGCTATTCAGCACAAGGCAGGTCTTTCTTAGACCCCATCCAAAAGGATTTAGCTGGAGAATTATGAAAAATCACAAACTTACCCATCAAGTGTTTCCAAGAAACAAACCTTGGTACTTACTCTAGAATAAACTTCCCATTTATTAAAAATTCTTTTATACACTGGCAGTTCCTGGTCATTTTAAATGCTGGCAGAAGAAACAAGGAATAATAAAGATCAGACAATCTAAAATTTTTCCTGTTTCATTATGAATAATCAGAATCATATCTACTCAGCACCCAAGACACCCAGACAGTTATGGTCTCTCTGTGACAATTACTTTGTTCTCAGTTAGCCTGAGAATTTATCTAAGGGTGGCTACTGAGTAGGCAAGTAAGAGTTAACTGTGTTGGTATTCTGAGAGCTGACTCTAGTACATGTCACATTTCTCTGCAGCTACCACAACACTCAGTGTCAGGTGTAAGAAGTATCAGATCCCTCGTTTATACATAACATATTTACCTAGGAAAGCAAGAACTATGCTTAGACAACTCATTCACTGTCACAAAAAGCAGCTTGGTATAGCACAGAGACAGAAGCCCAGAGATAGCTCCAGACCTGGAATCTAAGCCCAGATCTGCTTCTTATTATCTGTATGGTTCAGA
The DNA here is from genome assembly GCA_028646575.1 of Pseudocheirus occidentalis. NCBI lineage: Eukaryota > Metazoa > Chordata > Mammalia > Diprotodontia > Pseudocheiridae > Pseudocheirus > Pseudocheirus occidentalis. The sequence continues at coordinate 250,946,713 of CM053594.1, forward strand.
GCAAGCCACACATTTTTCTAGGCCTTAGGTTTCTTTTTGTATGATAAATGGAGATCCGGTTAAATGTAAATAGAGGAGAACTGGTCAGATTATTCCTAGTTTCTCTCTTCTAGTTCTAAATCTTTTAATCTTACGATTTCTAAAATCTTTTCAAGCTCTAAATTCTATATAGTAAGTAAACAATTCGAATTTTTTTTTTTTACTGGTGAGACAATACTGGTCATTACATGTTACATTAGACATATATGTGTGAGCATGTTATAATGTATAATGCATGTTGCTGCATGTTATCTGTATCAGAAATCTTGGTAAGGGGGGGAAAAACCTTCCCAGAGAATCAAATCAACAAGTACTTACTTAGGACCTACTATGTGCAAAAAAGGCATAGTGAGAAACATAAGGAAATGTATATGGTCACTAGTCTCAAGGAGCTAATAGTTTGGCTGGAATGTCAGGGCAGAAGAGATACAAATTAAGTTACATATATTCCTAATCATCCCTTTAATATTTTACAAATAAATGGTATGTGCAAAGGGTAAGTTTACTAATGAGGTAGAAAAGAGTGTTTGAGGCACATGGAGCAAGCAGGATACAGAATGGGAGACGCAAGATGAGATGCAGGGTGTGACCAGACAGAAATGCAATCGAAGAGGAATACGCATTGAGGTCCCCCGCCTTGGCCTTATCTGTGTGCTTTCAACAAAGCACCTCCAATTCCAGAACAACTCCCTCTTCCCCTTTCCTATTCTCTTTGCTTATCTGCATGATAAAGGTACCTTCTGAGTACCTGATATCCCAGGCATTTTGGAGTCATGCTCCATCCTCCCATTCTCTTGTCCCCTTTTCCTCTACCCTACAAAACTGTATCCTCCTTTGGGAAGCAAAGGCCTATGCTCTGTTTCTCTCATGTGGGAACAGGTCCCAGTAAAGGCTTTTAACTCGGAGACTCTCCAATTGAATTCTTTCAGGACAATAGGACCCACACGTCTATTCCTTATCATTCCAGGTGGCACCCCGACATTCTTGGGGTACACCCTGAACTCACCAGCACAAAATATGGAATCACCTTTGATCCTGTCAACGGTAACCTAAGCTGAAAATCAATTCACTTAGAAGCCCTGAGTTGACAGAGAACAACTTTGACAAAAAGAGCTGTTAAAGGCAGGTATTAAGTACATCGTTTAAAAAAAAAAAGAAGAAAAATTGTGTTTTCTCAATATATGTGTGCACACAAAGAAACGTCTAAGATAGCAGCTTTTCAACATCAGGCCCATTTCATGGCTGGATGGGCATATCAGGCCATCCTGCCTATAACAGAGGAATACACGGTAGGGCAATTTTATACTACCCCAGACAGTCCCAAGAGCTGTGTTCTGCCCCTCATCCAATTATACACGCCCACATATACTCCTCAAATCTTTGGGAATGACACAGAGAGGGAAATTCAGCCTCCCTTCCGGGTGAAGTGGGAGGCCAAATCAAACAAACCACTGTGCCTAGGAGAGGAAAGGAAGTGGCTTCCAAATAGATCCCTGAATATTGGGAGGGAGTATTTTGGTCCAAAACATTTTCCATGTTGTGGGTTTTGCATATGTTTTTTTCTTCTTTAGAAAAAAAAAAAAGACCAACAACACAAAAAAGAAAAACAAGTTTGCTTGTAATTGAGATATACTCTTTATGACAAATCCTAAACAAGTTAGAAAGAATTATTTAAAATCTCATATACCTTTACAATATTACTTTTTCCTCCATCTTTGCAGTCAAGAAATGATCTGACTTTCTTGGAAGCTGACAGGCCTTTGACTTTCTCATTTATTTTGATACTCAACTTTGTAATTGTATTTCTTCATGAACAGATCTCATTTCCCCCTACTAGAATGAAAACTCTTCAAGGACAAGGAACAGCACTTGGCCCAGTACTCTGAGTGTAATGAATATTTGCTGAATTGAACTGAGTTAGCTACTGAAATCCTTATGTAAGAGGAAGCTAGGAATATGAAGATCTCTCTCCCCAATTAGCACCCCTGGAGATGATTACATGAAGCCTAGAAAGGAATTCAAGTCGAGAAGCTTTTCTTTTTGGGGAGGGACTTATGGTTTGGACCTGTGATTTCCTCAGTGCAGGAAGTGCCTCACAGAGGCAACTCCCTCAACCAATGCACCTTTTCTGTAGTTTATAGTATTAGAGAGCTGTTGTGGGGTTAAATGATTTTCCCAAATACACATATACACACAGACACTTCCTCCCACACTCTCCCAAAACACATAAATAATATGCCTATCAGAGTCAGGTACTGAATTCAGGTCTTTTCATCTCCTGAGACCAACTCTCTATCACTACCTTATGCTGCCTCTCACTAATGAGGTGTTCAATTTTAATCTATAGTTAATCAGTTAAGACTTTTTCAGCAATCTTATTTTTAGAGAAATCACACCTAGAATCATACAAGGGATGCAACGAACCTTTGGGATCTTCTAATTCAATCCTCTCCTTTTATAGATGAGGAATCAGAGGTTTATATAGGTTGATAAAGTGACTTTATCAAGGTTCTAAATCTAGATAATGACAGATTAGGGTAGCAAAACTGTATTTAATTTGAAACAGTATATTTATTAGGTTGTCTTTATGTATATTAATTAGGTTGCCTTTAATTTTCTCTTTCCCCCTTAGAAAAAGAGGCAGAATTCAATCAGAAGTTTTTTGGTTTTTGGTTGCTTTTTTTTTTTTTTACTCAAGGGACATCCTATCATAAAAGGCATAAAAGAAGCAGTATAGTAGAAAATAGCAAAGAATTTGAAGTAAAAAAAACAAAACAAGTCGAATATACTTCCTAGTTCTAATGGGCCTTTGTCAAATCACCTAAAGATGCTGAAGTTCAAAGAGGTGATAAACTGGGGGCGGTAATATCTACTCCTATACCATTACTTTTCAAGGTTATTGAAAGGCAAAAATCAAATAAACTAAGCTATATAAAGTGTTTTATGATGACAAAGAACTAGGGAAAAATAAGATATCATTAACCAAACTTGTTCCTTTCGAAATAGCAAACCAAGTCATCTCAAAGTACTGCAGATTGAATATTGCTATATAGTAAGAAATGAATATGAGGAATTCAGAGAAAAAAAAGGAATGAGCCATATGAAGTGGTACATAGTGATATAAGCAGGAGCCAAAAAAAAAAGGAGATACACAATCATTATAATCATGTAAATGAAAAGGAATCTAATCTCTGCATGATTGTAACAAATAATCTTGGTGACACAAAATAAATATTGGAACATACCTCCATTCTCTTGGCAGAGAGATAGTCCTGGGACTATGGAAAGAGAATGTTCATGCAATGCCTAAGAGTCACTGTATAGATGTTTTAGCTTAAATGTTTTTCTTCTGTTATAAGGAAGGGTCCAGTTCCAGGGGGGCAATGAAGAGGGGTTATATCTGAACTCAAATCTAGCTACTAAAATATCTAATAGAGAATGTGTAAAGTATAAATAGTTTTTGAGGTAACTGCATATCCTGACTCATGAGATAAAAGAACATACCTAGGAAATCAGTGTTCAGAAAATAAAAGGCAGTGATGACCCTTAGTCAAATAATATCAGCCTGACATCCAAAAGGTCTTAGCTTTGAAAGACCTTCCACCACTTATCTACTAAGAAGGCTCATTTAACAAAGTTACAATGAAGTTTCCTTGAAGACAGCACCTTCAGAGAACAGTAGTTTTTAAAACATCAGGATTTCAATACAACCCTAAAACATTTATTAAACATCTGAGTATATTGAACTGCACCAGACACTGGAAGGGAGGGGAAAAATGACAATCATTCTTAAAATGAGCATCAAGAAAATTTTTTTTTCTGAAAACAAAATAAATAATACAAGATAAAATTGGAAAGATAAGATGGTAATAGGTTGTGGAGAATCTTGAAAGTCAGGAATAGTAGTTTGGATTTTATTTTAATAGAGAAATAGTAAGAAAGAAATACTGAAATTTGTTTTCTTTGGTTCTGAGTCTTACAGTGATAGAGTGAGATCTGGCTAATAAGGATTATAATGGTCCTAGTAAGAAGAATGGCTTGAAAAGGAAGTTTTTGCACCTGTCCAGAGAGATGGTAAAAATGGAATTAGAGAAGACAGAAACAAAATATGTTGTGGACGTGGAATCTCCAGGACCTTGGCAGATGTTAGAGATCAGGGGGAAAAAGTGAAAGTCAAGGTCAAGCTTACAAGCACTACCCTGGTAGATAGGGTAGCATCATAGATAGAAGTAGTAGTAAGGAAGGAAGGAGAGATCTAAAAGCAAAGATGAGTCATGTTTTAGACATGTTGGGTTTGAGATACTCATGAGACAGTTAAGTGGAGAAGACCTAGGTGGAAAGGCAGGTCTTGAGTTCAGAACAGAGCAGAACTTATTATTCAAATTTGGGGATAACCTCAAGAGAGGCTGCGGTTGCTGCTTTAAGTAAGAATGAGAGTACCAAGAACAAGTGTAGAAAAAATATAAGACGTCCCAGAACAGATTTTTTGGAGAAGGGTTCAGAAATAAAATAAGGGACCTAGAAAGTGAGAGACAAAATAGAGGGAGTTGTGTTTCTGAAGCAGAGGAGTAAGATAGTAGTCAATAGTTTAAAGGAAAGTATTTCCTGATTAAGAAATCCATGTTAAGAAAAAGTAGTCATTATTCAGGTACCATTTCTAATATGATTTTAAAACTTTATAAATTCACTTAACAGAAGACTTTATATTTTTATCTTTCAAAATTCCCCCACATTCCGTATAATAAATAAAAAAGAAATAAAACACAATTCAGCAAAAGTAACCAACATAGTACATGAAATACTATATATACTCTTAGTCTTCCATTTCTGAGGGAGAAGAGAAGGAGATGCATTTGTTCATCTCTAGTCCAAGTCAATATTGGTCACTATAAATACACAGCATTCAATTTTTTATAACATTGTGGTTTTTTTCCCCCCTCCTCATTTTTGTAGTCATGGTGTATATTATTTTCCTGGTTCTACTTATTTCATTTTACATTTTAATTAGTCCACATAAATCTTCCCAGTTTCTCTGCATCATACTTCTTATTCTTACAGTACAGCAATGTCCTATTACATTCATATTCTACAACCCTCCCCCCAACCCACCAACTCCCCAAACAATAGGCATCTAGTTTACTTCTAGCTTAAGATACAGTTTACTGACACATCATTTCAATAATTTTAGAAATTTCAATAACTTTCCATTGTATAAACAAAGGTTAGTCCCACTACTGTGGTTTACTGCAAGGTACCAAGAGAACAGAGCAAGGAAGGAAACAGAACATAGATTTTCAACAAACAAGAACTTTTTGAAAGTGTTCATTTATTGCAATTAATTATCAATTTATGATTAATGGACCAAAAAAAGTAAAGATGGGAGAATACAACAGAAAGATATTAAACTATGCAGGACATCTATAAAAGTAATATATTATTAGTTTGTGACCTTTAAGAATATTTTCTTCTATGACAGACTTAGATGTTCTGAAGCAGATCCAGTGGCTCTTAAGTCTGGCTGCATTTCCATTAAGAATTTCAATAATCCATTTAGCATTTTAACTTCTCTCAGTTATTCTGTATATAGATATTTCTAATCTTAGTTTCTGTATGAAATGGAGAAAATACTTGCTTCTTATTGTGGAGATAATGAAGGGATTTAATGAGGAAATTTATCAAATTAGAGAGTACAGAGCGGACATGTACCAGGACCAGAGATATAAAAATAAGCTTGAGCAAGAAAAAGGTTACCAGTCCATAAAAATTTCAACCAACCTGCCTTTCTACTGGATGGGAAATAAGAGAAATCAGAGCTCTTTTCAGGAAAGCAGGCAAAGGAACATGGGAATAAAGCAGATTAAAATGCCTGGTGACAATTTTACTCCTGAATTAATCACAGTGCCTTTTTCTCATTTCTTTTTTTGTATTTCTACTTTTGTATTTCTATAATTTGTATATCCATTTCTTGAAAGAGTCTCCCAATTTGTCTCCTGGCATCAAGTCTCTCCCTACTGTTTCTGGAATGAGCTATACATTGCTGTTGGGCTTTTAAGGTCCTTCACAACCTGGCCCTAACCTATCTTTCTAAGTCTCATTAGACATGACTTCCCTCACCCACACTCTTAAATCCAGTCAGACTGACCTCTCTGTTCCTTGCCCAATATTCCATCTCCCATCCGTGTAAACACTATCTATCCCCCGAGACTGGGATGTTCTCTTCTACCTTCTCCACCTCACAGAATCTGTCCCTTACTTCAAGAAACAGGTGGAACACCACCTTCTAGCAGAAGTCTTCCCTGATTCCTCTTAATACTTTCCCTCCCAAACCACCTTACATTTAACTCATTTGTATTTGTCTTTATATTTTTCTGTATATTGTTCAGTTTTTTTTTCAGTCATGTCCCAAACTTCATGACCTCATTTGGAGTTTTCTGGGCAAAGATACGGGGGTGGTTTGCCATTTCCATGTCCATTTGACTTTCTCATTTGACACATGCGGAAACATAGGCAAACAGGTTAAGAGATTTGCCCAGGGTCACACAGCTAGTAAGTAATTGCCTGAGGCCAGATGTAAACACACACACCTCTCACTCACACATGTACCATTTCTTCTGTTGGAATGCAAGCTTCCAGGGCAGAATGAACACAATGCCTGACAAGGAGTAAGTGCTTAATAAATACTGAACAATTTCAGACACAAACATATCTCTCTCCTTTCAGGAGAGAGTTGGCCTTCATACGTGAAATGAAGTATGCACACAGCCAGTCAAGGTCATGACTGGCTGCTTTACTGAAATGTTTTTATTTGTTACAAATAAGGGTAAGGAGGTTATAGTAAAAATGATTATGATATAAAAAAGGCAACAGCAAAACCTTTTTTAAGTATGTGAAGTCTGTTCAGTGACTAGAATCCTGGATGATCTGTTTGAACCTTTCATTTATTACAACAGAGAAGAAAAGGATGAGGTCTTAATTTTTTATTTCTTTCATTGTTCTCTGATGAAAAGTCCACAGGATTAACTCTTAATGTCTATGAATTGAACAAAGGGAGAAGGAAAAAGGCATTTAAAAATGTCAAGAGTCACTGGATAGAAAGTAGGCTTGATAAGCATGAGAGACCGTTTAGAAGAAAAACCGGCTAGCTGTGGAGTAGAAGGGTTGGAGGAAATGTCCGAGTCAAAGGTGACATGTTGATTTCAAGCCTGGATAATTTGTAGAAATGCTGTGCTGCTACTGATGGAAAAAGAGAGGTTGGAAAAGTTACTCAAAGGTTACAAGTGTGATTTTAGACAACTTGGAGATAGTTCAGGAGATAGAGATAGAGATACAGATTGGAGCTCCAGCAAGAAAACAGGTCTGGAGATAAGAGTTCTGTGAGTCTTCAGTACATAGGTGATAATAGAAACTGTGAGAACGAGGGTGATCTTCTGAAGAAAGCATTATAAAGTACAAAGTAATAACAGTAGTTGGGAAAGTATTCAATTGCTTTCCATTTAATTTTTTTTGAAGGAAATTAAAATGAGTGCTATTCTCAACACATTTTAATGTCTCCTTTTAAAAAGTAATTTGCATTGTAGTTTTAAGATCGGCTTAATATTCTTACAAGGCTTTATTACTCTTTAGGGTAATGAAGTGATAAGGAAGTGGGATGTGGCAGTATTTAGGGCCATAGAGGACAGTTAGCTGCCATTTTAAAATGAAATGATCAGGAGGTTATGTAAAAGAATGGACTGAATTAATTTTATTATTTGGTCACCACAGCGTAGTGAGCTTCTTAAACATGGGGAAAAACAGGTTAAGTTTTTATTTGGAAATCAACTGGAACTGTTAAAAACAAGGTGAAAGATAGAAGACTAAGAATCTGTTTCAAAGGATACCTGAAGCATTAATCTTGTCTACAACGTCCCCTTAAAAAATCAGCTAGCCTCTGCTTCATCATTAGTCACAAGAATCTCACTAACTCATAAGACAGCTCAACTGATTTGGAGGCAGTTCTAATTGTTAAGAAATTCTTCCTAATTTGCCCCATCCCATTTTGATCCAGTGTCACTCAAAATGGAACAAATATCAGTTGAGCACAAAATTGACAATTTTATGGTCGTTTTACCATTATCAGTTATATTTTCTTAAAACTAATATCTACCTCTCCATAATTTCTACCCTTTTGTTTGTCTTAGCTGTATCTTCTGGGGTCAAGCAGAAGTATGATCTTTCTTCTACATAACAGTCCTTAAAATATTTAGGTGATGATCTTGTTCTCCTACGTTTTCTTTTCTATAGGCTAAACATTCCCATTGATACCTTAAGAAGACATCCTTTCAAGTCCCCTGACCATCTTGGTTGCCTTCCTCTGGAAGGACTTTAGCTTATTAGTGTTCCTCCTAAAACATAAATCTCTACATCTTCAAAGAAACCCTAAATGAAAACTCCCAGGAATACTATGCAATATTCAAAATACAGAGTTCTCCAGCTAGATGGAAAAAAATCTTCAAGAAGCCAGAAAGAATTCAAGAACCAAGAAACTTTAGTCAGGATCAGATATGATTTAGCAACCACCATTAATAAAGATCAGTGAACAGAATAAAATTTTCCTGAAGTATAAGGATATACAGGCTTATAGTCAAGAATAGCCTACTCAGAAAACCCTACTCAGAAAACTGAGTATTAATAAATACTAGAGGAGAAAAAGACAAACCTTTAATAAAGGACTTCTAAGACTTTCTGCTTGAAAGACCAAAGTTGCACAGAAACTCTGAAGGTCAAACAAAGGAGTCAAGAGAAACATAGAATGGTAAACATGAGTGGGTAATCATAAGAGACTAAGCAAGGATAAACTGTTTATATTCATTTATGGGGGAGATGATACAACTATCTCTCAGAATTCTATCATCAGTGGTCACCAGAGGTAATCTAATTACACAGAGGAATTGGGAGTGGTTCTATTATATTGTGATGATCTTAAGAGAAGAATGGAAAGAGAGAGAAAGAAGAATACCAAAAAGGAGGGAAGAGAAAGGAAGGTTAGGGAAAATTATGTTATATTATCTGGTGGCATAAATAGACATCTATATAAACAAAGGAGTTAGGACTGGGGCAAGGACCTGACATATGAACCTCACTCTTATCTGACCTGGTGGAAGGAGAGAAGAATAAGAGCACACACAGAGTTGGGTAAAGAAATACATCTCACTCAACAGGGAAATTGGAGGGAAAGGGAAGAAGGAGGTGGAAGAACACGAAGGAGGACAGAATAAGAGAGGGATTATTCTTAAGCAAACAAACTCCAACTAAGGATATATAAAATATTTATATCTCTTCTTGAGGTGGCAAATAGTGGGGATTATTCCCCCATAAGTTGGTGAATGGATGAACAAATTATGGCATATAAGTGTGATGGAATACTAGTGTCCTGTAAAAAAAAAATGAAGAAGGAGACAGTTTCAAAGAAACCTGGGAAGACATTTATGAACTGATGTAGAATGATGTGAACAGGATGAGAACAATTTACATTGTTACAACAATACGAAAAAGAAACAACTTTGATTTTCTCGCATCACTCTCATTTCTCTTCCCAATTTTTCCTCCACTTCTCTTATTTGGTTTCCAAAGTCCTTTTTAAGTTCATCTATAGCTTTTAGGCAATCTTCATGTTTCTTGGAAGCATTTGGTGTGGCACTTCTGTGTTGTCTTCCTCCTGTTCCATGCTTTGATCCTCTTGGTCCCCAAAAAAGGATTCTAGTGTTTTACTGCTGTTCTTACTTTGCTTCCTTTTCCTGTTCATTTTGGCCAGTCAATTAATTGGTTGGTTTTTTAGCTCTGTGGAACTCTGCTTCCAGGGGGGAAAGCTCTGTCCCAAATTGCTGGGGTTTTCATAGCTACTGGAGGTATTAGGGGGGTGCTGCAGCCCCCACCAGCTTTGGCTTGCTGAAAGCACACTCCAGGACCACCACCCAAGACCACGATCTGGATCCAGGCCACTCAATGTAAGAGCCCTTGGCCCTGATCAATTGCCTTGGCCCCCCTGCAATCTGCAGGCCGGGAGCTCTGAAGCAGCCCAGTTTAGGCAGTTGCCGCTTGCAGCTGTTCCTGCCACTACTGCCACTTCCCCGCTGCTTCCTTCCCCTGAGGGCAGTTTCGCCTGACTGCTTTTCTCCCCCAAATTTAGCTAAATTCCACTGACCTTTCTCTTACCCTTATTTCTCCTGGCTTGATAAATGTGGAAACTGCCACAAGTGCTGCCCATCCCACTCTCCTGGAGACTCCAGCTGCGGCTCCTTCCGACCTTCCTGGGGCCAGGCTGTGGTTTTAGGCTGGGCTGGTTTCAGCTCCCAGCCTGCTGTGATGAGCCCTACCTGCTGAGCTGCCTTCAGTGAGAGATGTGTTTTCTGCATTTTTGTGAGTTTTGGAGCCCTAAAATTTGTTTAGAGTTGTATTTTATAGGTATTTAAGGTGGCTGTGTGGGAGCTGCAAAACTTTGTTGCTTCTATGCCACCATCTTGGCTCCCCCCCACCCCCAAGAAAGAATTAGGAACTCTTAGTGTAACAACAACAATTCCAGAAGAATAATGCTGAAACGTGCTACCTTCCTCCCACTAGACAAAGAACTCGTAGTGCAAAATAAAACAAATATATTTTGGGCACAGACAATGTGGAACTCTATGACTATACATATTTGTAACACATAATTGTAATGCTGACTATCCATAAACTGCAATGTTTTCCTTTTGTTCTCAATCAGGGTTGTGGATTGAGATGAGATAATCATACAGAAGGTTTTTGCTGAGTGAAAAAAAATGTTTAAAAGAAAGAGCATCACTGAATCATCTTTTTTTTTTAACTGCAGAGAAAAAAAAATCAGAAGGAAAATCAGAAAGAAGCACAGAGAAGCTGGACAGCTTTGAAAGTTACAGGTTGAACTTATCACAGTTTCAAAAAGTCAATTGTACAGAATGGAGACCTGCAGTTTCATGTGCAGTCTTCTTGGTTCTACTATACATATAGGGAAATAACCATCTTATTTGATGTTTAAGTTAAAAATAAAATTAAAATATTTAAAAACTGGGGGAAAAAACCACAGACCACCAAATGGAACACTGACCAGGTGTGTTCTGATGAGCACAGTAGTGGTCACACATTATACAGACTATGTTCCTATGAAAGTCATCTGAGACCATATTAATTTTCATTACTTTGACAATAACAGCAACTCATAATTATGTAGTGCTTTAAGGTTTATAAGAAACACAACAAATCTTGAGAGGCAGATTTATTTTAACATAATAATTCTCATTTTGCAGATAAAGAAACTAACACTCACAAAGGTTAAGTTTCATCCCTAGGTTCCCACAAGCTAGTAAGCTTCAGGGTCAGGAATTTAATCCAGTTTTTTTCCTGACTCAGTTCATTGTACTTGCCACCACATCATGCTATCTCTCCCATTGTGTTTATTTAGAGAAGGAAGTCAATTAAGTACCTCAGGTCTTTTCTTTTTTTTTTAATGTAGTACAAGAAAAGTATGTGTTTCCAAGCTTGCTTTGAGAGAGTTTGTATTTTTCTTTAAAAGGGAGTTTACTTTCTTTTTGTTTGATTAGCTTTAACACAGATAAATTAAGATATTACTTTTCTTAAAAGGCACAATATGGGCAAATAAATAGAAAAAGGGTAAAAACTATTATTGATTTTTCTAACTAAGATCAAAACTATCCATATCAAACTGCAGATGGACATGAGGCTAGAAGAAAATTTCCATGACAGTTTCTGTTTTCAAAGACTTATACAACACTTCAAAAAATACTCATTGGCTTATAACTTAACACACTGACTGTTGAACAGATTTTTTTTCCCCTCCTAAGCATCTGTTATCAACACAGAAATCTTTTTTTTTTAAAGATTCTTAAAAATTCAACCAATTTTCTGTCAAGAACTGAAAGCTGGAGGGAAAACTTCAAAAGTAGTAATGTATGGAATAAACATGGGTAACAGATGAAATAAACACATATTTAATGTTTGAATTTCATGTCCTCCCAATTATAAGATTCTTGATGATACAGACTATTTTATTTAACAAAAGCTCAGTAAGCTGCACATGGCAGGCCTTGACTTAGAAGCTAGTTAAATAAGTGAATTAAATAACTTGGAAAAATATACATTTCTTTGTCTCATTTGTCCCACTATTTGTCTTAGACAAATGTATATGGTATATTATTAATTTTTTTTGGAGGGGGGAAGGCAAGACAATTGGGGTTAAGTAACTTGCTCAAGGTGACACAGCTAGTTAAGTGTCAAGTGTCTGAGGTTGGATTTGAACTCAGAACCTCCTGGACTTCAGGGCTGATGCTCTATTCACTGCGTAACCTAGCTGCCCCTATACATTACATTATTGAAAAATGAATCTGTAATATTCAATTTTTGAAAGGATAACTACAAAAATATGCTTTAATTCCCATTATCTTCTCAATGGTATGATTAAAAATATTTTCATTAGAAGTGTATATTTAAAAGAAACAGCTGCCTAGTAAACAATCCAAATTCATAACAGAAAATCATTCAATAATATATCTACCATATGGCACCATCTGCATTATATACTGCTATTTACATATAAGGTCTTTACTGTCCTAAAGAACTTCATGTATACTTTTCATTCCAAAATAAATTCTGGCTTCAAAGGTAATGTATGTTTTAGAGTTTACCTATCTTTTCAAGAGTGGAGAGATGGGACATTCAAATTGAGCTTCCCTGTTCTAAATTCTAGATAGACTATTTCCAGAGGTGGTTAAAATCTGCCACCGGGGGAATGGGGGTAGGGCAGAAACCAAACCACACTATTTCAGGAGTTCAATATAGGAAAAAAATTATGTATAATAGATCTGGAAATCTCTGCTGCCCAGATTAAGCTAGAAGTTTTCCCCATCCCCAAAGTAGTGAAAACGACCAGTTTTACTCATTTTAAAACTATAAAATTTTTTTTTTAAATCATGAAGGCTATTCAGCAGTAACAAAAAATATATATCAAAGAACCTACCATGTACATAGGTGCTAGAGTAGTACACAATTTAGGTATGTAAGATACAGTCAGTCCCTATCCTTAAGAAACTTGAATCTGGAGTCTAATAATTCTGTACTTGAATGAATCTATGGTTTTACTGGCATAGGTGCTTCCTCACTCAGTAGAAGTGGCAATTTTCTGTATCATGGCATCTTTTAAGGTTCTTATGCATGTCTTTCTATATTTTCTCCAAAGAAGATCCATCTGACATGCTGGAGGCTTTCCTCTCATTTTTTAAAATATATGATGGGGACTACTCTACCACTTGGGATATCTAGCTATTATTTCTCATTCTGATCACTTGAGCAATCTGTCTTATTTTCTGGACATGCATGTTTCATGTGCAAGTTATGGCTGATGATACACTGCAGCTAAATTTACACTAACATACATTTTGGGGTCACCTGTAAGTTTAACTTTTCTGAGATCATGGTATTCCATGATTCACAGCAATATGGCAATACTTAGAGAATAACTGCTAAAAAGATAGGTTTCAGCAACACTGACTAGCTTGGATCATTGAAAGAGCTGTAAAATTTCCCAAATGCAAATTGGCTTTTTTCCTCCTGTTCAGTTTTAGGTTCAGCTTACAGTACTTCTGTAGTGCCTAAGATACACATATGAATAATTGAATCTAACTGCATGTTACTAACTGTATTCTTCCTCCTGCTGTGGATGGCTCAGCAGATATCACTGGAATTACCATAGTTGTCATTCTGGAGGCTGTATAGCATTCCAGGGCTCAAAGCCATCAGCATAATGTCATCTGCAATCTTAGTTTATTCAGCAGCATCTGTGCTGTAATTATAGATTACATAAGAGAGAAAAGAATGATACTGCACATAGTATTCTGGTCTTGGAGTAAGGGAAACCAGGGCTTAAATCCCACCTCAAACATGTAATAATTGTGTGACCCTCCTCAAGTCACTTTCCTGACTCAGTTTCCTCATCTGTAATGTGAGAAGGCTGAATCTGATGGCTTCTAAGATCCCTTCCAATTCAGAAAATTTCCATAGAAAGACACTGAAAAGCTAGAAATCAGGGAAGTGATAAAAAAGCATAAAAGAGTAGAATCCAAAGACTAAGAAGATTCTTATATTAATGGGAGAAATTAAGGAAAAGAGATTATAAAGAATGACGAAAGTTAAAAGACATAAAAAGAGAGAATGTTTTTATATGCAAAGAAGGACATTTAGGACATAAATGACCTAGTGAACATATTTTTTCAGGTGGCTGATACACTCATGTTCTTCATTAGGTTGTAAAATAGCACGCATCATTACTATGTGTAATCAGAAGTCAATGAGGGGGATCACAGGAAGACAAGAGAAGAGGGAGTATTTCCTAACGAAGGACAACACGGAGAAGGATTTCATTCAATTCTCATAATTGTAACGGCCCTTAAAAGCAGAATGAATTGCTTAGAGAAGCTGTAGAATTCAGTAGTGATCTTTATAAATAACAGGCCATGTTTCACCTTTATGGGGTGATTTAAGAGCAGTCTTAAGAAAAAGGAATTGGCCTAGAAGACAATCATGGATGATTCTGATATTATCAACAAACAACAAACATTTACACAGTGCCACTGACAAAGCCTTGACAGACATTATTTCATGGGCTCCTCACAATGACACTGTGACACACGGCTAGCCCCACCTTACAGACCACAAGTGAGGCGCTGCATCAGCTCTCTCCTCCTTACTCCAGCAGCAATCTCGCCGCTGTACCATACTGATACTAAGAATGATTCAAAATGGTAAGTATTTGGAAGCTTGCAAAGTGCTGTCCTCATAGGAACTCTGTGAGGCAAGTAGTACAAATATTTTTATATGTAGTGTAGTGAGTTTCCCTAATATGTGTTAGTGTTAAAACTCAATGCAAGGTCTCCAGGGGAGTTAGACCACTATCTCATGCTCCTGTCTCATGAAAATAAGGGAGTCCAATAATACTAAGCACAGACAACCTGACACAACCAAAGAATAAAACCTTAACCGTATCACACTGTTTTATATAATTTGATTCCTTCTTCAGAAACTCTTGACTGAACACACAAGTGTGCACAAAGTGCAACTTTGCTATGCCTTGTTCAAATCCCTCAAATAAATTTTTTAATCCTACTTTATTTGTATTATCACAGCAAAACTTCCATTAGCTGCAGAGAAGACGTGGAGCTGACTCCACCAGGGAAATAGAGAAATTAAACCAGAAGCCAAAGTATCAAGTTTATTTATTTGCACACACAGCCACAGGCGCCAGGTTTTGAACATCATTAACCTTCTAAATGAAGTTTTGTCTCTCATAAAACTAATTTATAGCACTCAGGCAAGTTTTGATGATGTCAAATCACATTAAAAGAGGAAGATTAAATCACTTGTGCTTTTTAAGGTATATGTGGACCAGCCGAAATATTTTTGACAATTAAAAAATAAAAGTAAAACTTCAGTGAAAGCAGGACAAGAACAGATATAGTCATCTCTGCTTTATTGGATTTCAGGTCTGGGGTGAAGATCTCTTGGCAGATGGTACCCAAAGTTAGGGAGATGTGCCGAATGATTAATTCCTATATTATGACAATTAGGAAAGTAATGATTTTTCAATATGGTTGGAGTAATAGAAAGAACAGTTAAGTTTGTTTATGATACTATGTCAACCTAAATTCTGCATCATAATGCTCCGCAACAAATGAAATTAAAACTTGAATTTCTATGCCAAGATACTACTTAAACATTTTATTTACAACTCTACATACTTAGAACAGGAAGTCTGAAAACACCACCATCACCTGACATTTTCTATAGCTTTTGATCAACATTCAATTTTTAAGAATTTTGATTCTTTTGGTATTTTTGGAAATGAAGATTACAGGATCATAGATTTAGAACTAGGAAAGACCTGACCTGAGTTCAAATCTAACCTCTGACACTTACTAGCTGTGTGACTCTGGGCAAGTCACTTAACACTGTTTTACCTCAGTTTACTCATCTATAAAATGAGCTGGAGAAAGAAATGACAAACCATCTTTGCCAAGAAAACCTCAAATGGGGTCACAAAGAGTAGGACACAACTGAAAACAACTAAACAAAAGTCAGCTTACCCATCTGTAAAATGAAAGGATTGAATTTAATGGCCTTTAGACTTGACCTATTCTAGACTTGTGATCTTGTAACTGACTACAAAGCCAGTGAGCTCTCCACATTGCCTCTCTATAATCAATAAGATATAAAAGTTTAGGGTTTATAGTTGTATTCCTCTGATCTCTTATTTTGACTCATGTTACTGTCCGATGTCTTTATGTACATCTAGTCACCTAAATTTGTCTCCTGATAGGCTGACCTTGTGTTTGGGGCAATCATCTACCTTCACTGAGCCCTTGTGGTACCACTCAGGAGTTAAGATTTTCTAGGCACTAGATCTAAATATGAAAGTCTTGCTGTGGGAAATGCAAACAGCAGCAGCTGGGGGAGAAGCCTACATCACAGAAGAACCATTTCAGTCATTCCTCTCACTGGTCTGATGGGGTAAGAAGATAGCAGAACCCAGAAGAAGCATCCACATCAACAACTGGTCCCTGGAGGGATATTTGTTTAATTCCAAATGAACTATTTTATTTGGCAGCCAATTCTTTGAACACTTTCTGATAAATGAATGCTTAAAAGCAGTTTATTTTTTCAACAAATCACTTAATGAGCAAAACAAAACACTCCTTGGCGTGACTTTTTTCTGCCAGTGTACACATCCCAGGTGCGCAAGTGTTGGCAGAAGAACAGGAACTCTGTGGATAGGAAAGAAGAACACACTGGTGGCTTTGGACAATGGGGACTTAGGTGGGTGTTAAATATCATTTTAATAATTGGAAAACAAAAACGATTATTACAAAGCTAGCATTTTAGAGTGTGTTGATTAGGTCATTATAATACTCACTGTGGTTATTTTGCCATTAGTCAGGTAAGCCTATTATTATACAACTATGAAAAACTTTAGTATGAGAAGAGATTCAACCTTCTCTTTTTCTCTTTTTTTTTTCCAGAGGGGGGAAGACAAGTCAATTGGGGTTAAGTGACTTGCCCAAGATCACACAGCTAGTTAAGTGTCAAAGGCCGCATTTGAACTCAGGTCCTCTGACTCCAGAGATACTTCTCATTGTACCTTAAATGAAAGCAGCATACTCACATAAAGAAAACTAAAACCTTAAAAACCTATTAAAATTGTTCTTTTTAAAAAAAAAACATTGACTTAATTTCCCCTGAAGTAAGACACTGGTATACTGCCAAGGCAAATGTCTACCTTAAGTTTTTAAAAGCTGTTTTACTTTTTTTTTTTAAGTTGTTTAAAAGCCCAAAACATACCCAGAGGATTTTTTTTTTCTTTTTAGTACAGAAAAAGGCACATATTTTCAAATGAGTCTAGATTTTGATCACTCTGCAAATGTACTTTATCTTTGGCCTGTACATTTTACCAAGACTCAAAACTATCAATTCTTGATTTTTTTTTTCTTAGAAGAAATTACAAGACCTGGAAAAGAGGAGGGAAGTTATCATGGCTGTCCCCTTTTAGCTGAACAGACCCAAAATTCTCATTTTATAGCAGAAACATTTCCTATATCATGGTTTTCAGTGGGATCTGGACTTTACTTTCACATGTAAAGGAATCTAAGGGCTAATTTTCACTAATCTAACTTAATTTTCACTTGGGATGGCTGTTCCTACCAAAAGGAACCCACCAGAAATAGATTTCCAGGGGCAAAGGAGGAAGAATTTAAACTTCCCATTGTGAAGAGATTTAGCCACTCCTAAAATTTTAAAGCAATAATGATATGTTGTATTAACAAAAGGCTTTGCTCCAAAATGCTCAAAGCACTTTCCAGCCATCCAATTAGTTAAGATAGGAGCAAGAGTAGAGATTGGCATCTCTAAGACTTCCCGAACTATAATATGTCAGCACAGGCACTGACTGACTCAAGAAATGCTTTGGTTTTCTCACCTATGAAGTGAAGACATGATCAAATCACTATCCATTTCACAAACAAGTTTTTGAAATAAAAATCATCATATTTTTGTTCAGTTGTGACTTTGTGACCACATCTAAGTTTTCTTGGCAAAAGTACTGGAGTGGTTTGCCATTTCCTTCTCCAGCACATTTTACAGATGAGGAAACTGAGGCAAACACAGTTAAGTGACTTGGCCAGGATCACAGACCTAGTAAGTATCTGAGGCCACAGAAAAATGAGTCTTGTTGGCTCCAGGTCTAATGTTCTATCCACTGGGTCACCTATGATCAAATATAAACAGTTCTTAAAATATTAGAAATTCTCTTTATTTACTTAGATTCTTTCCAAATGACTCCCTGGGGCTTAGAGGGAACCTTTGGTTCTAAATGGAGAGTAAGCTCTGATCCCTACCAAACTGGAAAGGTTTAAAGTACAGGCTCATGGACAGCCTACATGTATGTCTGAGGACCTGCTTGTCTACACTGGGAAAGACTCCTCACTTAATTAACTAGATAGATGGTGATCCATATACATTTCCAAAGGCCACCCACTCAACCGTAGAGGAGGAAATACTGCTGAGGTCAAAATTACAAATGCCTTAAATGAATGTTACTTTCATCTGATTATCACAATTCTGTTTCCCCATTAATAGTGCAATGACTGACTGATCAGAGCAGGGATTTCAAACACACAGTCCGCTGCTCAGATCTAGTCAGTCAGGTTAGCATTAAGACCACAGAACATAAAAAGCAATAACAAAGACAAAAACCAGAATTGCCTCATTAAAAATGGCTTTCATTCAATGGCTAGAAATTCTTGGAAACAATATTAGTCTGTCACACATGAATTTTTCTAAGAAGAAATTTGATCCATTGGGAAAACTGAGTGGCATTCATGTAGTTGGTCATCCTTTTTAAAAAAAAAAGTCTCAAAAGATGGTATATGTGGAATTTAAATTTTATTTTTGTCTTTACTATAACTACTGAGAGAGAATCAAATAACAGGTCAAGAAAAATCTTTGGTACCCATTTCTCTTCCATAAAAAGAGATCATAGGATATAAGAACTAAAAAGATCAATAGAAGTCTAATCTAAACCCTTCTTTTAAAGATGGGGAAACCGAGGCATTCAACCATTGAGGATCAATCTGTCCAGTCACACAGATGATTAGTGGCAGAGCTACAGACCAGGTTTCCTGACTCTGTCATATTTTATATCATGTAAATGCACTTAGAATCCTCTCAAGAAAAGTAATTAGTTTAATACAGAACCTATCCATATATGGTCAGATGCCACAACTACAGATTATGATTACACTTCTACTTTCAGGCTTTATTCATATAAGGTAGATCTTGCTTGTTTTATTTCCATTCCTTAAATGTTACATTTAGTTTTAGGCATGATTATTCTAAGTTATTTCAGACACTGATTTCATTATCAGAGGACAAAGCAAAGCAGCTGGATATAGCTGTTCTTATCTGGTTACTGAAGGCGCTGATATATACACATTGTGAAAACTAATATATAATAGGAGTAACTGTTTTATTTCTATAGGGAGATGATAATGCATACTTACAGCATCTGCCCCTACATGTAGCTTGGAACTTGGGGAAGCTGCAATATATTTAAGAAATGAAAGTGTAGGTAGCTTTCAGCCTCTTTCTTTTCTCTTCTCCCTACTAATCTGGAAAGACTAATCTACATTTATTGGCTTCGTTTGTTCACCAGCCAGTACTCCTTGACCTTCTGCAATGTACGTTCTCTCTTATACTCAAAGTAAACTAGTGAACTCCTCTTTCCCTGGTCATTAATGACCTCTTAATTTTCAAACTGAATAACTTCCTCCTCAATTCCCTTTAGTCTTTTTTTTTAAGTTTAAATTGTCTTTTACTTCATTAACACCAGAATTGCAGAATTTTCCTTTTAATCTTCACTCTTGTTGCTTAACAAGATTCTGTTCTCCTTTGGATATTATAGGACATCTTTCTGGCAGGGGTTTCTTTTTGACCACTTCTTCTCACCCTCCTGGACATAGCAAAAATCATAAATAGTAACTGAAATGGTTCAATTTTTACAAGAAAAAAACCATGAAAGAAGTTATAACTTATATGATATGCCATATGTGTAATCTCTCATTGCAGAATATTTTCTCCCAGAAAATAAGACTGTCCTATTCCTGAACATACTTTCACAGTACCAAAAATGGAAGCTCTTTCCTCATTTTACTTCACTCTAGAACTTTTTCTCTTTAATGTCTCGGGCAAATGCTATTCAGACATTTGAGATTCCTGGAATGCCACGCTTCCCACTCCAGGGAATTCAAAACTACCCTCCCCGCCCCCCACCCGTTGGGCCTAGTTTTCTTTGCCCAACACATAACCAATGCCTATTTCTGTGTGGTGAGGTGACTATATGGCTCTCCATGTCGGGTAACATAATAAAAAAGAAAAAGTTAATAATATTCCCCTTAGACAACAGCAATATATAACTTCTTTATAGTATTTCCAGCTAAACCTTATGTCTTACTGAGGTCAGGGCTGGGACTTGCTATATAATTGCTGCTGTGCTGTTTTTCCCCTGGGACAACCCTCATTGTCCTCTTTTTTCCTTTCTCATTTCCCCTCATCTCACTATATGCATTGTGTTTCTTGTATTTTGGTCATGCATGTACTATTAATGAAGAGAAATTATATTAAACATCTGTAAGCTGGAATTTCAAAATCTAAAAAGTCAGTCTCAAACCTGTACCAAGGAATGCATAGTCCTCTCCTTGGCCTGGGATGGACCTTGCAACAATGGAGCAGAGGCCAGAGAAACAATCTCCATCACTCAACATAATCCCTCAAGATCATCCCACAAAACAGAAGTAATTTTAAAGAAATACCCTTGAAGTTCAGCCAGTTCCCATCTTCCTGGGTGTGACTGATCACAATCAGCTGGAAACACAAGCTCTTTTCTAAGATAGTCTGAAGTCCCTTCCACCTCAGCTTCAAAACATCAGCAGAAGGGGCAGGTGCAATACGCAATGCCACATGCCAGGTGACATCGGTGATGACTTATAAGCCTGCTGTCCACCATTACTGCAGCTCAGTCTTAAGAGCTCTTCTCTAGGATGAGTCTGAAGTCCATTTTATCTTGGTTCAAAAACATCAACAAGTGGCAGATGCAATAAACAAAGACCTGACTCACACATCAGGTGAGATATCTGATAGCCTTAAAGGTCTTCTGTCCAACTTACTGCAATTCAGTCTCAGAGTTCTTCTCTAAGACCAGTCTGAAATCCCTTTTAACTCAGTTAAAAAAAAAAACCTAACAGAAACAGGTCACGGGGACTCATACAAAATGAACTCTCTGTGGGCAACAAAGGTTTACCTTTACTCCAATATGATAAGTGTGTCTACACAGATGGGCTGGGCCTCTCCAACAATACTGAGCATCTATGGCCAATTCACAGGGACTTCAATCCCTGTATTAGGACTTTAATTCTGCCCAAATATCATCTTGTGATGTCTACTGCCACCCCTGACATGTGCAAAAGTTTTCTCTTAATCCAGAAATGCTGAATCTTTTCCTAAAGTGAACGTATCTTACCTGCTTGGTTCCCTTTTAGGCATCTAAAAGTATTCTTTGAATCTTTATGTTCCCAAATGACTACTTTCCAGGCCTGCCATATTTGATCTTGACTAAGAAATCCTGTGTTCTAGGATAATTTATAAATCTGTGCAAGCTGGAATGAATTTTTGAAGTCACTTTGTGACTTTATAACTCCACAGTGTTAAACTCATGGAGTCAGACTAGATGATTTTCAACATATTACAATTCTGTGATTTTACTGTCTTAGATATTTCCTAATGAACACCGGAACTGCTTAACAGTCACCATCAACCTCATACTCAGAGCATCAAAAATATTCATAAATTGAGCCAGAGTAGAAGCAAAAGGGTAGCCATGTTTATAATACTTTCAGTGGGGACCACATTGCCCTCAAATTCATTAAGTACAGTTTCCATTTTTCAAATCTGTAGTGCGGAAGTCACTCCCTCATTCTGGAATGTTCTTTACTCATCTTAGCACCTGGTCTCTCCATCAAACTCTACAACTTTTCTGACACTAGAAGAGCTGCTCCAGGATAAGAGACCAGAAAGGGCTTCAATGGGCCTCCTTATTCTCTTGTTGCTTATTTACTGAACCAAGAAGTATGACCAGTGACATAACATTCCAATAATTTTCTTTTCCCTTGAGAAAAGTCTTATGAGTCATTTAGTGAAGTCGAACAAAAAAGCATCATTCCTAATTGTTAGGTTAGGATGAAACCAAGTTGTAGACAAATTAGAGCTATCCCATCTTGAGAAAATTAGACCCACTGTATTTCAGGATCCTTATGCTAACTACTAGTAGAGGCTTCATTGTAAGGACAATGATAGATAAAACCAAATCTGATGAAACATTTGTCAGGATGGTGAAAACGTGTTGCTGATCTGTAGAACGATGTGCCACCTTTTCAAATTTGGAAATGTCTTTCCCCACCCATATATCAGTGGTGATCCGATCAGCAGATCTTTTCATTCTGTAGCCTTCCAGTGCCAATATTAATGTTACTATGTACCAAAATCCATTTCTATTGACTTACAGATTTTCTCATGAGCCTTCTTCCCTTCTCTTCTTTCTTTTCCTCTCCAGAGATACATTTCTTCAGGGAAAATGTAGGTCACAAGATATAAGTGAAGACTATAGAAACTTTTTAGTATATGTTCACACATTCAACTAAAGTAACATTCTTATAAAATATGTCAGACAAAAATTCTTTTCTCCTCCCTTATTCCAAATGGAATCTCTTTCTTTATTCTTAGGCTTGTGTGGAGGCCTCAAACTTAAGAGAAGGAATTCACTGGTTCTCTGGGCCACTTCATGCATGAAGAGATACTGGATATCTTCTTTTTCTGCCTGGTGGGGGGGGGAGGTGTCTTTCCATTAGACATTTAAAGGCCATGGAAGCATTCATTTGCCCAAGTTTTCTCATTTAATTAGGAAAAGAATACAGTAGGTGCTGCCGTGGGACCTCTTCCATCCAAGGACAAAACAGGGGCTGAGACAACTGCCATATCAAACCTTCCAAGGTTTGGGAGGGATTTAGGTCAGGGTGTGGGGGAATGCCTCCCTTCAGTCATTAAAAACATTTTCAATATAATAATTTCCCTCAAATTCCTTCAATTCCCTCAATATAATAAATTCACCCAATTTTCCTCAAAAATTCTCTCAATTTCACTCAAACTAAGACAATTTTCAAACATTTGTTTCCCTTGAGTCTTTTAATATCCACTTTTCCATGGCATTTGACAGTCATCACTTTCTCTCCTTTCTTGGCTTCTGTGACACTGTTCTTTCATGGTTCTCCAGAGATATGAACTCTTGGGCCTTGCATTTAAGGTATTCCACAAAATGGCTACACCCTACCTTCCCAGCCTTATTTCAATCTACTTATAGAAAGAATTAAAAAAATCTACTTTATACACAAAATTTTAGCCTGACTAAACTGCTATTCATTCCCCCAATTCTCCCTGCCCTTTCTGGGCTCTCTGTAATTAAAGACCTGAAATCTCCTTCAACTGTTGAAACACATTTCTTCTTTTAAGGTCCAGCTCTGGTAACATCTCTTCCATGAAACTTTATCTCATCTACTTCATGAAAAAGATCAAATTTCTTTTATAGCGTTGTCTGGACCTCAGACGTTAGATAGGACCTACCTCATAGCATGCTTATTTAAGAAATAGCACAGTAAATAAATGTCTTATCCCCTTTGATCCTGTCTCCTGCACCTTATACACAGCAGGTAACTAATAACTATACATTGAGTTGAATCAATATAAAGGATGTGACATGGGATATAGGTTAAGACACAGAGATGCTGGTTTTGTTGTGTCCTGGGTGATCATTTTAGCATTTTCAACAGAAGGCAATTTCTCTAATTAAGTTAACTACAGGAAGACAGGACTGAATATATGACCATTTTGTCACCCTAGACTCTATTTGAACCATGTTACATATCTGTTTGCGTGTGTGTGTGTGTTCAGTTACGTTATTTTATCATTAAATTTTTGAAGCTGCTGAGGTGGCTAATTAATAATGAGAAAAAATACTAAGAACCAGCTGAGTATTAAGACATTAGGGTATTTTTGTTTTATATCTATCTATCTATCTATCTATCCCCTTTTTTTCTATTTTTAACGTGCCACCTTTCCTTCTCCCTTTCCCCACCCTCCTTTTGCATTTCTGAGCCTCAGCTTAAGATTTCCCACCATGTAACAAGATCATGGCTACCCCTCTGTAATGGTTCTCACTGACCAATGTGCTCCCCATTGCCTGCTTTACCTGTGCACAGGGTCCACAAACACTAGCTGTTCTTGCTGCTATTTTTCTAGGGAATTAAATATGCTGGCCAAAGTGTCACAAAGCATACTCAATGTTTCCTGGAAATAAACACAAATCTCACTGATTTTGCTTCTTGTTTAACAGACTGAGATGAAAATTTTAAATAGGATCCATGGCAAACTTATTCTAGTGTTTGCTGGATTTTTGGTAGTTGTTCTCAGGGTGATCTTACAGCAGCTAATTTCAAGGTTGAATTTTGTTTTCACAATCAGAAAGTCAAACATATATGTCTACTTTACAATATCACCTTTATGGCCCTTCATACACCGTTGAGCTAGGCCTTGAAAGAAGTGTTTCAATATCATCCAAGTATCTGTTCGGCAGTTCTAGACCTACACTCGCCTAATGATATTTCCGTGAGCTTCTCAGCGGTCGCTCAGCTTACTAAATAAAGCTGGTTGTGCACAATAGATCAAACCTGACAGTCTAGGTGTGTGGTAGGTGACTAAGAACATATCTAACTATATGCAAAACAGGAAATGAGAAACAAGCAAATTCATGTTCAGTATACTATCAGATAAAGGTCTCAACTCTGTCTCCAATCAGCTCATCTTCTCCAACTTGAAAGGATTGTTCACAATAAGTCAGAAGACCTCCATTCTCCCCCCAGAAGTAGTTGTCCTGGTAGCTTTGCTCAGGTAATATCTGGCATCCAGTCAAATATTGACATGACACGTGGAATAGTGGTTTGTGGCTAGTAAACCCTTTTCTTTATCGTTAGAAAGAATAGGGAAAAGAAAATGATGTACAAGTTTATGCACATGCAGTTAGAGTGAAAAGAAGCTGAGACTTTGATATGGAAAGACAAATGCTGAGAAGGACAAATGATTAAAGCATATCAAAAGTTAAGAAGGGTACGAACAGAACCAAAACTTGTGAAGAGAAACTTGTTCCCTGACTCCTAGAAAACTCTGAATTTTGTGGGCAACCCTGAAGTCCAAACAATGTAGTTTTAGGACAAACAAAATGAAGTATTAGTTTTTACTGAAGTAGGATATTTATTAAAAATGTTATTCTTTCATACCCTTCCTTCTTCATACCACCAAGTATAAAAGAAACTCTTATCCCAAGAGGTAAAGAGGAAAATATGAATATATACCAGAAAGGTAGGAAAATTCATGGGTATAGAACTATAAAGGAAGACTTGTATGACTGAGGATTTAATAGTTTTAATTTTATGTATTTTTGGCCCAATTAATAATTCATCTTCCTAAGGTAGAGATGATAGAGATAAACAGTTTATCATTCCATACTCAACATACTTGAAAACTGTTAGTAATGTAAGAATTCTATCATGTCACCTTCTGGAGGTGACAGAACAAGCCAAAAAAGACCATTCAGATCCATACTAGGTAATAGATATGGGAAAATCACTACATACAAGTAATATGTGTAGATATAAAATGTATATGTCTAAGATATACCTATGCATATATGTCAAAGTCAATCTCACAGGCCAAGCAGGGAATCTGGCCATAATCTAATGGTAACCCAAGTCACATTTATTGTTCCACTGTCTTTCATTCTGTAGTACTTTGAGGATGGTTAGTGATAGCAATGAAATGACCTAGGATCCCAGTGGAAGGTAGCAGGGTACACTGGAAAATTATACTAGCAAGAGAACATGGGTCTGAATCCAAGCCCTGTTCCCTGCTCCCTGTGTGTTTTGGGGCATGTAATTTAACTGAATTTTTTGTCTATATAATGTTAGAGTTGGACCTCTGAGGTCACTTCCACCTCCAAATCTCTATTCTACAATCACTCAAGATAAAATGGAATACACCCATACACATTCCCAAAATTCTTTAGCTTGAGGCAGCACAGGATAATACTAGACTATGCCCACCAGGAAACCTGTGTGTGATACAGGAAAGATGTAGGTCTGATTTCTAGTTTGGTCATTTACTAATGGTATGACCTCGGGCAAGTCACAGCTTCTCAGGCTTTAGGCTTCCTTAACTCAAATAAAAAGGAGGTGTGTTATTCTCTCAAGTTCCTTCCAGTTCTAACATGCTACTTCTGGAAAATCTAGTCTGTATGGGTGGAAAGCAGGGGCATTCTTCAGGACAGCATGAGTTTCCATGACACAGGCTATATCTTCACAGTATGAAAGCCTGAATGACCTCTAGAAAGCAGTGGCTAACTTGTTCCTTGGAGCCTATGCCAATGAGAAGTACAAAGTATTTGACCTAATACCAAGGTTATATAAAAGCAGCAGATCAGTTTCAGATAAATATCATAGGGTGGATAAGGGAAGAGTCATGTGCAATTCTATTAAATTGGAGTTAATTGGAAAACAAATTGATTGGGGACAGCATCTTCTATTCAATTAGGGCAGAATGTTCCTCCTAGATCTGGATGGTAGAACAGAGCATGCTAGACAAAAACATTTCTACAAAGAAAACCTGCCCTCTGCAATTATCTCATGTTTTTGGTATGCTCTACTCTTGCTGTGGTTCTGCCATAACATAGAAGGCTTATTTTGAAAGCACTACCAGAGAAGCCACTATTCTTTATGATGTGGCTTGCTGCCCTTGGGGTGACTAGCATATGCACGGATATTATTTCATGAATATACTAATTATCCACACCTAAGGAGCAGCTACCCAGAATCTTTTGTGCCATACAGCAGACATTAATGGGACAGCAGAGGGCAAATAAAAACATTGCTGATTGACATGGAACCAACCTCCTTATAATGTGCTTGACCCTGGGAAAAGAGGGCTGCATTCAAACAACCTGGAGAATCAGGGAGACAGCAAAAAGGCCAACCTGCCTGCAACAGAGCAGATAAACTGGACAATGGCTACCAAGAGAAAACTGGAAAACTGGAAGATAACATAGAATTGAGCAAATGGAAGGTTGATAAGACTGTGGCCAAATCAGTAAACCTAAAATAGGAGAAAGGGCAAAAAAAATCATTCAATGAATGTTTAAGTGCCTTCTTCAAACAGAGGCCTGTGTTAGGTGCTGAGGATACAAAGACCCTGCTTTCAAGGATCTCACATCCCCTATTTCCCCCACCCAGGATGAAGACAACCCTTTTAATTCCTTTCTTAAGGGCAACTCTAGGATATAACAGACCTCTGGGTATGGAAGTATCCCTATCACTGCTAAATGCTCAGCTCCAAAATGAATTGTGGAAGAGAAAAAGAAAACCACTACATTGGAGGTCCAATTTTCAGCAGAAAATTGCCAAAGTTTTCACCTTTTATATAGAACATGCATGTTTAATGCAAACCTTTTTGTAAACATGCCTGTGACCTGTTCACACAACTCAAGAACCATCAATGGTTTCCTATTGCCTTTAAAATGAAATACAAGTTCCTCACATTATCATGTAAAACTTTTCCTGCTTAGTGTTCTAGATTTATTTCACATCACAACCCTTTACACATTCAGTGACTCAGCTAAACTATCCAAGACTCAGGATTCTATCTCCAGCCTCTGTCTGCACTGTCATCACCTCCTGCCCTTCTCCCTAAAATGTGCCTGGGATGTGATTCTTCCTCATCCTGCCTTTTAGAATTCCAAGAGCCATTCACAGCTCAGCTCCTGCTGAGGCTTCCACCAAAAGTCCCGATTCCTTTTCATTAGTATTCATTCCCTCCTTCCACATCAATCAAGCAACAAGTATTTGTAAGTCTAAGGACTAGGGATTTATCAGTGCTAAGGATTAAGGATACAAAGAAAAAATAATAATGCCAATAACATCTAGCATTTATAGAACACTAAGATTCGCAAAGCATTTGACATGTTACCTCATCTGATCTGTAGGTGTTAATATTATCCCTATTTCATAGATGAGGAAACTGAAGCAGAGAGGTTCAGTGATTAAGCCAGGGTCACCTAGCTAGTAATTATTTGAGGCAGAATTTTAATTGTGGTGCACGTGTGTGTGTGTGTGTGTGTGTGTATGTGTGAATTTAACTGCTTACATGCTATATCTCCCTGGTAGAAAAGTAAGTACTCTGAATCCAGGGATTCTTTTTTGCTCCCTATCATAATGCCTGCTTTCTCAATGCTCTGATTTCTAGTCAGGCATATAAACATTAAATTTATTTCCTTAACTCCATCTCCTGCCACACCCAGAGCTGGTGTTTTCCTGCCTTCTCTACCCCCTGGAGCCTAGAAAATCCTAAGGTGTCTTTATTCACCCTTGCCAACAGCCTAGTCTTTCTCCCAGGAAAGATAAACAGCAATGATTTCTCTTTAGAGTGGTGGTTCATCTTCCCATTCAGTATTTCCAGAAATGTGTCATATTTCTGCACCATCCCTGAACTACTGCAGTACTAGCTCAAAAAATAACATAAAATAACTATAAACCCCCCCCCCCACACACATTTAATTTAGACAAAGGACTTAGCTCAAGGGTAAACATTAACATTCTTTCTACATTAACTTTGACTCTCACCCCTCTCTAGGCACTTTGGAATTGCCCTATAAGCCTCCTGTTGGCAGTGCCCAGCTAACTGCATGCACTTTTACTGATAATGGATCAACTAAGTTTGATTCAATCTTTAGTAAGCGGAATGATGAACCAGATAACTATTCAGTCTTTCCTACTCTTTCCTAAAGTTCCTCTGGGGCTCAGTATTATTGATGTAGGTTGGGTATACAAGAGAAACCTGAAAGAAATAATACGTATCATTAGTGACTCTGAAAATCTAAAGCTCTGGATCATTAACCAAAGCTCAGCTGGTTGACTGGCAGATCAGTACCTTATATACCCTGTATTTTTAAAATCTCCTCCACAATGGAATAATTAAAAGTGATGTCAGTTTAAGAAGATTTGTGTGTTGGCATGCTGTCACTTTAAGGGTTTTTTTGTGTTTGTTTTGGGCTGGGAAGTGTTCAATTTTTTTTTCCCTTTTGCTGTCTATATAATGAGTTCTTTGTCTAGACCTAAGAGAAATTTGATGATACTGCTTCTTAGTTTTTTCCTCAGGGTAAGATTTTAGCCATAAAACTTGGTGTCAGTTTTCTGCTTAATGTTATTTTCCCCTTTGGGTAGGGCTTTACCTGCCAAGCCTGTCATGTTATCAGTTTCTCCACCCACCCACGTATGTATCTATTGATCTATGTGTCTCCCATTTTTTTTTTGTTTAGATCTTTCACTTCCCTTAAAACCAAATCTGAAAGAACCTTTTCGTTAGTAAGATAACACTTTGTGCCACCAAATTCGTGACACTGACAGATTTTTGTTTTTCTAACATGCCAGATTCTATGTGTTGTCATTTGGTGTAGTCAGATGGTATCATTTGTTAATGTGTCTAATTAATATACAGGGTAGGACCCAAATTGTGTTGGAATGACCTAGTCAAAGTCTAGGTTTTCCACACTTTTACTATATATAAAAATAATACACAAGTAGTTATGTATATATGAGGTGGGTTCAGAGACTTTGCTGGTGACCTCTTAAAGTTAATGTTTTCAACTTCCTGGACTTTTTTTTTTAATAAAATACTTATTGTGGGATTATGATTTTAAGCGGTTTTCAGGAGTGATATATCTCCTAGACTACTTTAATTTGTGTTAGTGAAACATCATAAAGTTTTAAAAGCATTTGCTTAAATGCCTACTATGATGGAGGCCCTGGATTAGGAACTGAGAATATAAAGACAAAGTAAACAATGGTTGTCCTCAGGGAACTTCTGTCTATTGGGAAAACATGGTATGTACACATTTCCACTGCTTCTAGAAATCTTATTTTGGCACAATGCTTGCTAGTACATCATAAGAACAGAACCCAAACTCAGTATTTTCTTAGACTGTGGTCTTAGAGGTTATACAGGGAAGGCATCACCCCTAATTAGATGTAATGCACTGGCAAACGTGATAAAAGATGCCACATTGAGCGACAAACATTGAGAAATATCTTCTCTCCTTATTTTGATTCCATGTTGGGAAAGAAACACACATAGAGGAAAAAAACTAAAAAGAAAAATAAATTCATAGGTTGTTGGCAAAGAAAGCATGAAGATCACTAGGAACGGTCTCTTTTTTGGCTACTAAAAGAGCCTTTGATGTCTGGGCCAATGATGTGTTGTTCCTAGCAAACAGCTGTGCACTAGGAGACCCAGAGGGTGAAATGAATCCTTTGGGGACATTAATGCTTCAGTAAATAGAGGAGGAAGGAGGGTGAGTAAACAGATCTGTTGAAAGAACATTAGGACTGGAGGAAAAGAACAATTGAGGGTCCATCATGGGTAATATCTATGAACCAGACTAGGGCATGGCAGATCCTTTTATTTCAACTGTAATTATATTGAAGAAATATATCAAATACCTATGCCCAAATAGATTGGGTAAATAGCTAAATATATTTATCTATATATGTGTATTTATGAAATCTGACAACCTATCATCTATGCAAAAATCTATTTGTTTATACTTCCATTTTTCCTGACAATTCTAGGATGAAGTCTTTCCCACTAATTCCATTTCAGATGATCAAATATTTTGAAATATATGCTCTGAAAAAAAAAAGAAATACGTGCTTTGTTGTTAGACTTCTTTAAATGTACAAGGACAATTCTAAGGGGACTTTTTTTTAACCTATTTAAATTTTTTTTTTTACAGTACTCTTTACCAAACAATTAGTGCCTGGGATTTATGGAGTATATATAAAAAATCAAACTAAAGGTAAAACAGTAGTATTTGTCAGAAGAGTGGTAAGTTATTTTGCATGTGTGTGTGTGTGATATTTAAAATTATATTAGATTACATTGTGAAAGAGGTCTTAGAGTATTATATTAACTCTCCTCCACTCTTTGTCCCACCCACCACAAAAAAAAGAAGGAAGGGAAAGAAGAAAAAGATAAAGAATGCTTCATTGCTTAGGAGCTGTCCATTCCTGGAAGGGAAATCTTTTTTCCCACATTTTCCTAATAAAATAAAGTGAAATGATGTAAACCTAACCACTGAATTTAAAACACGAAAAAAAAAAACCCTATACATAGATTGCCTACTAAAAAAAATACAGCTACTAATATTTAATTTGGAAGTTGACTCTGGAAGCCGAGACATTAGAATATTAATGCTGGGATAAATATACCCTCTGCTGATTTATTAAAAGTGATCAATTCTGATTTTATATGTAGTTTATTTAAGTTAATTTGAAAAGTTTTTATATTACTCTGAAGGAAATATAAAAAAAAATATAGATGGTAAGGATCATACTGTCTATAATCTAGCAACTCCAAATAGGAAATCTTTGATTTAAAAAAAAAAAATCTCTGAACAGCAACAAGTAGGATTTGTACAGGAGAAATAAATCAGTATTCACATTTACAAGACAGTATCACATATTTTAAAATCATGCCCCTGTTTGTTTTTGCCTTGTAATCTTTATCCCCAGCTCCACTTTTTAAAAACATGTATATCATAGCTAGAAAGTATCTTCTGAATGCTAATTATTATAGTTTAACTCCAAGCCAATTTTTCCTATCTACTTTCCCCCTGAGAAGAAATTCTCCATATAAAAGGGGGTTCCCTTTTGCTTTGTTTCTGACCTTTTGCTCTCTTCATGTGATTTAGTAATGTACCATATTCAGACTCCCTAAGATGAATGGTGTATTTTTACCCCTAAAGACTGTTTTTACCTTATGCTGAAGAAATAAGATGATTAGCTCTATCTGCACCTGAAAAAGGTCACAACTTACTGAGCTCACACTCATCTGCAATTCAATGTAAAATGTCACTGAGATAAAATGTCAATGGCAATGAGATTACCATTACTTTAAGGCTAGTTTCTGCACTGGTCACATTGCTACAAAATATTGCAACAAAATAGCATATTAGCAGATTTTGGGGTTTGGCTTCATCTTGCTCTTTGGCTCAAAATGACACAAAGCATATTATTTTGTAGTAGCTATGAGGAAAAAAGAAGCCACACTCCTGCTCCTTTTAACTGGATGGTTCATTAAGCTCCATTCTAGTCTGAAATTTGTTCAATGTAGTCCTTCTAGCCCAGTGATCTCATACTATCTATGAACAAGAGAGCCAAGAGTCAAGCAGGCCACCAGTGACACTACAGGAAAACAATCAAAAGCTATCTGCTTTCAAGGCTTTCTCCAGACTTTCTACAGAACTCTTTGTTTCTTGGCCCTGAGATTCTCAAACATTCGAAAGGGTTAACGTGAGGGCTGTTAGACGCTGGAAAATATCAAGGGTGGCTGTGGAACTCAAGGGCCTTTCCAGGCCTGAGATTCTGTGATGACATCTTGGTAACTCCTAACCTTGGAACATTTTCCCTGGACTCAGAAAGAAAATGTCCTTTGTTTCCGATGGCAAGACCTAATCTGAAAGGCAAAACTAAAATACTCTCACACCTTAGACAAAGTTTCATTTTAAAAGTTTGTCCTCAAACATGAAATACAGAAATTTTCCTTTTTCCATTTTAAAATCAGCCTTGTTGCTATCTCAGTTATGGCACTCCAAAATGTACAAATACCCACTAGGTGTCATTGCTTAATAAAATTTACAGAGCCTGAAACTGTCAAAAATTTAATATTAAAGAAGAGAAGGAAAAACAAAGTGTCACCTTCCAATACCGCCCAATAAAGCTGTAAATTAAGATATCTTTTTCCTCATTAGCAAAAAAGGGACAGAATTCATGCAAAGTAGGCTACTTTTAGGGAGTCAATAAATACACCCCTTTTGGTCCTTCTAAACAAGATGTTCTGCATTACTTTAGGTTCACTTCCACACAAACTCTACAGTTTTAGAGCCTGAATATAGTCAGAAGGATAAAGGGGAGGAGGGCTTAGAAGATCTAGATTAATTGTCTGTTTTTACCACTGACCTTGCTTAGGCAAGACACTTCATTTTCAGACATCTCCTTCCCCTTATCTCTAGTTCCCTATCCTGGTAACACTATGCAGAAGTTACATAAATTAATTAGAAAACTTAGTAGAACTGTAATACAAATACAAGGCTTTCCCACAGCAGATATTTTACAGAAACCCACATAGGCAACACTGTGAATACGATGAATTCCTAAAAAAACCCACCAAAGCGCAGGTTCTATCTCTTGATGACTAGTAAAGGTGGATGAAAAACAAAAGAGTGTGTAATATCTTCCAAGAGACAGTCAATTTATGACTATAGAAACCAGGACTGATATTTTCCCCCTGATTAGATTTTTTTAAAGTGGAAGTTAGCAGCCACAAAGAAAGAAGAATATTGTATGTAGGGCACAGGAAACTAAAAAAGAGTTTCAATAAATTTAAAAGTCAGCATTGTGTATTTTGGGGGAAAATATGAATATTAATGATATGTCAGCAGAGATTGGGCTGAATATTTAAATTTTGCAATGAAATAGCACTAAGCCAGGGCTGAGCTCCAAAGAGGATCTATTTGGTCCTCCTAATTAATGAAATACATGGACTTCCCTAGTAAACAGGGGAGAACTGAACTGTAACTTTATCCTAGGAAATAAGGAAAAAGAAGATGCTAGTTAATGGTCTGATCTGGCAACTAAAACTGGGTTTGTGTTACTGTAGCTCCATTACTCATGACAACCCTGAAGAATCACCACTCTGTTCTATATTCCTCTCTTCCAATTTCTAAATCACAAGAAAGGCATCTTTTCTCTCCCACACAAAAAAATACCTCTCTTACTAGCCCTTTCTTGGGTGCAGAGGGTAGAAGTCATACTTCAGCTTGGCAAGAGGAGAACACTATTAAATTGTGCTTTCTTACCTCAAAATGCATGCTATTTGTTCTCTGTAGAAGGACTCTTAAATAATACCACAATGACCTACCTTGCTGCTAACACTATCTCCAGTACCTTCCCAAGCACTCTGGTCCTGGGTACCCAGTTGGCCCAAAGCAGGTGAAAAAAGGTAGTATACTCTATGTGTGGTACAGAGCACTGGGCTGGGAGTCAGAAGAATTTGGTCCTGAATC
Source organism: Pseudocheirus occidentalis (assembly GCA_028646575.1). Lineage (NCBI taxonomy): Eukaryota > Metazoa > Chordata > Mammalia > Diprotodontia > Pseudocheiridae > Pseudocheirus > Pseudocheirus occidentalis. The sequence continues at coordinate 250,981,127 of CM053594.1, forward strand.
CTCAGTCACTTAGTAGCTGTGTGACCTTGAGAAAGTCTTCCTGGGACTCAGTTTCCTCTACATGAGATGAGGATGTTGGATTAGTTGATCTGTAATATCACCTACTATTCCAAATCCTATGGTTAAGGGTAATAGTCGTTCTCATTTATTACCCTTAGAACTACTCCATATTCCACAGAGAGGAGGGAGAAAACATAACTATTTTTTTGGCAGTACACTTGGCATAAAACATGAGTAAATCAAAGATGGCATGGTTGGCTCTAAGTAGAAAGGGTCACAAATAAACCAGGACCTGAACCCAGGTCTTTTGACTTCAAGTCCAGTGAACTTTCATTCATTCATTCGTGTGTGTGTGTGTGTGTATACACACATATATACATATACAAATACAGATACATATCTCTATACACACACACACACACACACACACACACACATATATAGTGACCTTTTGTCTGTGTGCAAATAATACTCAGCTTACACCACAGGGAAACTTATTTTTAAGGCTAAAGTTAAGTTAAAACATGAATTTTTGAACAAATACTGCTGGAGCTACAAGAAAACTGAAGATATTAAACCAAACATCAAGAATTCTTTTTCTTTACGCAACTTCAATGCAATGAAGGATTCCCCCAAATTAGAACTAGCTATTCTATTTAACTGTAAGTACAGGATTATAGGCATTTACCAAGCACAGCCTGTGAAATCTTATACATAAAAATGCCTTAGTATATATGCAACCTCTTCTCCCACTCACATATCTCAAGATTGTTGGTCTTATAGTCATGCCCTACCTACTTCTGGATTTCAACAAAGCTGTTCCAGTATAATGGTGTTAATCTCGTGGTTCAAGCAAGATATCTGACCAATGTCTCATTTATACCACCTCCCCTCTTCTCCCTTCAAGATGACTGTGCATCATCACCCCTTCTCCCACATTCTTATGTTTTTTATCTCTTCCAGGTCAATTAACTCCATCCTCAAATGACCTCTTTTCTCTCACACGTGTTGTGCATATTCTTCTCTTAATTTCCATTCCTGTCACTGCCCCTCTAGGTAAGTCCTTCAATAACTCTCATCCGAAGAACTTAGGCTTCAAATCTGGCACATGACCTTGTATCTCTCCTTACTCCATTCCTCAATCCACCTTATACACAACTACCATATTCACTTTCCCAAAGAGCAACTCTGATCATTCTGTTCATTCAAAATAACCTCTACTACATCTTCATTGGCCAAAGTCTTTGTGTGTGTTGGTAGTGAACAGATATGCAACGAACCCAAGCTTCTCAGTCTGGCGATTAAGATGCTTTATAACATGGCCCCAATGGGACACTGCTACGCTACAAATCCAACTTTTCTCACCTCTAGTCAAGCGAGGAAATGGGACTGTATCACCTTTAAGATTTCTTAAAGTTAAAATCTAGCATCCTACTTATACTACTTACTTAGAGGCAATGGGACTTAGTGGACAGAACTCTGGACTTGGAGTCAGGAGACCTGAGTCCTAATCCTACCTCAAGTACTTCATTTCTATCTGATTAGGAAAAAAGTCAAGCTTTAAGAGTTAAGTTTCATAACTGGTAAAATGTAGGTAATACTGCTTGAAGTGCCTGTGGGGAAGCATTTTGTACACCTTAAAGTCATCGATATGCATTTTGCTGATGTTTTTACTCTTCCTTTTCCCTATGATACCTCTTCCTATTTCCACCTTTACAAACTGAATCTGTCCTCCAAAGTACTGTTCAAACACTACCCACTTTGTGAAACCTTTCCTCAATTCTCGAAATGCCTCACACCCACCAGATTTGTTATCTCCTATTTATGTTTATTTATTCTCTCCTACTATTTAGGTTTGTACCATTTATGGCATTTCATTATATATAATACAAGGGAAAATAAAGTATTTTTATGCTTGTCTTAACTTCCTAACTAGAGTTTGCATGCAAAAACTGTGTCTTATTCATCTCCACAGGTCCTAGAAAAGTGTTCTGCATAGAGGACGGAGCTTTCTAGTGTCCTTCATTTTAGTTACCTCAAGAAATGTCCTCTTCCTCTCCCTGTAAGCCAAAAATGATGCTAGTTATAGCTGAATGGTATAAGGGAAGAGGTATATAGCTACATCAAGGAAAAATAAAAGTTAGAAGTCTCAGTTCAAATTAGATAAAATTAGGACTCTAAGCATTCAAAGTCTTCATAATGGCCCAAAGTCCCCATCACAATCTCCAATCTTCACTTGTCTCAACATTCTCTTACAATTAAGCTGGTTCTTTGTCAAGCACCAGTTACCTAGAGAATTTAAACAAAAATTAATGGCACTGCAACTATGAAACATAACAGCCTCGTCTGGAAAATGACAGCATTATGGGGAAAGACTTCAAAGGTCCCTTTTAGCTTGACAGCATAGATGACGTCATTCTTTGTGCCTCTATCCCCAGCATCTGGCACATAGCAGTAGCTTAACATCTGCTAATTGATTCTACAATTTCTTTTTGTTGTGAATATACAGTATTTTAGGTTAAATAAGTCTCTCTCAACTAATTTGAGAACCCAACCACCATAGTATTATGAGAAAATGTTTTTTCTTAGATAGTTGGTGAACATAAAATCTGAAGGATGATGGTCTATATAACATCATAGATAAAAAAACCTTTGTGATAATAGTCCATTACTTCTCATTATAGGGTTTATTACAATAAAAACATGACCTTAAGGGCAGAGATTTTTTTTTTGTATTTTTTTACCCCTTCATGCCCAGCAGCAGGTCTTGTACAAAGTAGGTATCTAAAAGTGCTTACTGAAAAAAAATAACATATAATAGTATATATATTTTCAAAGCCAAGTTTTTTATTCCTGCTTGGCTTGCCTCTGTGGCTTACACACATTTGGGTCATGTCCTCTACCAATCAACTGATGTGTACTCAGGGAATATATACCAACTGTAATATTATCCTAAGTAGAACATAGTAAGGTTGCAGGTATTTTTTTTGAAAGTCTTATAACTTGTATCAAAACCATTAAATTTTTTTTATTACAAATGTCAATTCAGAGATGAGGTGATATGGTAGAAAGTATGTGCAGGGGGGAGGGGATGTCACTGCTTGACCCTGAGCAACTGAAACACTTTTCTCTGAACCTCTGATTCCTCATTTATAAAATGAGGGAATTGGGCTGGATGACTTGGTAAAATACTTTTCCTACTCTGTTATCCATGATTCGACTCTAATAATGCAGATACTTTAGAACTAAACTATGACACCATATTTTTATATGCTCAAATAGTACTGAATAGGCCAGATAGAGAGTTTTAGAAGAGACATGTACTGATATAAGGAGAGGGATAATAGGATCATTTTTAGGGTAAAAGGTAGCAAAACCTAGAAATAGGAAGTATTTTTAAAAAAAGAAATACATTAAGGATTTGGGTTGTTTCATAGTCTGAACCCATAATTTTTTCAGTGTAAGGAAATCTGGATCCAAAGTGAAACTCATCTACAAATTACCCCCTTAAAGAGATGCTTTAGCTGATTAAGTGTTTGTCTAACTATAGTTATATGGCTAGCAGTATCCAAAGCAGGCCTTGAACTCAGGTCTTCCTGACTTTAAAGTTTGTTCTCTTAACACTCTCATGCTGTTAAACTTATTAAGGTTACTGGAGAAAACAAAACAGTTTGTAGAAAATCAACAGGTTTACAAATCAGTACTTCTGTTCCAGCAGTCCAGTTCATCTGTTTTCTTTTTCTTAAGCCCATGAGAAATTTTAGCAATCTCACAGTTAAAGTTCTACCATTTTGTTTCATACCCACCCCCCCATTATGGAGGTCCTGAATTGTTCTCTAATAGTAAATTATGTACTCTGGAATACGTATGCCAGCCTTTAGGTCATCAGGTCATCCCCTTCCATGTTGTTGTCATGTTACATACATCACTATAGTAACCGTCAGCATGGGCAGAAGTGCTGCCGTCTGTGCTGCATCTAAAGCCAAGGAATTAGGGAGCAGAATAAGGTGGCACCTGAGGTAAGAAATCATAACCCCACACTGGAAGCAGAACACTGCTAGTTGCAATTTCGCCATGCGTGGGCACTGCTTAAAGCCCTAGCAACACTAGGGGTGGAGGGGTGAGGAGGAAAAGTCAATAATGGGTAAAACCACAAGTAGATGTGTTTTCCCAAAAGTGAAAATGGGACAAAAACAATATTTCTACCCAGTCCAAGCCCAAATGTTCTTGGCATCTGGTACCTGACATGCTTCTGCCTGCACCTAACCCAGCTGAAAAAAAACATCCTTTATGCTAAACACCGACTATTGCAGAGCCTGAAAAGTCAGCCACTCAAGCAAGCAAACAAACAAGAGTGTGCACCGAAGCAGCTTGTCCCGCTGAAGAGTAAAAACAAAAAACAAACTGCCCATCACCGGGAGGGGGCGAGTGACTTGATGGATCAGGTGATTAGAAAGAATACTCAGATGTGATCTGAGCATTCCATTTATTGGGGGGGGGGGGGGGAGCGGTGCACATAATCGAGCAGAAGATCTAATGTAGTTACTGATTGTATTCTGTGAAGAATCCACAAATAGGTAATTAATGTAATGGGTGTTTAATCAATCCAGACTTGTACCTGAATACAGAGTAAAAGGGATGGGAGAAACCTCAACTCAACTCTTTCCTCCATGTGGGGAAAGGTGAGTTCAGATAAAGGAGCTTGCCAAGTGTCTGTTCCTGTAAATAACATGCCTTCCCTCTATAAACCAGAGCTTTTCCTTTTCCTGGCTTAAGTACACAGGAGCCCTTGTGCTCATAGGCAAATGGAGATGTTTGACCAGGATGGATGCAAAGGACACTCTGGATAGCATTGTTATTTATAATTATCAATAAATAATATCCCCTTAACTTTATATAGTATGAGGCACTATATATACCAAAAGCCTTTGAGGTCCCTTTTGGCTCTACATCTTTTATTCTATGTAACACAGCATTAATTATACTTCAATTAAAGTACTGAATATGACCTTTTATTTATGTAGTGCTTCACATCAATTACCCAAGTTTTAATTCTTAAAATAGCTTCATGAACTATAGGCTAAATACTGTTACTGTTCAGCAGACGAGCAAACTACAAGTCAAGGTAGTTTGTTCAAAGTCACAAGTCACATAAATAGCAAAGCCAGGGCTGGGTTCTCCTAGCTTCCCAAATTTTAGTCCTATATCCAACTGAAGTTCTCTGGCGTTCTCTAAGGTATGAATTTAATTCTCCTTGAATTCAGTGCACATTGGAAGACCGGGTGAAGGGGATCAAAGCTTGGAATGTCAGGTAAAATTTTACCGGCGGTATTTTGCTCTTGCAATTCTGAATCCTTGAGAATATCTTTAAAAAACACATTTAACTGTCTCTTCCCTTGTCCATTCTCTTTCTTCTTCCCTTGCCCCCTAAGTCACTAAATGACTGTGAGACGAAGAAGCTAGGTCAAAGTTAGCCAGGAGTCATGATTAGGACTGGTAGGAGATAGACAGAAGAATCATTCTAGGACCTTCCCTCCTCCCCCTCCATACCACCACCTCTGCCTCTCCCTACTAAACACACACACACACACACACACACACACACACACACACACACACACACACACACAAACATGTATATAGAAGTGCGGGAAGTTTTACTAGAGGCAGATAGTTCATTCAGAGTTCTTTCTATGCCTAAGGACATGCACTAACAGGTATTTTCTCTGAATGTAATACAATTGCTCCCTTCTCTTCCCATCAAACACAAGGAAAATATCTGGTCTGTGGAGACTGGCCCACAGAAAAGAATGAAAGTTTTCAAACAGCTTAAGCATTTTAATTTATAGAAAAGGTCATTGATCTCTGCGTAATCATGCATTAAATTTTTAAAAACGAAACTAAAGATGGATTTCACCCCTCCATGGTTTAGGGGTTGGGAAGGGCAAGCTATATAATTTGCAGTGCTGAATACTGATAACATAATAACATAAAAGATGTTAAGGAAGGGGGGAGAGCTCACCCCAAAAAGCTGTCTGTTCCACTAGCTGAACATATATTTGCTTCAAACACATTTAAATTAGCTTATTAGTGCACTGTTGTTATTAGCATGATTTAAAGTCAAAATTAGAATTAGAAACGGCTATAATCAAAATATGACAAAAAGAAATACTTATGTAGAAAATAAATCACACCCAGTCTCCTACAGTTCCCTGAAAAGAATAACAAAAATGAAAGAATCGGTGATATTTGATAGAAGAATGGATAAGTATGAGCATTATCTTTCTTAAGTACTGTGATTCTCACAGACACTTATCCAAAACATGAGCTACACAGAATGCTTCTAACTATGTGTCTGAAAAACTGGCAAGCTTTTTTCACCAGCAGGGACCCCTAAAGAAAATAGTTTCAACCAAAAAGAAACCAGGCTGTGGGCAAATAAAAAAAAAGTTTAATCAAAGAATAAAAAGTACTCTGCGGTCTCAGTTACTAGAATTCAAGTTTCATTGCTAAGATCCTAGATATGCAAGGGAAGGTCTAGTGAAAAGCTCTAAGTAGGTAAACATTTCTATGCGTTGACCTATAGTGCTAAATGAACCTGTCCATGCCTATTTGGTGCAAATGTAGCTAATGACTCCATAACTGTGTGTGGGAGGAAGAATGAGATACACCTCATTCCATGCTGGGTAACTTGACAGGTGTCCTCCCAGGTGATGTAACCTACCTGAACAAAGAAAAGGAATAAACACCTGCTCCATATTTCTTTGGAATGCCAAAGAAGAATTTAGAGTGTTATCTTTTTTTTTTTTGCTTTTTGGAGGGCAATTGGGGTTAAGTGACTTGCCCAAAGTCACACAGCTAGTAAGTGTGTCAAGTGTCTGAGGCCAGATTTGAACTCAAGGTCCTCCTGACTCCAGGGACAGTGCTCTACTCACTGCACCACCTAACCATCCCTAGAGTGTTATCTTAAAGGCTCTGAACTTTAGATGATGGTGCTCCATGAACATAACAGCATAAAGTTTAAGAGGACCAAAATGATAGTAGCTATGGAAATCAGTCGGGATGGGTATATTATCTATCACTACAGATCAAAGTGTCTTTCCAGTTACTGGGACCTCTCCACTGACTGGACATGTACCGAGATGGAAAGTCCGTCCTCCTTTTTAATCCTTTTGGTTGGTTCTTTAGTGGTTTCTTTAATGCCACATACCGTCTTGAGTCTGAAGGACTCTAAGTGTCCCAACTGTCACTGGAGATATTGTTATTATTATTATCATCTGTTATTTCAGATGTATACTTCTACTACTCCCCTCCTTGACTCTGCATTTCTCCTTTAAAAGAGATATTGGGTTGCTGCATGCTTTGAAAGCAGAATTAAAGAATATCCTAAAGCTTTCTTTCTCACATGTAGGTTTCCAATTGTAAAATGGCTTCACGTAGGCCAAATCATCTAACACAGAAACTACAAGTACTCTTCTGTATACGTTTATTGCTAGATTTATTACATTTTATGCAGAATTTCTGAAAAGTTTATGCTTTTGACAATGTAGATATTTTTACTTTTTGTTAGCTAGTAGCTCAAGCAAAAAAAGAAATCAATCCCCAGGGGTGAATGATTTACCCCAGTTAGATAATGACCTGGTTTTACTTCATGTAGAAAATGGCAAGCTGTCTTCTCCCAAATGTTTCTCTCTACTTCCTTTACAAAACCCACCGCTCATGTCTGAGTTATTGAATGAGGGCCGATAACATGAGTTAATAATCTGCAGCAAAGGAAGAATAGCAGATTTTTATTGCTTCTGGTTCATGCTCATTTCCTTCAACTTGGTCACCCCACTCACCCACAAATGGTCCCCCATACTTTCCTGGTTTGCAGAGACTCATCTTCACTATTACTTCACTTTTAAAACCTTAAGTCTGATTAGGAAGACTTACATTAGAAAGAGCTACTTTTTCTTTAGTCTTCTGATTCACACCATGCAAGATTACTTGAGGGTGGCAGTGATGCTAGAGGGATCTCTAAATGGGCTGCTGACTGTGCTTGGTAGACCTATTAGAAATCACAGCGAACCATGAAGAGCATTATTATTAAGACAAGCGGGGATGGTGGCAGCAAATTAACTTGGAGATCTACATGAGAATTAAGGTTTCATATCTGCTCGTAGAATCAATTCTTTTTCCTCTGTCAGCTTTCAAAATTAATACTGTAGTGCTGGATGGGAGCTCTGAGACCAGCTGGTCCACTCCTTCCAATCTGTATACATGTAAACAGGTACAGCCAACCAAAGGGATTTGTTCGGGACCATATCACTAGGGAACAGAATGCAAACTTCTTGAGGACAAGGAGCATTTTAAAATATCTCCAGCAGTCAGCACAATGTCTCATACCTGGTAACTTAAAATTTATGTGTTAAAATTGATTGAATATAGTAGAAGAGTCAAGGCTGTAATTCAAACTCCTTTACCAACTAATGTCATAACAGATGTCCTCACCAGACATCTGTCTTCTTAGTTCTTTAGCAAGGAAATGCATGATTAACTGCTTAACACAGCCTTTTGATGATGAAGATAGTGATGAAATTAGTGACTAAGGCATCCACTGATTCTTGGAGAAATAGTTTTTTTCTGTGACTTTTATAAAAAAGGATAAGCTGTGTTAGTGTTTAAATCTGCAGGGCTGTCAAATGCCTTGCCTCACACAAATGCTAACAAAATGCTATAGAAATCCACTAAGTAACCTTGACCTGCTGCTAACTAGCTTAAACACAAAATGTGCAGCCTCAGCTAACTTAGAAGCAAAGCCAGACAGCCAGTCATTAGCTAACTTGTGTCTCTCCTCTAACAAGATATGGAGATATATCCAGCTTTATGACTGCAAAAAGCTATTTATTTCTCAAGACCTACTTCTGTTCTAATTTAGAAAAAATATATCCTTTTAGATCTGAAAATATAACTATAACCCTTCTCTGGAAAGTCAGTAATTTACAAAAGTGTTTGATGTATACTGTTACCAAATACTGATAATATAGCTGGGCTCTAGTATCTGACTCTTAGGGCAACTAGGTGGCCCAGGGGAGAGGGTCAGCATGACTCCTCTTCCTCTAAGTTAAATCTGGCCTCAGACACTTATTGTGTGAGCCTAGGAAATTCACTTAACCCTAGTTACCTCAGTTTCCTCATCTGTAAAATGAGATGGAGAAGAAAATGGCAAACCACTCTAGTATCTCTGCCAAGAAAACCCCAAATGGGGTTATAGAGTCAGACACCATTGAAAAGTGATTTGACACCAAACAACATCTAACTCTTACAGATGAGTGACAAACTCAAAATGATTGCATTTATAATCTGAATTCATCTGCTGAATATTTTTTGACTATTAGATTGGCAGACCATTGGTCTTAAATTCATGAGATATATCTTCTGACCATGTTTATTATTAGTTATAGAGCTGACCAAACCATTCAGCTTGTCTGTGTTTCCAAACACAACTGCACTTTTATGAGATATTGAGAGACCACAGCACACAATCACATAGCTTACCGCATACTTTATTGTCTCATTATTTCATGTATGTTCTCCTCAACTAGATTATCAAGGTCTTTTGTGAGCACAGACTGTATCTTATACACCAACCATAGATGAGAACTCGAGAGGCCAATGTGCCCTAAAACCCCAACTTGTCACAAAGTCTGTAACTTTACCCATAGAAGAGCCTAACAACAACTATCAAATCTTACTTTAGATATAATTCTATTAAGTTTGGTTATCTCAATTCTTCGCCCACAGTAGATTATAAGAAACATGTTGAAAAAGAGGGAAGTCACAAGAAATGACAAAATTCTAACATCAAGAGAGGAGCCAGCTATAAAAAGCAGATCTCCAAAACATAATAGTCAATCTAGTGCAGAGAAAAACATACTTCAGTAGCCCCGGGGGCTGCATGATAGCACAGTATGTTCATAGTGATGCCTACAGGTCATCAGGAAAGGTTTAAATTATGTTCTCTATCTCTGTATCTGTATCTCTGTACATGTGAATGTAACTATATGCTATTTCAGGTTGCAGGAGAGCATACAGTATATCTAACCCAGGAAGAAGCAACATATCATAGTGGAGAGGGTTGTGGACTCAGAGGCAAGAGCATCTGAATTCCAATCCTACCTCAGAAAGACACTTACTACAACTGTGGTTCTGGAAAAGTCAATTAGCCTCTCTGTGCCTCAGTTTCCTCAGGTGAAAAATTGTATTCTGGGTGAAATCTATGGCCTCGAAGATCCTTTTCAGCTCTAATTCTATAAATCTTTGAAGATTCCCATAGAAATTATTAAAACAAATTAAAGTTGCGGTCCTTTTAAAAGATGTTGTTTTTAGTCACCTAAAAAAAATTTAAAGCATCCTTCCTTTTCTCAGCAAGAAACTAGAGATGCCAAATGTTACAAATATCAGTGGTTGCTCCTGTCAGTTGTTTTGCTTTATTTTAAGGGACAACTATGGGAATGAGGAAGTATATCAAGAAATGTGTGCAGCATAAAAAGAAAGCAAAAGAGTAAATAAAACAAAGAAAAAAACTTCATATGGATAAACAATAAAGGATGTCTTACTGGAACTGTTTTTTGTCCCCATCATACCTAACGTAGTGTTAGGCCCAAAACAGGTACTAAATTAATACCTGATGACTGACTGAATTATTTCACTTTTAATCCAGATGTTTCATGAAGACAGAGCCTGAATTATTCCCTGGTATGCTATAAAAGGTGATTAATAAGGCACATTAACTCTTTCAGACCAAGTCTGTGCTTCTAAGCACTCTATAGAAGTAGATTTTTCAGGCCAAAAGGAATGGATATCTCCTTTTTCCTAATCAGAAAAGTGGCAGCACAGAAATTTGTTAATAAATAACTTCCAATTACCACAAAACTAGACAAGCCTCCATATCTGAACAGTGCCATAAGTGATAGCACACTGTTCTCAAATAAAAAAATAAGAATTAGAGTTATTACCAGAGAACTACTCACACACTGGTAAAACCATATTTCAATGTTCATTAAAAGTTTAGAAATATTTTCTTGAAAAATATGCTGAGAAAAAAGTAGTATTTTGAGGAAGTAATGCGAAAGTTAATCTTCAAACAACCTTCTAAACACAAACAAAAGCAAATGATACTTAAAATCATTCTAACTAGGTATCCCTACATTTCTATTACACCAGTTACATATATCATCATAAGACAATATAGAGAAAAATGGAAAGACCACTAGTTTAGTTTTTATCTGAGTAGCACTGTTGCAACTGTACTTGTTAAAATATGGGCCTCTAGGAAAGTATGACCTCATTTCTTTTCACCAAGTTTCATGAATGAGGAACTAAACCAGGGAGCTATTTTTTTTTTCTTTCTATGAATGGAATACCTGCTATCCCTCTTTATTCTTTACTTAGGAGTCCAGGCACTGAGAAAGCAAGGGCCAGCCTTCTCATTATTCTGGGTATGTGATATCACAGCCCTTGAAATCCCTTTGTTGTAGAATGCAGGAGAAGTAAAACAGGTCTATCTGCAGCCAGACACACAAACACACACAAAAAGCATTTTTGATAAACACATGGTAAGGAACTAGTAACTGAACTGTTCTTTTTGACTTAGGCTGGAAAGCAGTAAACTATTCGCTGGTGAAAAGTGGTCACTGAGCACAAGCAGAAAGGACGCACCTGACCAGTGTTTGGTGTTTAGAATAAGAGGACAGTACTAGGAGGTGAGGAATAGAAGAACCTGACGTCTAGTTTCCTTCTAGTTCTCAATCATTTGTAGCCTAAACAGCATCATAACTGGTTATCAGTGAAGTTCTGGCATTGTATTCCTCTCTGACCCACGAGGTTTGGGGAACCGCCAAAGACTTTTCACGTAGTAAAAGAAGTTTTTGCAGAGAGGAAGGAGTGAATTGAACAGGCGGGGGAAATCACTGGTTTGCAGAGCTGCTGACTCATGCATCATGAGGCATGGTGTAACCTGCTCAACTGCCCTGCCATGACTAAAGAATGGAACTGTAGGAACCTAGGGTGGAAGAACACATCTTATTGAGTCCCGTCTCTGAGCTTAACGTTCCCCAAGTCTAGTCAAGCAAGCATATGGTGAGTGCCTACTATGTGCCAGATACTCTGTTAAGGGCTGGGGACACAAGGAAAAGCAAAAACCGGCCCCTGTCCTCAAGGAGCTCACTTTCCTGAGAGACACTCATATAGTGATAGTACGTCCCCATACTATCAGATGTTTGTAACATCAATCCCCCCTTCAATGGAAGCCTTCTGTTCTCCTCCCTTTGTTTTATTGTCTTCCATGAAGTGGGTGCACAATTAAGTCCCTCTTTTACCAACCTTTCACATCCTTTAAGACATTTGTTAATAACTAGCCTTTGACATCTCCCCCTCTACCTATCTCCCTTAGATTCTATTTTTTTCAGATACAGGATCATGAATCTGGAATCAAAAGGGGTCTTAGAGGCCATCTAGTCCAACTCTTTCATTTTAGAGAAGATAACTAACACTGAGGGGAGATGAAATGAACCGTCCAAAGCTACAATAAGCAGCAAATGCCAAAGGAAGGACTTGAACCTAGGTTTTCATACTACAGAAGCAGTGTTCCTTCAACTGCGCCAACAATGCACCTTAATCTTTCCAAGACCCTTCACTGTTTAAACAGTGAAAAACCAAAGGCACTGTAATAAGAGCCCCACTATTAAATATCATAACAGAAAGACAATATTACCATCTTTATTGACTATTGACTATATATATCCATATGTCAGAGTACAGATACACAAGCTGCCTACATACCTATGAATATACTAATTTTCAAATTGCTAAATCAGTACTGCCCAAATTCATGAAATCATTTAGAATAATTTAAAACACTAGAAATATTAACATACTTTGAAAGAGTTGATAATAACACAACTGTCAATTTATCCTTGACTTGAGTGACACCAGACAAATTTCTGCCCAAGTGGAAAATATCTTCACTTTTCCTTTATGCCCTTCAAAGTTCTCTAGAGGCAATGGGGCAAAGTGGAAAGAAAACTGGGCACGGAACCAGGAAGACCCGAGTTCACGTCAAGCCTTGGATACCAACTGTCTCTGAGATCATGTGCAAGTTAAACAACCTCTGGGCTCTCAGACAATTCATTCAGCTTATCAACTGCAGCAGAGGTGTGACCAGCTTGGGTAAAGGGAATTTCCTTATCAGAGAGTATGCTATACTGATGAAATCAGAGGCCCACACCCTATTCTTCCCAAAGCCATCAAAGACAAGTCTAGAAACTCTGCTGGTTCTGCAGTTATCTTTTAAATTATCAATGTCTATTTGGCTTGCTTTAAAACTGATATGCATTTCCATTATAATAATTTCCTATAGCTTTGATGTACAAAATAACCCTATGACCTGAGCAGTACAAACATTGCTATCCCATCTCCAGCACCTTATAGATGAGAAAATAACAACTTGGGGAGATTAAATGATATAACATCATCTGCCTTTAATAGCTGCATCCTACATACTCTTTTTTTTTTACTTTTTTTATTTACTTTTTGCTTTCTGAAGGGTAGTTGGGGTTAAATGACTTGCCCAAGGTCACACAACTAGTTTTTGTGTTAGATGTCTGAGGTCGGATTTGAACTCAGGTCCTCCCGACTCCAGGGCCGGTGCTCTATTCACTGCACCACCTAGCCACCCCTGCCTCCTATATACTCTTAAGGCCGATACATTATATTGCTTCCTTTAAAATTCTGCTTCATTTCCAACGGTAGTAAAACTTGGGGAAAGGACATCATATAATGATATTTTCAAAGAGTCATTTCACACGTGAACATATTTCCACACCCTAGCACCATAGTAACAACAACAATAATATCTAGCAATCTAGATATTACATATTATAGTGTCTTTGGTCTTTCACTGTTTAAGAAGGGTCTTGGAAAGAAGATTAAGGTGCAACAGTAATAATATCTAGCAATCACAGAGCACCTACTATGTGGCAGGCACTGCGCCGAGTGCTTTATAAATAGTACTTCCTCTGATCCTTACAACAATTCTAGGAGGCAGGTATTATTATCAAAATTTTACATCTGAGGAAACTGAGTCAAAAAAAGGGTCAAGTAACTTGCCGAAGTTAATTACTGCCTCAGAGACTAAATCTGAATTCCGATCTTCTTGATTCCAGAACCAGCATTCTATCTACTGTGCCACCTAGTTATCTTCTTAGCCAAGTGTTACTTTCATGGAAAAGGCAGCCAAGTGGTCTATTGGATGGATGCGGATTCAAATCCTACCTCTGACATATACTAATTGTGTGATCCTGGTCAAGTGACATAATTTTGCCCGGCCTCATTTAGCACCGATCCCCAAGTACGTCAACAAGTATGGTAGTTGTGAGGATCGAGTGAGGTAATACATGGGAGGTGCCTTAAAATTAGATGTGAACTAAAATGCTATATGACTGGTAACTATTTTTAGGTATGCTGATTACACATGACTCTGAAATGAGTTCATTACCAGAGATAATCATTTTCTACCACTTAACCTGTTTTGCTTTTATTCTTACTCTCATCAAAGTCTGTATCTACCAAGTTTAAAAATAAAACTAAAAAGATGCAATTATTAGGATAATTTAGAGTAAAAGAACAGCTCTTCTTTCATGGGCTCTTTTCCCATAAACATTTCTTTCCTATAAAAGCCTTCCCAGGATTCTTCTGAATCCGCTGAATGCTTTGGGTTCCAATAGTGAAGGCTGTTAGATTTAGAAGGGGACTGGGAATCAAGAAGCCTCAGACTCATCTCTACGTTTCTAAGGGATCTTGGCCAAGTCATGGTCAGTAAACATTTATTAAGTGCCCAATATATACTAGGTATGGTGCTAGGTACCGAGGCTGTGATGAAGAAGGGCAAAAGACAGCACCGCCTTTCAAGGAATTCACAATCTAATAAGAGAGACAATATGAAAAGAATTCTGTACAAACTGTATACATATTTCACATATCTATACCTTCATCTATATATACACAGATACATATTTGTATACACACATACATATGTTTGTATATATGTATGGTATATGAATATGTGCGTACACATCTATCTATATATATATGATAAATTGGAAATAATCATAGGTTCACGATGCCTAACTCAATTTAGAAAATGAGGGCAGGGGGGCAGCTAGGTGTCGCAGCGAATAGAGCACCGGCCCTGGAGTCAGGAGGACCTGAGTTCAAATCCGACCTCAGACACTTAACAACATCAACAACAACAAAAAAAAACTAGCCGTGTGACCTTGGGCAAGTCACTTAACCCCAACTGCCCTCCAAAAACCAAAAAAAAAAAAAAAATGAGGGCAAAAACTCTAACTCTGCTTCCTAAGTGATCTATGTAACTACTATAAGAGGTGTTGAGCAACTAAGAGATGAACAAAAATGTCATTAGGGTTTAGTGATGCTCCTAATGTGAAGCATTTTCCCCATCCTCAGCTCACATGTAACATTTGCTCTTGCTCCTACACACATATTCTATTTGATATGATTGTAATTTGTGCACAAACTTTGTTCCCTTTGCTAGGCTTTATGTTCCTTGAGGGTCAGGTACCTTTCCTTATTCATCTACTCATGGATCCAGACCTAGAGTAGTCCTTATCCCTATTTGGTACTTAATAATGCCTGAGCTGTGTAGCAAGGTGGTATGCTAGACAGAGTGCTGGGCCTGGAGTCAGAAACACATTTTGAGTTCAAATGTTTACTAGTTGTGTGACCCTGGGCAAGTCACTTAGCCTTCTGTTTCCTCATCGATAAAATGAGCTGGAGGAGGAAATGGCAAAGAACTCCAGTATTTTTGCCAAGAAAACCCCAAATGGGGTCACCAAGAGTCAGACGTGTCTGAAAACAATATTTGAACTAAATGATATATTCAATCTCATTCTCTAAACACTAGCTAACATACTTCAAAAAATATTTTTAATTCAGATGATCAACTTATTTCACGCACATTTGGGGGGAAGTTCACAATTTTGATAATAGTAAGTTTTAAAATTTAATATTGTATTGTGTCCACAATGTGAAATATAGTAAGAATAGAAAGGTTAAAGATTAGAGTTCTACACCAGTCACATTGATGTTTTTATTTTCTCCTTAGTTATACTATTGTTATTTCCATAAGCATTATCTTGAGAACATACACTTTCCCCACTGTTAATGTTTACATAAGACACTAAGAAATAGGAGGCATATGTATTAGTAGATGGTTCTTCTTGACCTAGATATACCACTAATGGACTTAGAATAATTAATATATAGTTTCTTTGCAAAGTCACATGAATGCCGCTTCCCCTGATCTCAATAGGATTAAATGTAATTTGATTTATATTTTAAAGTCCTATTCATATTTTATTTAATATGAACCAACCAAAAAGTTCTTGGTTCTATTTTTTCAAAGTATTAAGAAAATAAATAAAAAAAAACATTTAAGTAGCCTATGTGTGCCCAGTAAGTCATGGGCTTAAATAAGCCAATAAAACATTTTATTGTTGGTTATGATTTTGCATTTCCTGATCAGTATTAAAGCATTTGTGGTTAAAATGCAGGATCAAGAAGAAATGTGGACTAGAGGTCATTATTACAGCACATCTCACTTTGAGCATAAATTAATTTGAAATATGCATCATTCCACTTATATGACTCCTCCCATGACCACTCCCCTACAATACATCAAATCCATTCTGAGTTAAGACTGATGTTTGTCAATCAGCTTAGAACTTGATGATAGAAGTAGTTGCTCATTTTCAGATGACTGATAAAAATAGGCTGTCTGGAACAGCTCCAATTTCCCCTCTGAAAGAAGGAGGCAGATACTGCAGATTATGGTGGCCCTGATTTCAGTTTGTCTTAGAATGCTTTAAGTAATTGTAAAATGCTCCCCCTATTATCCATATGACTAGTCCTGTTTCCCCTGACAGCAGAGTAGCAATGTACCTCCCTTCCCCTTCACTGCTGTTCCACCCCCCATTTTGCAAAACAATTATCAACTGACACCAGAAGGCAAACCAAGGCTTTGGCAACCTAATGATTTTCCTCTCCTGCCTGCCCTCCCACCTTGGTGATAACAATATCATCAGAAACAGGTATTCTCTTCACTGCCACACCAGAGTTTAAGCTGCAATCATCCCAAACCAACATATGATTACAGCAGCTGTCCCTCTTCTTCTGGGGGTCCTCTCCAATACCACAGTACCTTACCCAGGTACAGGCCTGTCTTCAGGTTGCTAGAATTTTAATAATGAATTTGTACTGTCATTCTTACTCAGATAAGACACCTACACAACTGCTTCATATCTGGCCTATGTTGATCTTTTGTAGCCCTTTGGTCTTAGAAAAAAATCACTTCTCACATGTTAGACCAGCCTTTTATTAGGCTAAAACAGTCATGGGGCAATATGATAGCACACTTCAACCCATTTTATTCTAACCTACTGCCTTTTCTTTTTCATCAATTAATGCTCCTAGGGAAACTATAGCATGAGGAAAACAATTTTTTAAAATGTTAAAAATGTGTTTGGAATGCTGGAAAACTCAGAAGATTGTCATAAGTCTTATGAGAATCAAAATTCCAGGTGAACCTATGATGCAGCTAAGGTTATCATACTGTAAATTTCCTGCCTAATAACTGACAAAAACATAGGAAATATCCAAAGGTGCCAGTTAATTATCTAAGAAGCCAACAAATTTATGAGAATGAGCCAGAAGATGGGGGAGGGGAACCTGGAAAGACGAGAAAAGATGTGACTTACCAATGAAAATAGCAGCTATTTCCTATCCTTACTATCATACAAAAGTAAGGAGATGATGAAATAGGTGCATAATTAGAATGAACTTTAAAAACGAGTCCAAAATTTTCCACCTATAAAAACTCCTTTAACACCTAAGGTTGGTTGGTAGAGGGAGCATCTGATGTTTTAAATGTCAATGCCCTCCAAAGAGGAAAGTGAAGCAAATTCTCCCTTGGGCTGTATCACAGAAAGTCTATAGTTTTATGCAGATGCAATGAATCAAAAGTATTGTGAAAACAGGGGAGCTAATCCAAGCAGGTCGTTATCATTTGAAGGTTAACACTTGAGCCTTTGGTTTCACCAGAAGTATTCTGAAAACAAGAATACTTTTTAACACGACGTGCACCACACATCTTCGGTGTGCTGCTTAAGACAAATCTTTAAGGAACGTATTTTGATAATCTGACCACCAAGAGTAAAGCTCTGACACCTAAAAAGAATTCTTTGAAACGGCATTTTAAGGATCCAAAGGTCCCCCACCACACCACCTCGCAAATTCCATCTATTTAGTATTAGAATCAGCAGAACAAGTTGGCTCCCTGTCAGGGGTTCCAACCGGTGCAGGTACCCATCACACTGGCTGCCTGAAGAGGCTGCAGCACTACATTTGCAATGACGCCACATGGAGAAAGAGAAATGGGTGAAAAAAAAAAAAGACAAATTATTTTGGGGGAAGCACAAAAAACAAAGACAGGAATTCTCTCCTCCATCACTTCGGGGAAGGAAAAAGTGACCAAAGGTAAACTTTACAGTATCTATATTTTGGCTATAAGTAATCCTTTCCTACTTTAAAATACCAGTTCCACTTCGGATATTGACTTGCAAAATTACAACAGAAAGATCTTCCTATCAACATTAGATAAACACAAATCCAACAGTATTAGCCTTTGAAAACTAGATTTTAATTAAGACACAGATCAGTAGGTTATATAACCACAAATTACATAATCTTCCTGTGCACTCAAAACCTTTCCCTTTTTATATGTGAAATGTTGGGCATTCATCAGAGAATTGAAAAAGTCTACTGAACAATAATAATAATACAGTTTTAAAAGGACAATAAACAAGACCACCCTACGTTAGCGAGTAGCAAAATCAACCACATAACATTCAGGTTACAGAAACACAAAGCAGGGGAAACCTCTTTGCTCCAACAAATGTCACGTTACTTAGAAATGAAAATGTGCAGGGCAACTATCCCGTAAGTATGAGTTTGTGCATATACCTGTGTTATACTGAGTCTTCCTTAGTTTTCTCTTTGAAAATATCTCTTTTTAGGCTCTCCACTCACTACGGACAAACTCAGATCTGGGTCTCCGAATCTAAGAAATAACCCCCCCCCCCACTCCCCCCAAGGGCAGAGACTGCAAAAGAGGACCAAATGCAAAACAGGTGTGTCACTTGGGACTGTCCAATTTCTGAGGAAGGGGAATAGGGAAAGTGGGGTGCACTACGTGAACATGCGAGCCCTAGAGCTTGTATGGATCTCAAAGGACAGCTCAAGAAGGAGTATCTAGGTGTATCATCCTACTTGTGTGCTCAAGCTGAAGGTTGCATTCTACGGGGAATAAGGGAGAAGGGGCCGCGTTGCTCGCCGTGAGTTTACCTGCTCCCCGAAGTCGATGGCTATATTGGTGATGCCCAAAGGTACCAGGAACCGGATAAGGGGCCAGTAGTGAGTGAGCGCTGGAAATTTCACCATAGTCCCAGCTATGTGGTGACCCCACACACATCTGCCGCAGCAAAGAGACTCTGCAGGAAGGTGAAGGAAGAGGAGGGAATGAAAAAGAGGAGAGCGAAAAAATATATAATAATAATAAATAAATAAAGGAAAGAGAGGGAGAGGCGAGAGAGAGGATGGGTGGGGAGGATCTGAGCTCAGAGACGAAGCAGCGCCGAGGGGCAGCTCTCCTCTGCTGCTCCCCGCTCTGGGCCGCCTGGTGTTGTTCTAGCAAGAAATCCAAAAGATCAAGTCCATCCCCGCTGTTGCCCTCCCACACAACAATGATCTGCCGGGAAAAAAAAGAGGAGGGACGGCGGCGGCGGCGGCACCCCCACCAACAGCAGCAGCAATTTCTGCTGACAGCTTCTCCATTATAAGAGCGCTGGGGCCCGGAAATAAATAAATAACCGCGCGCACGAGGCTCCGCCGCCACCACGCAGAGGAAATGTGGGGCGCAAACAAAAACAAGCCAGCCCCGGCGCGGGGCTGGGGCCGGCCAGGGCAGCCTGCCTCTCCCTCCTCGCCCTCCTCCTCCTCCTCCTCCTCCTCCTCCTCTTTTTCTCTTTCTCCTCCTCCGCCTCTCCACCTCCTCTTCCTCCGCGGGGATGCGTAGGGGGCTCGCTGGGCTCGGGCGTAGCTGCAGCTGCAGGAAGCCGCGGGTCCCGCGCCGGGCACCTCTGGCCGCTGTCACCGGGCTGCCTCTGCCGCCGCCTCCGCTGCCGCCGCCCCGGGAGGGCTGGGCCCGGGAGTCTCCAGCGCCTGCGGCCCGGAGCTTTCTCTTCTGCGAGCCGGGGACCCCCCCGCCGCCGCCACCATCATCACCACCACCGGCTTGGTGCGTGCGTCTGCCGGGCCTCTCGCTGGCTCGTTGGCTCTCTCGGACTGGAAACACGTGGGCTTTGACACACCGCGGTGTGTGTGTGTGTGTGTGTGTGTGTGTGTGTGTGTGTGCGTGCGTGCGTGTGTGTGTGTGTGTGTGTGTGTGTGTGTGTGTGTGTGTGTCGCTGCTGCCGGAGAGCGGAGTGGAGAGCCAGCGAAGGAGGAGTGGGAGGAGGGGGAGGGAAGGGGAAAGAAAGCGAAGTCATCTTAGTGCTCCTCCTAATGCCCGAGCCGGGCCACCGCAGCTCCGGGGCTGGCGTGCCAGAGGCTCCTTAGCTGTTCGCTGCAGGGAGGGGACCGTGCCCTGACTTGACTCCTTCCGTGCGCCGCGCTGCCGAGAAGTTTGAGAGGGCCTCTGTCCTTCCCCAGGATGGATGCTCACCCTGAAAGAGGAGAGACAGAAACACAAAGACAAAGAGAGAGAAGAAAGGAAAGGGGGGGAGGGAAGCGAAGAGAAGAAAGAAAAGAAAGAAAGAAAGAAAGAAAGAAAGAAAAAGAGGCCCTGGAGAGATGATTTGCAGTCCAGCATTTGACCTGGGTTCTGAGGAAGAAATAGTAGAGAACTAGATACTACATATAGAAGAAATTGGGAGGAGGATGGGGTAATGAAATGGAGAAAGATGTTTTTTAAGTGGATTAGCCAGTATGTTGTGAGTCACTCAATTTTACAAACATTTAAGTCCTACTTTGTGTCAAACAGAGCCTATAGGGGCTAAAAGAATGCAAGCAAAAACAAGATAGCCTTTCTCTTTTTAGGAGGTTACTTTATGTTACTGGTCACACATAGACACACAAACAAAAGTAAATAAATTATTTTATACAGAAACATCAGTGCACTGCTGATGGAGATGTCTATTGTTATCAATTTGGAATTATTCAGAGAAAGTGGCTCTTTGTCCCAGGGATTCTAGTACTAGGCATATGTCCTAAAGAGGTCAATAATTCAAAGGGCCCATAAACAGTAACCATTTATAGCAGCACCCTTTGTGATTACAAAAAAAATGGATATAAAGTAGATGCCTATCTATAACGGAAGGACTAAACAAGTTGTAGTAATGAATGGAATGTTATTGTCCTGTAAAAAAAAATGAAAATGATGAATTACAAAGAAGTGTGGGAAGACTGCTATTAACTGATACAGAATGAAGCAAACAAAGGAGAAAAACAGCATGCACTGTGACTACAATATAAACGGAAAGAACCACAAATGAATGAATGAAAAGGCCCTATATGGTGCTTACTATGTGCAAAATACAGTGTTAGGTGCTAATGAGAGTAGACAGTGTCTCCTTTGAATCTGTCATTCCATTTATTTATTTAGGGGAAAATTTATTTTATATTTTTTCTACAGTTAAATGTAAAAACACTTTTAAACATTCATTTTTAAAACTTGGGAGTTCCATCTTCTCTTCCCCCCCATTGAGAAGAAAAGTAATTCCATATAGTTTATACATGCATAGTCATGCAAAGCATTTCCATATTAGTCGTGAAATAAAAGAGTTACCACCCCCAAAAAAAAACCTCAAGAAAAAGTAAAGGAAAAAAAGGATGCTCAAATTTGTATTCAGATGTCATCAGTTCTTTCTTTGGGGGTGAATAGTATTTTTCAACATAAGACCTTCAGAGCTGTATCATTGTATTGCTGAGAATAGCTAAGTTATTCACAGTTGATCATCTTACAATATTGCTAATATTTTGTACACGGTACATTCATTTTGCATCAACTCATGTAAGTCCAGGTTTTTCTCAGAGCATCTTGCTCGTCATTTTTTATAGCATAATAGTATGCCATAATAATCATATACCACAATTTGTTTAGCCATTCCCTAATTGGAAGGCATCCCCTCAATTTAAAATTCTTTGCAGAAAAGAGCTGCTATAAATATTTTTGTACATGAGTCCTTTTTTTTTTAAATCTCTTTGGAAATACAGACCTAGTTGTGGTATTGCTATGTCAGAGCATTTTATATTCCTTTGGGCATAGTTTCAGATTGCTCTACAGAATGGTTGAATCAGTTCACAACTTCACCAATAGTGCATTAATGCCTCATTTTCCCCACATCCCATCTAACATTGGTCATTTTCCTTTTCTGTCCTGTTAGCCAATCTAATAGGTGTGAAGTAGTACCTCAGTTGTTTTAATTTGCATTCTTTAATCAATAGTAAGTTAGAATATTTTTTATATAACTATAGATAGCTTTGATTACTTCATCTGAAAACTTCGTATCTTTTGACCATTTCTCAAATGGGGAATAGCTCTTATTTTTAATAAATTTCATTTAGTTCTCTGTATGTTTGAGAAATGAGGCCTTTATAAGAGAAACTTGATTCAAAATTTTTTTTCACAGTTACTACTAACTGTAGTTCCCTCCATCCTATTTCACCCCTTTTATTCTATTTTCTCTCTCCCCCTTGTCCTTCCTCAAAAGTATTTTGCTTCTGATAGCTCCTTCCCCCAATCTGCCCTCCCTACTATCATCTCCCTCCCCTTCTCTTATCTACTTCCCCTCTTAGTTTCCGGGAGGGTAAAATACATTCCTATATTCAATTCAGTGTATATATTATTCCCTCTTTGAGACAATTCTTATGAGAGTAAGGTTTATTCACTCTACTTCACCTCCCTACTCTTCCTCTCCACTGTTAAATCTTTTTCTTGACTCTTTTAGGAGAAATAATTTACTCCATTCTACCACTCCTTTTCCTTTTCTCCCAGTACATTCTTCTCTCACTCCTTAATTTTATTTTTTGTAGATATCATCCCTTCATATTCAACTCACACCTTTGCCCTCTATCTATATATACTCCTTCTAACTGTCCTAATAATGAGAAAGTTCTTATGAGTTACAAGTATCATCTTCTCATGTAGGAATATAAACAATTTAACCTTATTAAGTTACTTATGGTTTAGCTTTCTTATTTACCTTTTTATGCTTCTCTTGAGTCTTGTATTTGAAAGTCAGATTTTCTATTTAGCTTTGTATTTTCATCAAGAATGCTTGAAAGCCCTCTGTTTCATTAAATATCAATTATTTTCCCCTTAAGGATTATACTCAGTTTTGCTGGAAAGGTGATTCTTACTTGTAATCCTAGTTCCTTTGCTCTCTATCATATTCCATGCCCTCAATTGTTTAATGAAGAAGCTGCCATGTCTTGTATTATCCTGACTGTGACTCTACAATACTTGAATTGTTTCCTTATGGTTGCTTGCAATATTTTCTTCTTAACTGGGAGCTCTGGAATTTTCTTATAACATTCTTGGGAATTTTTCATTTTAGGATTTCTTTCAAGTGGTGAATCCTGGAGTCTTTCAATTTCTATTTTGTCCTCTGGTTCTATAAAATTAGTGCAGTTTTCTTTGATAATTTCTTGAAAGACAGTGTCTAGGCTTTTTTTAAAATCATGGTTCTCAGGTAGTCCATTAATTTTAAAATGATCTCTCCTGGATCTATTTTCCAGGTTAGTTGTTTTTTCAGTGAGATATTTCACATTATCTTCTGTTCTTTTGATTTTGTTTTATTGTTTCTTGATTTCTCATAAAGTCATTAGCTTTCATTTACTCAATTCTAATTTTTAAGGAATTACTTTCTTCAGTGAACTTTTCTACCTCCTTTTCCATTTGATTAATTCTACTTTTTAAGGAGTTTTCTTTCTTCATTGAATTTATGTGCCTCTTTTTCCATTTGGCCAATTCTGTTTTTTAAGGTATTCTTCTCCCCATTGGCTTTTTGCTCCTCTTTTATCATTTGGCCTAGCCTGTTTGTTTGGCTTTTTAAATTTTATTTCATTATATTTGTTTATCTACTTTTAGTTTACAACATTCAGTTCCACAATCCCTTGAGTTCCAAATTTTCTCCCCCTTCCCTGCTGTCCCCCTTCCCCCTCCATGGCAGCATGCAATCTGATATAGGCTCTACAAATACTTTCACATTAAACATTAGTCAAATTTTAAAGAAGAATTATAACCAGTGGAGTGAACAATGAGAAAGAAAGAACAATGAGAAAGAAAGAAAACTAAACACAAAAGAGAGAGTAAGTAGTTTGCTTCAGTCTGCATTCAAACTCTGTAATTCTTTTCTCTGGGTGTGGATATTCCTTTCCATCATGAAAGACAACTTTTGCAGTTGTCTGATAAGCTTGCATTGCTGAGGGGAGCCCAGTCTATCAAAGTTATTAGTCATAGATATGATGTGTCTGTAATTGTGTACAAATTTCTCCTTGTTCTGCTCTTCTCACTCAGCATCAGTTTATTTAAATCTCTCCAGGTTATTATAAAGTCCGTCTCCTCCTCATTTCTTATAGCACAGTAGTATTCCATTACATTCATATACCACAACTTGTTTAGCCATTCCCCAATTGATGGGCATCCCTTTGATTTCCAGTTCTTTGCCACCACAAAAAGA
This sequence comes from Pseudocheirus occidentalis, assembly GCA_028646575.1. Classification (NCBI taxonomy): domain Eukaryota; kingdom Metazoa; phylum Chordata; class Mammalia; order Diprotodontia; family Pseudocheiridae; genus Pseudocheirus; species Pseudocheirus occidentalis. The sequence goes on from CM053594.1 coordinate 251,005,987, forward strand.
GCTGCTATAAATATTTTTGTGCAAATGGGTCTTCCTCCCACTTGTATGTTCTCTTTACCTAGTCTGTTTTTTAAAGTGTTATTTTCTTAAGTATTTTTTTTTATGTCTCCTTTACCAGGCTATTGACTCTTTTTTCATGATTTTCTGGCATCACTCTTGTATCTCTTCCCAATTTTTCCTTTACCTCTGTTACTTGATTTTCAAAATCCTTTTTGATCCTTTCCATGGCCTGAAACCAATCCATATTTTTCTTGGTGGTTTTGAATGTAGGAACATTGGACTTTGTCATTTTCTGAGTATGTGTTTTGATCTTCCTTGTCACCATAGTAACTGTCTATAGTCAGAATTTTTCCTGTTGTTTGCTTACATCCCTAGCCTATTTCTTGACATTTAATTCTTTGTTAAAGTAGGGTTCTGCTTCCAGGTGGAGAGCATGTTATCCCAAGCTTTATGTGTTCTGTACAGCTATGCACATTTTCAGGATCTAAGGAGAGGTGTATTTACTACTCTCCTGGCCTGTTTTCCTGTCTGTGAACCACCATAAGCACATTTTTCTGCCCTGGAACCAAAACAATGGTCCCTGCTTAACTGCAGCTGCAAGCTCTGGTGTGCTAATGCTTCTCCTTGCCCTGGAACTGCCTTCCAGGATTGTGACTAGGATCTGAGTAAGGGCAAAGTAATAGAGTTCTGCCTCAGTGTTTGCAAAGAGACCCCTGTAATCTTCTTCTGATCAGTTCAACCCCCTGCCTGTCTGTGTACTAATCCCTCTGCCTGCTCCTGATTTATGGGGCCCAATCTTGGTCTATGCTTACACAGCCTGTGCTGAACTAGGTTCCATTCTCACACAGGTGTGACAGCTTTCCTGTTTAACTTCTAAGTTGTCTTTGGCTAGAAAATTAATTCACCCCTTCCTTTTGTGGGTTTTGCTGTTCCAGGAATTGTATTATGACATTACTTAAAGGTGTTTGAAGGGATTTTGTGGAGAGCTCAGGCAAGTTGCTTCCTTTTCTCTGCCATCTTTCAAGCTCTCATTCTAAAGGATGAAGACAGTAAAATGTAAGAAGGGTTACTTCTAAGTGGAATGAAAAAGTTCCATCTTCCTTGGGATATAGCAGTGAAAGAAAGTATAATATATCCTTTAATATTACTTTTAATTTAATACTACTTTTCCTGACAAAAATCTTATTAACTTCTGTTGTTGAGCTTTTTAACAGAGCCAAGGACTTTGGTGGCAAATATTCTGCTTCCTGAGATGGGCCTGTGGCATTTGCAGAATCAGTTGTTAGGCCACATATCCTTGGGGGTTTGTATCTTGGGATGATAGCTTTCAGATGGGTTTACCTGCCTGTCAGTGGCAATTGTTTGGCAGTTGGTGTTAGGAGTGGCAAGGGAGGAGGACCTTATCTATACAGTGACTGTTGTTTAAAATGATACCTGTGGACTCAGCAGGGCCTTGTAACACCAAGCACCCTAGCATGTCCAGGATGGCTGCTAGCACAGGTTCTTTGATCTGTTTTACTCAAGGAAAGCATCTTTAAAGGGATCAACAATCTCTAATTAAGCTACATATATAATATACACACATACATACAATTATACACATATGTAATTATATATGTAATAATAATTATATACATATATGTAATTATATATATGTGTGTATGCATGTGTATGTATATCTATATGTATATGTATGTATGTGTATATATATAATTTACCTAATTCAGGGGGAAAAGTCAGCACCCTGAACTTCAGAAAATATAAACAAAAATTACAAGCAGATAGGAAATACAGAGAAAATAACACAATTCAAAAGACCAACAGACATGGCTTCTAGCTGTCTGACCATTACATGCATAGATAGTTACCAGAGAGAAAAGCACCAACATTTGGGTTTTCAAAGCTGGGGGCTCAACAGCTACCCTGAGTCTCATCTGGCCAAATCACACAACTCTTCCCATTAGTGAACCCCAAACTAAAACCTCACCTCAGAGTATATATACCCTTTTCCAGGGTCAGAGGACATCACAACCTTCATAACCCACTGCCTAATTACAAAGCAACAAAAGGTATAATCCTTCCTGAAAAACAAGCCTTCCCCCAATCAAGCCCCTCTTGTTGGGTTTCACTTGAGGCTCATTAAGGGGCAGGGAAGATCTTCAAATTCTCTAGGCCTATTAAGGAGCTGGGAAGATCCTCAAACTCCTTTACCATTATAGGCCTGTAGTCCAGGACCTTCCCTTTTCCACCTTTCTTCCCCTTTCAGCTTCCTTTTGTGTGTTGTCTTTCCCCATTAAATTGTAAACTCCTTGAGGTCAGGGATTTTCTTTTTTGCATTTTTATCTTTAGTGCTTAAGACAGTTCCTGGCACACTGTAGTCACTTTATAAATGTTTATGGATTGCCTGACTAGTATATAGGATGCTGTTATTCTCCAGGGTCTTGAGTCTAGTTGCCCCTCAAATGTAGTTGGTCAGCAGCTTTAAAATTAAAATGACTAAGCTTGGTACTAAAGAAGGGATACCAGAAGGTACCTTGTAGATTATGAGAGCTATGAATATCGAATACTGCATATTATGTTATATTTTTTGATTAGCTAATTAGTTTTGCTAAACTTTTTCCACTTTATCTTTTTTTGTAAGGAATGACTGGAACAGGAGGAAGGGAAGGAACAATGATTAAACATAAGAATTATTTTAAAATATTGGCTTTATAGGTTATCAAACCCAGTAGTACTACGCAGAAACAGACTTTAGGGCCAAGAGATCTCTTCTAGATAATTAATCAATTAGTCAACCAATTAATCAACCAACAAACATTAAGTGCTTCCTATGATATATTTTATAGTTGAGATAACAGAGGAAGTGAGTTAACCCAGGTCATCCAGCTAGTTAGCAGCAGAATAAGGTCTCCTGAGTCCTAGTCCTGTGCTCTTCTCATTATATCAGAGCTGCCTAATATGTGCTTCTTGAGAAAGAAGGAAACTGAGCAGTAATTTAAAACAGTCCCATATCTCACTTTCATTTTCATGAAGATACACGTTAAGAGGAGAAAAGGGAAAGTATCTTCACAGATCCACAGAGAGGTTGCAAGGGATTCATTCACTTTCATTACCCAGTCCCATAATGGACAGATTTTAAATACCCTACTGAAAATAAAACATAGATTTATTTTTGGGTGAGGATAGGCATTTTGCCCCACCTGCAAGATTGAATTGAATAAATTTGAATAAAATTGAATAAAATTCCTGTGAAGCAAAGGAGGTAGCCCTTATTTTCTAGGGTCAGTAAGACACTGTGGTTCTATTTTTTTTTTTACTGCTATACCTCAAAATAGATGTGATTTTACTAGTGTGGGTACTCTTTACTCCACAGGCTCAGATAGCAAGCCCTTACTTTAGTAGAAAAATTAAGTTGCTGAACTGAATTGAGTTGCATGTCATTAACTGTATAGAACTCTAACTATCTCATTGGAGAACTATAAAAAGGCCATGTTAAGAGGTAATCTGGCATAGGGGATAGAAACTGGCCTTGAAGCCAGGAAAATCTGAGTTTAAGTCTTGCCTCTGACACATAACATATGTTTATATTAGTATTTTACATGGTACCTCATATCAGTCTATGAAATAGAGATATTTCAAAGATAAAGCAAATACATAAATGGAGCTCTGATTTCATCAGTGTGGATGGATACTCCTCTGCCCCTGCTCCCCAAAAGATGTGGATCACAATCTTTCAGTGCTTACATATTAGAAGGGACCAATTTAGACAAAGATAATCCATTTTATTTTTCTTCATCAATAGTACGTGTAACTCTTTAGAAGGATTGTGGAATTCATTGAGGAGGTTCTTCAGTGTTCCAGAGCTTCACTCCATCAACACAATTTCATTTGCCAATAGGAACTTGTGGAGAAATTTATCATCTATTGATAAACTCTCTTTGACTTGGATTCAGACATGGAACTCCATGACAATGTCAAAACCTTTGATGAGTGTCACCCTATTTTATGCCACAACTGACATTGATTATCAGAGGGTCATCATACAAGGTCAGTTCTGTTTTATCTTTCTATATATCTTTTAATAATTTGGATATATGCATGGTAGGCAGCCTGTAGAAGGATAGCCATTAGACTAACATTGCTTCTATTGAATCAAATGGATTTGTAAAGTCCCAAACAAAAAGTACAGTGTGATCTTTGTATCCTCTACACCTTTTAGTCAATTCTGTGATAGTAAAGATGGAGGTCTACTGCACATATTAAAAGCCTACTTGGTCTTTTCTAATGCCCTTTTCAACAAGTTTCAGAAATACTGCATTCAAATGTAAAATTGATTGATGTATTTATTATTCTCAATTTAAATAGCTTTTTAAATTACAGAAAACTTAAACAATACCTCAGTGGAAGGAAGGTTGACTAATGAAAATTATTGTGCTAATATAACACAGAAGTTACTGGACCTTGCAATAAGAAATGTTTTATTGGAAGAAGAGTTGGACCAGTAATGTAATGAGAGGAGGAGATAACATTGACAGTCTGAGTGCAGAACAGACACTTTTTTAGTTTAAAAACATATTAAATTACCTAGAGGGAAGGAGATGGATCCTCTCTAGGAGATTTAGGGGAAGATACAGACACAGTCTAAACAGAAAGAGAAGATATGGATGACTGAAATTGGAACCAGTATTATGATGATAGATCCAATGTCCCCTTCTCTCTTTGGTGAGTTCTTCCTCTATATGGAACCTCTTATAGTGAAAGGTTTGGGGCTAGTTGTTCTTTATTGTCTAAACTTTACCACTGTTCCCCTGCTCTACTATGTTAACACCTCCCCACTCCACTCCCCTCACTTTTCAGCTCTTTTACATAGTATGTAAGCTTATTAAGGGCAGGGACTGTTTCACTTGCTTGCATTTGTATCCCAGTGATCAGCACAGGCTGATGTAAGTGTTCAATAAATGCATATCACCTTGACTTGAAGTAATGATATTTGTTTCCTAAGCTAGAAATATAATGTATTTGCATTATTCAAGACTTTTATTTTTAAAAGCAAAAAGAGGAAGCACATGCATACTGTGTTTTCCTGAAAGATAGGTATAGACCATTAAAAAAAATAATTGAATCTAATTTCAGTTTTATTAGGAACATTTAAAGGAATGCATGAATAAGTATAATGAATAAGCTTTTGTCCAAGGGGGAAAAAGTCTTTTTTTTTTTTTTGGGTAGAGTACATAATGGCCTCTTAATTTATCTAATTTATCAATTTGAGTTTTTTATATGTTCACTTAGCTTAAAGGGAGCTAGGTCCCTATATGGACTAATTAGCTTACTTGGTATTTATGAAGTGAGGGTCATAGGCATAATCTTCACTTACATTAGTTAGCTTCACTTTTTTTATCCATACAATGATCAGACTGCACTTTTATACTTAGACAGTACTCTTTTAAATAAATGCCCTTGGAGGCAAGAGCAACTAGGTGAGAAAGTCTGAATGAATCAATGCAAATCCATTATTAGAACCCGCTCTTTTAAATTCTGCAGCACCAGTGACCCTGAGTAGGTATTATTATCTTTGGTTTTAAAGAGTATTTTAGATTTGATGTTTATAAAAATTTCACACAAGGTCTTTATGAAAGTGAATGGGTGATATGACAATTATCTGACCTATTTCAGAAAATTAAAATTATAGAATTTCAAATTTAGAGACCTTATTGGCTTCAGAGTTTAACTCATACCTGAAAAAAAAATCGTTTAAGGCCATACGTTACAAATGATTATCTAGTCTTTGCTTGAAGATGTACAGTAAAGAAAGATTCCTGTACTTTTTGAGGAAGCCCAGGACACTTTTTGGATAGCTCTAATTGTTAGGAAGTTTTCCTTTCCTTCAAAGCTACATATACTTCTTTTAAGCTTCCAAGTCTTACTTCTAGTTCTGTCCTCTAGTGACAAATAGAATTAATCCAATCCCTCCTGTACATTGAAGCTCTTTAAATACTTAAAAGATGGATAGCAAGTTTCCTTACATCTTCTGTTCTGTAGGGTAAACATCCCTGATTTTTTCTAATAGTCTTCATTAGGTTGGAATGAGACCCTGAACCACCTTGTTAGGCTACCTCTGAACACTCTCTAGGTTATTAATGCCCTTTCTGATCAATAGAGATGCCAAATTCAGCTCATTTAAACTCTAAATAGAAGAATTCGGCCTATACTATTCAGAAAATTGTACTCGGTACTATGTAAATCCAGGATAACAATAAGAACAAATGTTTGGGTCTGTAACATTTCTTCTGTTAATCATGCAGCAGCCATAAAGATAATTCAAAGTGATTGATAATTTAAAAGCCATTTTTGTTAAGTTTTTAAATATAGTCTTTATTTTGGAGTGGTTTTTATTGTTTTGTTATTGTATCTTTCCTACTGTTGGCTATACTTTATGGGATTGTTTGGTTAGACTTTTTGTTATGAGTAAAAAGAAGATAGGTTATGATCTTTAGAATAACAGTTAAAGTGAATTTATGGTCATGAAAATGCTTACTATATCATGAAAGGAATCTTTATATCAATACATCACTGTGTGGACTTAGTGGCAGCATTCAAAGTAACTTTGACGTTGGTATTTTGTTCGAAAAGACGTAGTAAAGTCATGTACATGCTGATGTTGGTAGTAGGTAACTTACCTTTTCAGGAATTGGTAATGTATGAGAATGATTAGCTAGAATTGCTATAATGAACTTCTAGTTTGGATCTGAATATTTGGTGATGAAAAGAAAGTGGACAGTAAGTTTATTTGACTATTAGGCCTCTCTTATTGCATCATGGCAGTTGGAATGATCTAGAAAATGATTACCATAAAAGCTTCTCTGAAAAGCTAAGGTTCAACCTAGAATTCATTCAGTAAACATTTATTAAATGTCTACCATATCTAAAGTACTCTCCTAGGTTCAGGAAAATAATATAGAGTGCCTCTCCTCAAGAAGCTTTAATTCTAATAGAGGGCAGGATAGTGCATAACACATAACACAACTGTTGTTCAGTCATTTGTTGTTTTTGACTCTCCATGTCCCCATTTGGGGTTTTTGTGGCAAAGATACTGGAGTGATTTGAGATGTCTTTCTCTAGCTCAGTTTTTCAGATGAGGAAACTAAGGCAAACAGGTTAAGTGACTTTCCTAGGGTCACCTAGTTAGTAAGCTTTTGAAGCTGGATTTGAACTCAGGTCTTCCTGACACCAGGCCTGGTGCTCTATCAGCTGAGCCATTCAGCTGCCCACATCCATCATTAACTATAATAAAAGGTGGGATGTGATAGTACTGAAAGAGAGTTCTATAAAAAAAGTTCTCTAGGAAAATTTGCAGAGGAAGACAAAGCTTCCAGTTGTAAGGTTAAGAGAATGCTTTATAGAGGAAGACATACCTGAGAACTGAGTCTTGAAAAGAAAGCTTCTAAAAGGTTGACTGAGTGTGTTCTGGACATGGAGGGACAAACAATCTATGAGAATAAAGAAAGGCAAGAGATGGCATGACACATTCCAAGAACAGTTAGTGATCCATATCGGTTGAGGAACAAAATACACAAAGGGGAGGAATATGAAGTAGACCTGGAGTAGTGTTTGGAGCCAGATTACAGAGGATCTTCAGTGCCATGCTAAGGAATTTGGATTGTAACCTGTACACGTTAGGGAACCAATAAAGGCATTTTAACAATAATGGCATGATCAAATTTGCCCCTTTGGAAGATTATTTTGGTATCAAGGATGAGTTTCAGGGAGGCCTGTTAGGAGGCTACTGTAGTAGTTCAGTGGGGAAGGTAAGGGAAGAATAAAAAAATAAAATAATAAAAAAATAAAAAAGAATAAAAAAATGACTTGAGAATTTTAGTCAACATGATGAGTAGGAAGGTAGTATTATTGACAGCATTTAGGAAAAAAGGAAATTCTTATTTTTCCTTTCTGGGGGTAAGAAGTGGAGAGGAATAATAATTCAGGTTTATGTAACATTATGAGTTTTTTTAAATTAAGTTTTACATTCTTTTCACTTCTGAATATATTTCTTCCTTCTCCTCTGCCCAGTGAGTCATCCTTTATAACAGAGAATAAACAAGAGGGAGAAAAACCTAGTTCATGAAAACTGAACAACACATCAGCTGAGTCTATCAATACTTGATGTTTCATGTCCTTAGTTCTCTATTTCTGTAAAGAAGGGAGCAAAGTGCATCTTCTCCTCTCTTTCTGGGACCAGGCTTGGTCATCACAATTTCACAGTATGTAGTTTGGGTTTTTTATGTTCTTTGCATTTAATTAGTAATGTCAAATTCAAATAGAAATGAGGCCACTAAACAGTATCCTGGAAGACTGCATATTGACTTAGAAAACTGCTTATTAATATTATCTATATTTTTTTGTATTTTTATTTTGTTAAATATTTCCCAATTACATTTTAATCTAGTTCAGGCCACACTTGTGAGTATTGTAAGCCCATGTTTTGACATTTCTGGTTTACAGTAATAGGCTTGCAAAGGGTTTGGAATTTAGACTGTTTCACTTATTATATGTATTGCTTTCTGGTTCTGCTTACTTTTTTCTGCTTTGGTTCATATAAATCATCCTATGCTTCCATGAAACACTTCATAGATATAATTTCTTTTTTTTCTTTTTTTTTTCTTTTTTTTCTTTTTGGAGGGCAGTTGGGGTTAAGTGACTTGCCCAAGGTCACACGGCTAGTTTTTGTGCTAAGTGTCTGAGGCCGGATTTGAACTCAGGTACTCCTGGCTCCAGGGCCGGTGCTCTATTCACTGCGCCACCTAGCCGCCCCCACAGACATAATTTCTAATGGGTCAGGAGATTTCATTTATATGTAACAATTTGTTTAGTCATTCCTCAATGGGCCTCTATTTCAATTCCCAGTTTTTGCTACTACAGGAAGAGCTATGAATATTTCAGCATATATGGCACCTTTCCATTTTGACCTGTTTGGCCTTGTCATAGTACCTCTTGAGTCAAAAAGTATAATAAATATTTTGGTTACTTTTTTAAAAAGCATAATCCCATATTGTTTTTCAGAATGGGCACTTTAAATTTAGTTTTGAACATACTGAGTTGTGGTGCTATCTGGACATCAAGATAGCAATATCCAGTAGACAGTTATAACTACATGTCTGGAATTCAGGTGAGAGATTTGGGTTTTTTATATGGATTTGGGGATCACCTTCATAGAAATGAACCCATGGGAAGAGATTAGGAAGGAAAAAGATCATAGGACAGATCTTTTGGGGACACACACATACACACACACACACACACACACACACACTTAAGGTCCAGGAGAAGGTGATGAACCAGTGGAGAAGAAGGTGAAACCATCACACAGAAGAAGAACCAGGAGAGAGCAGCATGCTTAGTAAGTGCTTGTAGAACAAATGTGTGTATATATAGATGAAAGAGACAGAGACAGAGAGAGAATAGATGGCAGGTATTCTCAGAGTGGTGAAGACTTCCATAGCGAGATGGTAGTGAGAAAGGCATTCTAGAGTAGGTGGAAACAGCCAGATCTTGGAGGAAGGCAAGGGGGCTAAGATGCAGAGGTGAAGGGCCGGAGAATTCTAGGTATCAGTTAGAGCAAAGACACTATGATAGGATATAGAGTTTTCAGGGAAATGCGAGTAGACCAGTGTATTGGAACATGTGTACAAGAAGGCTAGAAAAGCACGAAGGGAGTAAGGAATCAAAACAAAGGAGCATATATTTGATTCTGGAGGTAACAGAAAGCCACTGTTACTCACAGAGGAGGATAGGTTATTTATGAATGACAATTTAGAAAATAACAATTTGGAAAAATTACTTTAGCAGTTTAGTGGACGGTGGACTAGAGATGAGACTTAAAGCAAGAGGCTGACTATTACAATAATCCAAGGGAGAGATGATGTGAATAAGAACTGAGGTCATACTCACGTGAATAGAGAAATGGGGACATGTAGCTCAGATCTTCTGAAGACAGAGTGACAAGATTTGGCAAGAGATTGGATATGTTATATGAGTAAGAGTGAAGAGCCCAGCAGGTCACAGTTGTGAGCCCTAGTAATTGGGAAGAAGGTGGTGCACATGACACTCATAAAGAAGAGAGAAGGATTTGAAAGGAATGATAATATGTTCTGTTTGAAGTATGCTGGATTTGATATTCTAAAAGGTAGAGCTAAGAAGAGAGACTAGGGCTAGATATACAGGTCTTATAATCATTTGTATAGAAATTATGATTGAGCTGATGAGATTCCTGAGCAAGGAAGTATAGAAGGAGAAAGAGGCCCCAAAGTGGAGCCTTGGGGTACACTCACACATACTGGGTATAACACACATGAAGAATCTGCAAAGGAGACTGAGGAACAGTTCAACAGAGAGGAAGAGAACCAAGAATAAGTAGAGTCATGAAAATCTAGTGATGAGATGGTTTCCAGGAAGTAATGCTCAACAGTGTCAAATGCTGTTAAAGGTTAGATCTGGCAATTAAGAGATTAACGGTAACTTTGCAGAAGTAGTGTCAGTTGAATCATAGGATTTAAAATCATAAACAGGGTTTAGAAGGGAATAAGATTGGAAGAAGTAGAGGCATCTAAAGGACTAAATGGCCTTCTTAAGGACTTTAGCACAATGAGAAGGAGAAATTATAGGAGAATTCCTGTCAGGGACAGTAGGATCAAGTGAGGATTTTTAAGGATAAGAGAGATGGGCACATTTGTAAGCATCCAGGAAGGAGCCAGTAGACTGAAAGAGATTGAGGATAAGAATCTTCTGGAGAGGTTGGGAGGATGCAAATGTTGAAGGATTAACTTTGGCAAGAAGGACCACATCTTGATCTGAGACCATAGTGAAGTAAAGCTAGATTATAAGGCATTTAGGTAGTAGAGATATAAAATTTGCAAGTATAGTCTTCTTTTTTCTAAGCATATCACAGTGGAGGAGAGAAAGAATATGAGAGAATCAGAGATGCATAAAAGGATATGTAATGCAGTGATGAGGACCCAGTTGAGTTTTAATACCATGAATTCAACTAATCTGAGTGGTTTTATGACTTCCTTCAGCAGTGTAAACTGGCTCAAGAATATGGGCAGAGAATGTAGATGCTGGTTGTAGGATAAAAGATTAGCAGGGGTATAAAAAGCACAAAAGCAAACACATTCAAGGGTGGAGGAAAACACTTTGACCTGGTTAACTTTAGGATAAAAGTCTTTGAAGGAAGTGAAGTGAGGCAAGAACATGGGAATGAACTGGGAGAACAGGGAGGGATGAAAAGGCACAGAAGATTTAACAGAGGATGAAGAACAGGTTTAGGTGGTGGTGGGAGAGGTTCAAGAACTGTAGGTTGAGATCAGAGTGCAGAATCTAAAAGTTCAACTTCTGGAAGGTGGAGTAGTTTCAGGTGATTGTGAAGACAAAGTGGGACTACCCCTATGAATGACTGAATTATAGTGGTGGTTAGATTTTTGGGAGCTGAGGAAACTAATGACTTGGGAAGGTGAATATTTAACCAAGGAATAAGGCAAAGGCTTTTTTGGAAGGGTAGGTTAGAGAGGAAAACTGTAAGAGAGGTGATGAACCCAATGAGGAAGAAAGGGGAATTATTTGAAGAATGATAGATGGACTCCAGTGAATGAGAGAAATTAATGAGAGGGGAGCAAAGTCATGGAAGTTGGGTCAACAAACATTTAAGTGTCTGCTTTGTGCAAAGTATTATGCTAAGTGCTGGAGATACAAATAAAGAACTTACAATGTAATGGGGAAGGCAACACAAGTGGGATGCAAGGGTAGGGATATGGGGACAATATCATCTGATTTGGCAGGCTTCTCTCTTTAAAGGAGGACTTTGGCAGAAGTTCTTAGCTCTGTGCTCCAGTCAGGGCAGAGGGTACTGATGAGGTGTGAAAACTAAGGCTGATGCAATCTTGATACTATTTCTTGGGGGCCATATTGGACTCTAGTTCAAAAGAGAACTACTGGTGGAAAGTGAAAGTTATCAGAGGGGAGCAAGCCAACTCATTTTTCAGGCCCCATATACTGGAGAATGGAGAGAGAAAGCCATCTTTCACTAAGTGAGGGTGAAATTTGGTACATTAATGTGGGGGAAATTTTTTGTCAAATGAAAAGATAGAAAGAGTGTAGAAAAAAGATTTAGGATAAAGGAGAGTTCATTAATAATAAAATGGAGAAAAGGAAAGGACCCATAGGTACAAAAATATTTCCAACACCTTTTTTATTGGCAATAATGTACAGGCTAAGAGGGTGTACATTTACTGAGGAATGCTTGAACAAATTATAGCATAGTAATGTAATATGATATCATTATTCTGTAAGAAATGACAAAAGAAACAGTGGCAGAAAGACCCAGGAAGACCTGTATAAACTGATGCAGAATCAAATGAGTAGAACTAGGGAGAACTTTTATTTTTCAATAAAAAACAAAACAATTTTGAAAGATTTAAGAACTCTGGTCAATACAATGATTAAGCACAATTCTAAGAGATAGATGATGAGCATCCTACTCACTTCCTAAAAGAGAGGTGATGGATTCAGGGTACAGAATATTTTTAGACATGGTCAACATGAGAAATGATTATCCTTTACTATGCATATTTGTTACAAGGGTATTTTCTTTTTTCAGTGTGAAGGAGAGAAAATAAATTCTTATTAATTGAAAAACAAAAAAAAAGAATAACACCCGGGTTCCAGAAGGCAAAGTAGATAAAGGTTAGGGAGAGGGAAATATGAACTGGATAAGGATGAGAAAGTAGGGAGAAAAAATAGGGGAAAGGGTTTCCCCCAGGTTAGATAGCAGATATGAAGCACAGGGATTAGAGAAACTAAGGGTAAGAATTTTCTAGACTTAAAGCAAAGGATGCATCAAACAAATAGCAGCTTGTAATATCTATTGTGATACATTTAATTCCTCTAAATTACTTAGAAAATTTTTGTCTAATAGAGCTGAGTTATAAGTAGGACACAAGCATTTGGATTACAGATCCAATTACAGGTTGGTGACTGCTTGTCATAGGATCATAGATTTAGAGCTATTGAACCCAATTCCCTCATTTTAAAGAAGGAAACAGGCCTAGGGAATTTCAGTGACTTTTCTGAGGTCACCGAGGTAGTGAGTGGCAGACAGAGAATTCAGTCCAATCCCTCTCATTCCAAATCCAGCTCTTGTAACAGAAGAGAATAACAGTATAATAGCTATAAATTTAGTCCTTAAGAGTTCTGCACCTGGGCATAGCAATATTTTTGAAGCTGTTCTTTAGGGAGTTCTCGTGGGTATTACTTTCCCTACTATTTACTTATAGTCACACTAACACAGGTTCTAATAGATAGCCATGTGATTTTTGCCCAGATTATACTGTCTAAAGTGTTAGAAAGCAAAAGTTCTTTTTAAAAAAAAGATTTTCAGTTTTTGCAAACAGATTTAGTTCCAACTTATCTTAATTATTATATTCTTGGGTTAATATCAAAAGTAAGTTGTATTTCTAGAGTACACAGCGATAGTCAGAGGCAAGAAGTGGGTGGTAGGGAGAAACAAATCTGGGATTCAGAATTTTCCATGGATACTCTAGCACTGATTATAGTGAACTTCTGCCAAGAAATATAGTTGGCACTTTTAATTGCCTTCCTCCTCTTTAAGAGTTTTTAAAAGGGGGGAAACCAAATTATAAGACTACATAGATGCCTTAAAGTATGAATTTTCAGCATCAAGATCTCATAAAATTTATCTATTTTAATTCTTACTTAGTTGTTAATATCCAAAGCACTTAGAGAATGATCCCACAGAGATCCAAAATGAATAAAACATGTAAGTGAAGTTAGGTAAGGACAACTCAAGCAGGTGAATACCTCCTTAAATCTAAGTGATTATTGAATAATTGTATGAATTCTTCCTCTATCCACTTTAAAAATGAATTGCTTTTAGTGACCTAGGAGAAGTAATTTATTCCATATGGGTGAGTGCTTTATATTCTGTTTTTATCCTTACTTATTAGCTCAGCATAGTGAAATAAAATGGGTAATTATATTTGTAACTCTTCTGGGTTGAGCACAAACTAAGGTCCAGAAATTAATAATAAATGGATTGAATATAATGACACAAATGAGACAATACTCCTCGTCTTTGCACTTTTGTCCATCTCCTTTCTTGGCTTCTCATAGGATCGTATAATTTAATGATGGTTAATAGTATTAGATAATTATTTAGTTCAACCTCTTGTTTTGCACATGAGAAAACTGAGGTCCCCAAAGGTTCAGCGACTTACACAGAGAGAAAGGGACAGAGCTAGTGGTCTAGCCAAGGTCTTCTGGATGCCAGATTAGCGTTCTTTCCACTACACCAAGCTGATTAGAGTCATAGATATCTGGGGAGTTACAGTGTTGTCTACCCCGAGTATTTGAAGACTTCCTCTGGCAGAATGGGCAGGGGAGGACAAGCGCTTAGAGTTTGGTCAGACATCTCATCAGCTGTCTCCAGTCATCCTGATTTTTGTCTTGGCTCTGGACTTCCAATGACTCTGGAAGAGAGAGTGAGGTTGATGGCTTTGTGCACCTCTGCCTCACTTAATCCAATTCACACACAAGTTACAACATTACTTCATTATGTCTGATCTTCTTCAAAAATGAAGGATGAACAATAAGAGCAATAGTTAGGAGGAATAATTAAATTTTAAGGCAGAGGTAGGGAACCTGCAGCCTCAAGGCTCCATATGATCGTCTAGGTCAGTGGTTCTCAAGCTTCCTAATGCTGCGACCCCTTTAATACTTGTATGTGGGTGTATCTGCTTGTAGGCAGACTCACCTGGAGACGGATAGAGGAGTGGTGTCTTGGTTACTAAGACCATCCAAAATATGTTTTCCAATGGTCTTAGGCGACCCCTGTGACCCCTGTGAAAGGATCATTTGACCCTCAAAGGAGTTGTGACCCACAGTTTGAGAAACACTACTCTAGGTCCTTGAGTGTGATCCTTTGAGTGAATCCAAACTTCACAGAAAAAAATCTCCTTAAAAAAAGAATTTGTTCCTTAAAACTTGGACTCCATCAAAAGGTGGCATCTAATGTCTTAGAAGGCCACATGTAGCCTTGAGGTCACAGGCTCCCCACCCCTATAATCTAAATTCTCTCTTTTTAAAACTAAATTACTTTTGAATGAAAAATAAACCCTTCACTTCTGGAAATTTAAATCTATCCAGTTGCTATCCAATCTTCAAAAACCATCTGAAGTCAAACCTCTGTAAGTTCCTATTCCTGCCATCCCTAGCCTATTCATAATGACTGATCATGTCCCTCCCACTTCTCAACCCATTCTTTTGCTGAGTTTTTCTCTTACTTTGAGGGTACCACTATCCTTCCAGTCCAGGTTCACAACTTCAATGTCATTCTCAACTCCTCATTCACACTCATTCCACATATCTAATCAGTTACCAAATCTTGTTGATTTTATCTTTATCTTTTTTGTATGGGTCCCACACAATATTGATTCTCTTATTTCTGTGACTAAATGAGAAACTAATTCTTACAGAATGTACCATGTAAAATCATCATAAGCATTTTATAGTTTAATAATTTTATATTTAATTTCAATAATTATAGGTAGAAGAAAATTTCATATTTTATAATATTATATAATGTAAATTGTAATGTGTAGCTTCTGGGGGACAATGTCAGTGTAGTCCTTGTAAGCACCCTGGGGGTTCACAAGATACTTTTTTGTTGTTGTTGAAAGGGGTTCAGAGAACACAAAAAATGTTAGGAACCCCAATCTAGTTTTAACTCATTAGTTGAAATGATCATGTAAGATTGACCTAGGAACTACAGCAGTAAGAATCCTGGTGAGATAGCTCTCTCCCACTTACAATTCCATTTAATTCAACAAATGTTTATTATAGGACTGATATCAAAGGTCTCCAAGGCTGTAAAATACTTTATTTACATGGGGATTTTAGCTGCCTTTTATACTTGTACAGTTTAATTACTTAACATGCCTGATAGAAAGTTAAAGAGTAAGAATGGAGAAAGCAATGGAAAATACCCATCAGAGGGAAAGACTACCCTGATGTCTAGGGTGTTTATATCAAGGATGTCAATATTTCCTAAGAAGCTCCAGTTCTATGGGAATTGCGTAGGGATAAGGAAGCCTCATTTTAATTTTTAATTAATTTTAATTTTTTATTTTAAGTCACATGAACCAAAGGAACATTTCCCAAGACTATTGCTTGCAGTTAAAAGTAGAACATTTTACATCTTTAGGTCTGAGTAGTAGCTTCATATAATACCTTCATTTCATGTCTCCAAATGGCTCTGAAACCTTTCAGCCTACCAGCACTTGTTTGGGGAATAGCAGGCTAAAAAAGTTCTCTGAGCAAAGGTACCAGATATAAAATAAATCCACACAAATCCCCAGCTTTACAGAAAGATAAATTCCATTAAAAACAGCTAAAAATATAAAAAAAAAATTCTTGGGAATCTATGTGTCAAGACTCACATTTGAAATCGTATGAATAAAAGTATAACACACTCTTTATATAAAGACAAATCGAAGTAATTTGAGAAATGTTACTTGATCATGGTCAGCCGGAGCCAACATAATACAACTGACAATACTCCTTAATTTACTTACTCAGTTATAGTCAGAAACAATTTATGCAGTTTATAGTTAAGTAGTTTATAATTATACTATATAACTATAGTTATATAACTACATGTAGCAATATGTAAACATAGCATGAACAACTTATAGTTAGAAACAATAATAAAATTCATCTGTAGGAACAAAAGGTCAAAATCTCAAGGGAAAAATGAAATAAAATAGGAAGGGGGACTAGTAGTTTCGGATCTTAAACTATACTACAAAGCAGCAATTATCAGAGCAATCTGGTACCAGTTAAGAAGTAGAATGATAAGTAGAGTGGATTATTAACACAATGTACATCAACAAATGAACACAATAGTTTAGTGTTTGATAAACACAAAGGTCCCAGAAATTGAGGATATTTCAATATCGCACAAAATTGCTGTATAAACTGGAAAGCACTCTGGAAGAAATGAGGTATAGACCAGTATCTTATATGATATGCCAAGATGATCTTCATATGGGTACATGACTTAGACAAAAGCCTTAAACATGGTATCATAAAGTAATTTTGAAGGGCAATGTAGAAATTGTTTTTCAGATCTCTGAGTAGGGGAAGAGTTTATGACCAGACAAGGAATTGAAAGGGTCAGAGAAGGTAAAATAGACAATTTTGATTGCCTAAAATTAAAAAGTTTTCACACAAATAAAACTTATGCAGCTAAAATGATAAAAAAAAAAGTATGTAGGTAAACATACTTATATTTTGTTGTCTCAGGCATCTCCTCCTCTGTCTCTTCACACATCCCCTTCCTCTTAGCACTTTGTTTTCTTACTGTCTCTAGCTTCCCATTGCCACACCCCCCTGAGCTGGCCTTCCACAGGCAGGCTCTGAGTGTTCCTGACCTCTTCTCTGCCTCACCCCAAGTCCAACCATCCCTATTGAACACCTTGCCAAAACAGCAGACAATGGCAGCATCTGGCAATAAAAAGTGGTTTAGACTTCTACCTAAGAAGGTTTTTAGATGCAGTAAGTTTCTGTAAAAAGGTTCAATTTCTAAGATATATAAGGGAACTAGTTTATATTTATAAGAATTAGAACCATTCTCCAATTGATAAATTATCAAAGGATAAGATAGTTTTCAGTATCAGTAGCCATATTACAAAAAAATTCTCCAAATCACTAATAATGAGTGAAATGTAAATTAAAGCAACTAAACTTCCATGTCACATATATCATATTGGCAAAAATGACCAGAAAGGAAAATGACAAATGCTGGAGGGGCTGTGAGAAAACATGGATATTAATGGATTTTTGATGAGGTTGTTATCTGGAAAGCAATTTGGCTAGGTCCAATATGAAAAATTTGGCAACAGTAAAAAGTTTCTGAATGTGTAATGACCAAAAACAAATTAAAAATCAAACCCATAATGAATGCCAGTGTTGCACACAACTTTACTGCAGTGTTGGTTCTGACCACAAAGCATGCACACTTTGCACTGCACATACTCTCGAGCCGTGCAATGCCAACAAACTCTGGCTGAATGGAAAGGGTATCCAGAGTGGAAAAAGCTAAGCAGTCCTGGGATAGGATTCTAATGACTGAGTTCTTTAGCTTTTAGCAATAGTGCTGTGATGGGCTGCTAAGTCCGAACTAAGAGGCCTCAAAATCATCAAACTGTAACAACACTGTTCTTGTTATTTGGATTTTGTGTGTTTATTCTGTACCAGATTTCACTGAATAAGTCTTCAGGGAAGAGGAATGTCATGTAGATGTCAGAATGTGTTGTGTGATGGGAAAGACCTACCCTTAGAGATTTATAAGCAGCAAATCACATCTAAGTAGGAATGGTCAAGACAGACCTTAAAGTCATCTGTATCAGCAAGCACCCTAGCATACCCAGGATGGCTGATAGCACAGGTTCTTAGATCTGCCTTTCTAAAGTAAAGCAACTCAAAATCAGTTAACAGTCTCACTTTAATCAATCAAACACATATCATATACCTAGTTCAGGGGAAAAAGTCAGCACCCTGAACTTCAGAGAACACAAACCCAAGTTACAAGCAGACCAAGAAACAGATCAGTAGAGGGACTGCCATCCACCTGACCATTACATCCATACCTAGTCAGTTACCAGAGAGGGAAGCACCAACATCTGGGTTTTTCAGAGTAGGGGGTGGGGGGTGGCAGGTGGCTCAACAGCTTCCAAGAGTCTTGTCTGGCCAAATCACCCAACTCTTTCCAGAGTGAGCCCCAAAGCAAAACCTCACATCAGGGTATACATATAACCTTCTCCTGGGTCAGAGAATGTCACAGCCTTCTTGACCCACTGCCCAGTCACAAAGTAATAAGGCTCGGGCATTACTGAAGATCAAGCCTCAGTCCATAGGCCCTATGTGACCACATTCAGCCTATTAGGGGCAGAGTATACTTTCAAATCAGGGAAGTTTCTCAGAGCCACTTAAGCCTGTCAAAGGGCCAAGGGGCAGGGAAGATCTTCAGAATCCCATAACATCATCCAGTAGAGGAAGAAAAAGGAATCTTTTGGTCTTTGGAGTCATAGCCTGTCTTTGTCACTAGTGGTTGTTTAGAATGTAAGGGTGCCGTTAGGGTTAGAATAGTTCTTCCCCATAGCCCTTGGGTGAATCTCTATGTACTTTAGAGAAATTCTAAAGGAGGAAGGTTTTGAACCAAACATGTAGAGCTGCTTATAACACAGAATGACCCCAGGACAACTTTATTTCCTAGGTCACCTAGAGTAGAAACTGGCCAATAACTGGACCAGGATGATCATACCTGAACTTCAGGCACTTAGGACAGTGCCTGGAATGTAGTAGGTAGTAGATAAATGCTTCTTCCCTTCCATTATTCTCTTCATGCGTGTAGGTGAGGTAGGAAATTCTGTGATTGTGCGGCACTGGTGACATTCTTATTGGGCTATAGAAGGTGACATAGCTCTGTTGAGGTGAACTTAGCATAGCCCTATTGTGACACAATAGCAAAGTTATTGAGGTAGGCAGGGCTAGTGGCAGCTCTAGACACTCAACAGTGAGTTCAGTTCTCTCCTGCACTAACTATTCCCAGGCCATAGGCTTTTGTTCTGTAAGGGAGGAAGACAGCAATTTAGTCTTGGCTTTGGAGCCAGGTGTTCTGGGTTCTACTCAGATTTCTTTGGCTAATTCTATTGCTTTAATCAAGTAATAAATTGTCTGACTCATTTTCCTATTGTAGAAAATGGGGCTACCTACCTACATCCCAGGATTATTTTTGGGATCAAATGATTATAGATATGAAAATGTTTTAAAAATTTGGAAGAATTTTATGAATGTAAATTTCCATTAGAAGAAGTCTGGTATGATGGATAAAATGCTTGAGTCTGGAAGAACTGGATTGAAATTCTGCCTTTGGCACTAGCTGTGTGACCCCAGGCAAGTTGTTTAATTTCTTTGTATCTCTAGGAACTCTTTAGAACTTAACCACTAAATCATAGATGGGTTTTTATCCATGTTTGTAGGGAGAATTCTTATACTGCTAGTATTACTTAGGTATATGAGTAAATTATTACTATTACTTTTTTGGTTTTGTGAGACCCTGAACCTATATTTGACTCCATTTAGTATATGCATCACTGTGTAGTGAATGAGCAAGAATTAAGAGTTTTGATGGCTTAGAGTGAGTGTAAATAGCAATTGTCTCTGTTGTGGTCAAAAACTCTGAGGGTCTTCCCCTCCCCAATTATTTCTTTTGTGAAGGTGAAGTAGACCATCTTTTAGCTCAATTCTTACTTGGCCTTTAACTACTGAATGGGTGTTGCTTCAACCAAATTGAGACCTAGGAAAGACCTTAGCTTCAAAAGGCCAAGGTCTCCCATTGCGTCTGGGCCTATCACCACCTATGTCTTGCCACTGGACTCTGATGACTTTAGAGGAGAGAGTGGGGCTGATGGCTTTGTACAGCTTTGCCTCCCTTAAATCCAATTCAATTGCAAATCAAGACATCATCCTCCTAATATCATTGGTCCTCTTCAGGAACAAAGGATGAACAACAACTAGTGAGTGAGTTGGAATTAAGAGTATAACTTGGATATTTTTAAGCACCTTCAAGATTGCTTTGATCAAAGAGACAGTAGGGATGTCTTCCCTGGCCTTAGAATTCCCTTCCCCCACCAGAGGATTCTAGAGCCAAGGATGGATCTGGGATTGGAGACACAGCACATTACAGGTGGCCTGCAAAGTTGCTCTACAAATTAATAGGTATTCAATAAATGTTGTTGAATGACTGACCTTATCTTAGGAGGGTTGGCTATCTACCAGACCTCCAGACGGTGACCACATTCTTTACTGCAGTTGTGGTGGATACTCTCTTTTACCAAGGGCCCTGCCAACGGGCTTTAGAGTATATCTATAATGCTATACTCAATAATAAAAATGGCTTTATTTTATATAGTACTTTATATCTACAAAGCTCTTTCATTTTCATTAGTTAAAATACACATTCTTGCTGTATAATTCTTTGGGGGGTGGGGATGGATCTCTGATTCCATTGTGTGTTGGGCAAACTCTATCAATTCAAGTTGTTCTACAACTTATATGTCTGGAAGCTCTAAGAGGTTAAGTAATCTGCCCAGGGTCATACAGTCAGTATGTAGAAGGCAGGGCTTAGACTTAAGTCTTCTTGACTCCTAAGCTGTCTTTCTATCCACTATACCTTGTTTCCTATTACCATAATTATTGCACTGTGAAATTATTATACAAGAATAAGTGCGGTTTCTTTAAAGTAATAACTACCAATTATAATTATTATTGTTGTTTAGTTGTGTCCAATTCTTCATGACCCCATAGCCCGTAACATTACAGTGCTGTCCATGGGGTTTTCTTGAGAAAATATTGGAGTGGTTTGACATTTCCTTTTTTTTTTTTTTTTTTTTTGCTTTTTGGGAGGAAGGCAGGGCTATTGGGATTGTGACTTGCCCAAGGTCACACGGCTAGTAAGTGTTAAGTGTCTGAGGTTGAGTTAAGGCTGGATTTGAACTCAGGTCCTTCTAAATCCAGGGCCAGTGCTCTATTCACTGAACCACATAGCCACCCCAGTTTGCCATTTCCTTCTCCAGTGGATTAAGGTAAACAGAAGTTAAGTGACTTGCCCAGGGTCACACAGCTAATAAGTGTCTGAGGCTGGATTTGAACTCAGGTCTTCCGGAGTCCAGGCCCAGTGCTGTATCCACTGGGCCAGCTGCCTCTTATGATTATATAGGATAGCAAATGATTATTTTGTTTGCTATACCTTTTTCCCTTTGCAGGCATTCAGAGCTGGACGGTGAATCCCACCTTTGAAAAGTATTTCCCAATCCCCTTTGGTACTAGCCCCTTACCTCTGTTGATTATATGCAATTAATCTTGTGCTATGTTATTTGTACAGCTATCATGTTTATCTCCAAGATTAGAGCGTGAGCTGTTTGTGAGCAGGGGCTGTTTGCCTTCCTTATTATTCCTGGCACCTGTAGGGGTTCATTAAATGCTTTTTGACTCACTGAGTGACTTTTAGATAGAGGAGAGTTGATTTTAGTGAACCTTAGTATCTGCTTTATATTAAGGGATCCCATCTAGTACACTGGGATCTTTTGACACATCTAAAAGCCTTGTTAGGTAGAAGTCTAAAGCACTTTTATTGCCAAATGCTGCCATTGTCTGCTGTTTTGGCAAGGTGTCCAAAAGGGATGGTTGGACTTGGGGTGAGGCAGAGAAGAGGTCAGGAACACTCAGAGCCTGCCTATGGAAGGCCAGCTTAGGGGGATGTGGCAATGGGAAGCTAGAGACAGCAAGAAAACAGAGTGCTAAGAGGAAGGGGATGTGTGAAGAGATGGAGGAGGAGATGCCTGAGACAATCAATGTCTGTTTCACAAGTTTGAAATTGAGGACAACTCCCCTTAGCTTCCATAAAGAACCTGTTTTCCCTAGGCCTCCTTTGCTAGCTAACAAATCAGTATAAATGCAATTGTAAAGAACACTGGACTTGGCTTTGAACTGAGTTCAAACTCTCATCGCTTACTAGCTATTTGATATAAAGCCATAACAACCTCTCTATGCATCGTTTTTTTTAAAAAATCTGAAAAACAGGGATAACAATACATGTGGTACCTACCTCACAGGGTGATTGTGAGGACTAAATAAGATTATGACTGTGAAATGCTTTTTTAATCTTTAAAGGTTCTGGAAATATGAGCTGTTTACTGTTTCTTGTAGGACTAGAGGGGGATAGACAGAAATTAGAGAGACAAATTGGCCAGAGATGCCAAAAATCAACATCTAAAATTCACTTAGAAGTATCCTTTGCTCCCAGAATGGAGTCATTCTTTAGCTAGAAAGCAACCTTAATTTGTTCATTGCGCAGTTGTGGACTTGTTTTCCACATAAATTATAATGTAGCTGTAGGGAGGGTGAAAAAAGATTGTTGCAAAATCTTTGGGGAAGATAATTCAAAAGGTAGATAAGTTGGGAAATAGAGTCCTTAAGAGAAGACTCTTTTCTGAGGCCACTATAGTTTTTAGCACAGGATAGCTCTGGAAAGTCTTGTTAGCATGACAGAAAAGCTCAAACTAAAATTAGTGTTAAAAAAATATACCAGTAGGAGGTTTGTAGACTTTTCTGTCAGATTATAAGCAACAAAACCAGTATATAGGTGAAAACAAAACTTTTTCTTGGTATATTTCCTTTTCTTTTTGACTTATGCATAGCCTTCACCTAATTAGGACTCCAGGGAAGGGCACAAGTAATCTTCTATCCCCACAATAGTCTTATCTGCCTCATTGCAAACTATTTTGCATTAACAAAGGCATTTTTTCCAAATGGAAAAAGGGAGATATAGAATGGTTCTCCCTTCCCCTGTTCTTTTTGTTCTGAGGGGAATTGTTTTATTTTACATTATTGAATTTCACGATGCTCTAAAGACCTACATCTCATCAGGCCTCCCAAATTGCAAACAGATGGAAAACATTTTTTTTTTT
>CM053594.1:251035466-251054965 GCA_028646575.1 Pseudocheirus occidentalis
TCCTGCTGCTACAGCCGCCTCCCGCTGCTTCCTTGCCCTGGGAGCAGTTTGGTTGGACCGCTCTTCTCCTCCCCAGTTAGCAAAATCCACTGACCTTTCTCTTATCCTTTTTGTCTTCTGGCCTGATAGATGTGGTAACTGTTCCTCCAGTACCCCCGATCAGATCTCCTATAGGCGCGGTTCCCCGCCCGATGCCCCAGGGCTTGACCCGGCTGGGTTTTAGCCGCGGGTCCCAGCCTGCTGCAAAGAGCCCCGCCTGCTACACTGCCTGTAGCAACAGATGTATTTTCTGTCTTGTGGAGAGTTTTGGAGCTTTAAAATCTGTTTAGAGTCCCATTTTATGAGTTTTTTAGCGTGTTTGTGTGGGAGCTGTGGTGCTTTGCTGCTTCTACGCCGCCATCTTGGCTCCGCCCCGCTTTTATCACTTCTTGCCAGCATTATTGCAATAGCTTCCTAATTAGTCTTCCTATCTCAAATACTTCCCCTCTCCGTTCATCCTCCACATAGCTGCCAAAATGATTTTCCTTGAGCAAAGATGTGACTGTATCACTCCCCTACATAATAAACTTCAATGGCTCCCCATTGCCTCTAGGATAAAATTTAAACTTCTCACTCATTAGCTTTAGCTGCTGAGGGATGCAATAAACAGTATCCCACTGACTCTATGTGGCCTATTAGAAACAGAACCTGGTATTCACTTGGAGCTCAAAGCAGGTCATATGGGCCTATTAAGGAGCAGAGAAGGTCTTCAAATTCCCTTAACATTTCAAGTATTTTCTCCTAAAACCTAGGATGCTTGTCAGATTACTTTTTGCCATCATAAATTCTAAGATAAAATTCTTAAGAAATGAGGAAAATGTTCTCATCATTTCTATGTCAAATGGCCAGTTTTTACTTGTTGGTGTGAATTATGTCTAGAAAGCAGTTCCCCTTGTTGCTTCCTCCATCTTTCTCAGGATTTTTTTCTCTCAACATTAAAGCAAGTTGAAAATCAATAGCTGTTGGTGGAATCAAGATGGTGGTGTAGAAGCAGGAGAACTCCGGGAGCTCCCCCATAACCACCTCAAATACCTATAAAATATGACTCTAGGCAAACTTTAGAGCTCCAGAACCCACAAAATGACAGAGAAACAAGACTCCTGCTGACGGCAGCCCGGCAGGTGGACAGGAAAGGTTCAGCACAGCACGCTGGGAGCCAAAACCAGCCCAGACTGAAATCATGGCTGTAGCCCCAGAGTGACCAGGAGAAGCTGCAGCTGGAGCTTTCAGGAGAGCAGATCACCTGCAGCTGTGGCAGTTTCCAGACTTATCAACCCACAAGAGCCAAGGATAAAGTGAAAGGTCAGTGGTACTTGGCTAAATTTGGGGGAAAGGATTGGGTCTAGCCATCTATTCCCAGAGCAAGAAAGCAGCAGAAGTGGCCCTTACAGCCACCTCCATGTGGCTGCTTCAGAGTTCCCAGCATGCAGATTTCAGGGGGCCAAGTGATCATTCAAAGGGTAAGTGCTGTTGCCTTAACCTGCCTGGATCAGGATCGTGGTCTTGGGTGGTGGTCCTGAGGTGTGTGACCAGTGAGCCAAAGCTGGTGGGGGCTGCAGAGTTGGTGGCCTCCTAATAACTCTGGCAGTTATTATAAAAACAAAATTACATAAACAAAAAGAAAATTAATAGCTGTTTTATTATGGGGAGAGACAGAGAGAGACAAACAGACAGACAGAGACAGAGCTGCAGAAGATATCCGGGGATCTGAAGTTTGCCATCTGTTCTATATCATGCCTCCACTCCTGACTTGGGGTTCTTTCTGAGAGCTCCCCATCTCTTTCTTTTATCTGTCTAGGAGGTCTACAGTATACTCTGATGTATCTACAGTATCACTCTGATCCTACCTCCCACAAATGTTTTTTTGCCCCAATTCTTTCTACTTTCCATGACTAGTTTATGTATTTATTCAAGAGAGTTTTTCTTCTTTTAAAAAATGATTGATTGGGGTGACTAGGTAGCACAATGAATAGAGCACCAGCCCTGGAGTTAGGAGGATCTGAGTTCAAATTTCATTTTAGACACTTAATGCACGCACAAGCACACACACACACACACACACACACACACACACACACCTAGCCGTGTGACCTTGGGCAAGTCACTTAACCCCAATTGCCCTACCTTCTCCCTTCTAAAAAAAAAAGCAAAAAAAAAATTATTGACTCCTTTTTCAAAATCACAGTCACTCACTCAGTATACTATTCTTAATCCCCAGTGCTACTCCAGTCTCTTCTTCATCTCACCTTTACTTATCTTGTTTCTTCTGAATAAGCTATGCCCTTTCAGAATCACATTCCTGTGCTTTCTTATGAAGACACGTCTCAGTGACACCTATAAAGGTCAAATTTACCACTTCATGCTAGGATCTCTACTTTTACCTTATTTGTTATTCATACTTTATCCTATTAATTTCGATTGCTATTCTACGTATCTTATAGATACTCTTCTCAGAAAAGATACCCCATATCCTGACTCCAAGCATTTTCACCGACTGTTCCCCACGCCTAGAATTTCCTCCATTCTTGTCTCCTGGCTTCTGTTTCATTCAAATCTCAACTAAAGTTCCACTCTTTGCAAAAAGTCTTTTTTGGTACCCTTTAAAGCTAGTGCCTTCCCTCTGCTGTTACACACATAGATGCAAAAAGACATAGAAGGAAAATTTGTAAAAATCAAAAACTAAAAACCACATTTAATCCCCAAAGACAAAATGTCTTTATCTGTAAAATAAAGGAGCTATAGTGGATGACCTTTAAGGTCCCTTCTAGTCTTAACATTCCAGAATTCTAAGTGGAGTCTGCTCCACTGTTTTGTAGCCCAGACTTTAGGTATAACAGACAGACTGAAGCTGGAATAGCCTCAGGGAATAACATAATGGCAATTGTCAAAGGTCAAGTTGAAATTGGAGTTCTAGTGGAACTTTTAACAAAGGGACAGTTGAATAGTAGCATAGATTCTCTAGCTTCTAACATCTACTGTGCATTGGGAAGAGACACAGAGAAAGACACTGACTCTGTAGCTAGCCTTGGGAGTGTGGGAAGAGGGGGTGAAGGGAAGACATTTATTTCCATAGGGCCTGTCTGTGAAAATATCTGACCACTGGGTTTCAATTGCCAGACCCCCACACAGGAATGCAATCTTTACAGGAATAAGACTTTGAAAAGAAAATATGGTGAATCACTACTCCTTTCTCACCTTGAGATCAAGAGTCCTTGGTCAAGTGGTCTTTGGGGGGGTTGTGCTCCTCTCCCCTATATTCAATAACAAAGAGGCAGGATGAAGAACACTTCAGGAAGGGGTAGACTCTGAAGTTCAGACTTCATAAGAAGCAGTAGCAGCTTGATAAAGCCAATCATATGTTAACTTGACAAGTGTTCACTTTTGTTTTCACTTAGCAAAACATTTGGTCTATACGCTGAGCGAGTGAGCTTTTGGGGATATGTTGAGATTCAAGTGTGTAGAGATAATATAACCAGTTTGGATAACCCATAATTTATTAGAGGGCTAATCCATACCTTAGATTGGCTGTGGATCTGAAGTAATGGGAAAAGCTTGGAGCAAATGTGTTCTTATACATGCTCAGTTGAGTGACCTTACCTCACTCAAGTTTTGGGGACCACCTGCTAGCTCATACAGATAGAGCAACCTTCAGTAGCTCTTTGCATCAACCAATCAACAAGAATTATTAAGGGCTTACCATGCCACCCTTCTAGTAAAGCAATCCTGAACATATGGGACCTCAAAAAAGTGTTCCATACATATAAGGAAAAGACAGAAATTTAAGTACAAAACCAATTAAGCATCCCTCATTAGCTTTCTTGAGAACACTATAAAAGCAGTAAAGGAAAATTTTTTTAAAATCCTAAACACATAAAAAGCCTACTTAATCATTCAGCAAAAACAGAAGTATCTGGTAAGGGAGCTTTTAGTTTGAAATGAAGGTCAATTTACATCAATGATTCAGTCAGTCAATACAAAAAAGAGCAAAAATAATCCCTTCCCTCAAGGAGTTCACAATTTCATGGGGGAAGACAGCGTGCAAATAAACACACAAAAAGCAATCTACATATAGGATAAAAAATTACTAACAGGGAGAAAGCACTAGCACTAAGAGGAGTTAGTGAGGGCTTTCTGTAGAAGATGGGATTTTAGCTGGGGCTTAAAGGACGCCAGGAAAGTCAGGAGGCAGAGCTGAGGAGGGAGAGCACTCCAAGCATATGGGACAGATAGAAAATACCTGGCGTGGAAAGGAGTGTCTGACTTGTGGCCCAGAAGCCAGTGTCACTGGATAAAAGAGTAAATGGCAGGGAGGAAGATATAACAAGATTGGAAGAGCAGGAGGAAACTAGGCTATGAAGGATTTTGAAAGCAAAACAGAGCATTTTGCATCTGGTTCTGGAAGCCATAGGGAGCCACTGGAGTTTATTGAGTAAGGGGGTGACAAGGCTGGACTTGCACTTTAGGAAAATACATGGAGGATGAAATGGAGTGAGGAAACTTGAGGCAGAGAGACCAACAAGACTATTCTAATAATCCAGGTGTGGGAGGAGGAAGGCCACACTCAATGGTGGCAGTATCCAAGGAGAGAAGCGGCATATTGAAGAGATGTTGCAAAAATGAAATTCAACAGGCCTTGACAACAACTAAGATATGGGGCAGGAGGTGAGGGTGAGAAACAATGAGAAGCTGAGGATGACTCCTAAGTTTCAAGCCCAAGGAACTAAAAAGATGGTGCTACCCTGTAGTGAAAAGGAAGGTAGGAGAGGGAGAGGGTTCAAGGGGAAAGACAATGAGACACAAATCTGTTAACTCACAGAAAATTAAATTCCAAAGCAAATTTAAATTAAAAAAATTTTTAACAGTACAAAGAATAGAAATAAAATACAATTTTAATAATTCTGGGGTCAACTAGGCGGCTCAATGAGCAGAGCACCAGTCCTGGAGTCAGGAGGACCTGGGTTCAAATCCTGTCTCAGACCCTTAACATTTACTAGTCCATGACGTTGGACAAGTCAATTAACCCCAATTGCCCTGCCTTCCCCCCCTCCAAAAAAAAAAAAGAATTGTAGAAATCAGGTTTTCAACAATCTGTAGTCACAATTATAGAGTTTGAAATTAATTTCTGAGGGGTTATTTAATGTGATTTTGATGAGGCAGTTGAAAGGATTTAATGAGGGTAGGACAAGACTCTTTTGCAAGTACTTTCAGCTTCTGTAATCATTTAAATTTACAATATGAAGGAACCTTGTTTCATCTAGTTCTTCTATACCAATGTGGACATTGTTTTCTAAAAACATCTTTCTGCTTGAATACATTCACTGATGGGGAGTTCATCCATTTTATTTTCAGACAGTTCTAACAGTTAGGAAGGTTTACCTTTTGTTGAACCAAAATTTTCTACACTGTTTTCATCTATTAATTGTCATCCTATCCTCTGGAGTTATTTGGAATATAAAAAACATCTACTTCCTCTTCAACAACTCTTCTAAAGTCTAAAGGTTATTCTCATTAGGTCCTTTCCTATAGGAAGTTGACCAATCAAAATATTAGGAGTGATTTACATTTACTTTCATTCCTAAGAAAGTAGCTAATTGGCGCTTTAGTGCATAGCTTGACTGGCTTCAATTGATGATGAGTAAGGATTGCTCCTGGTTTTGTTTCTGATGTATAAGGGTATTTCTTTTTCTTTTATGTTTTATTTATTTATGTATTAAGTTTTGGTTTTATATTATATACAGTTATAGATTACACCTACTTTATGACTCTTGTAACAAGAGAAAGTTAAGCAAAATACAATGACCTCAACCTAAAAGTACATTCAAAATTTCAGATCTGTTGTACCCTCTCACTCCTCTATTTAAAAAAAAAATAGCAGAAATCTATTTTCTCTCTCAACTCTATTGAAAAAAAGAAATAGCATTTCAAATATATAATATTTATTGGTGTATAACCACTAGGGGGCAATCAACAAGAGCATTTTACTTTGAAAAAATGCTCACACTACTGTTCAAGGATTCAAGAAAAAATTTAAAGGTTTACCACAGAAAGACTTTGACGTAGCCTCTCCCCTCTATATTTTTTCTTGGGGGGTGAGGGTGATGAAGGGGGTAAGTGGATCCTTGAAGAAAGTTCATTTATAGCTTAACTGATAAAGCTCAATGTAAGAAACCTTATTAAATGTCTATTATGTACAAGGAACTGACAAAATGTGGTGTTCAGTACATAATATGAAGTAAGCTATTATAAATGAAATTTAAGACTTTTCAAGCATTTTACCAGCTGCACCCTGAAGAAACACAATCTGGAATACATAAAAAGTATTTGGTGAATTGTATTATTGAACTAATAGACTGATGTGTTGTATGGTAATCAAGTTGTTGACTTGTCTTCTTATTCCAGTAAATACACACGGTTAAGAGTTGTTTTTCTGTCAAATACACATTTTCAAAATATTAACTACAAGTTAGGGAATGGCTAGTTAGCAGGCTGTTATACTATGCAAGGCAGTTATTTATGCCTAATTTGCATATGTATAGCCAGTTAGATTTATTTGTATATTTTAAGTACCTACTCATCCTATAAAATACCACATTCAGAAACCTCTCAAGCCTCAAGTTCACATTATTTTTTAAATGCTTTTTCATTTCTCAAAATTCTGTAGTCTCCTTGGTCTAGGAAGGCAGCTGCAGGTTTGAACAAAGCAAAACTTGTTCTGAAAGCTGCTTAATCCTCATGGTCCCTGGAACAAAGCAGCTACCAGTGAGCATGCTGAAGTTGATTGTTGTCCTTCATGTTCAAAAAAGGACCAAAATGACATCACAAGGTTGGAGTCAAGGTACAGTGTGTCCAACCGTGGCTGATTACACTAACATGACCTTGGAAAACTCTACCACTGATGAGACACAAATAGTCCACATGAACACTGGAGATGTCTCTAAATTTGTGCATCTCACATTTCTTTTGAACTATTGCAATTCTGCTTTGCTCATAGAGAACAGCACCTTCTTTGACAAAGGCAGGCCATGTTATGTGATCCTATGCCAGTATCTCCAAGGTCTCACAATTCATTCCAAAGTATGTTAAAGTGGCAGCAGAGTAACAGAACATTTAAAGAAAGGAAGATAGGAAATTGCAGACCAGAAGAGCAACTGAAACCCAATAGGAAGAATAGATCATAAAATGGTGTTGTAATAGAGCAACCTGGCCTTTGCCCTGTGGACTGTGCAGAAAAAAGGGGGTGGGAGAATGTTCTCTCTCAGTACTCTAAATCACATAGGTATAATGGGAATCTGAAGATCTTCCCTGCCCTTAGGTCCTTTGATAGGCTTAAGTGGCTCTGAGAACTCTCCCTAATTTGAAAGTATATTCTGCCCCCTAATAGGCTGAATGTGGTCACATGGAGCCTGTGGCCAGAGGCTTGTTCTTCAGGAATGCCCAGGTCTTATTACTTTGTGATTGGGCAATGGGTCAAGATGGCTGTGATATTCTCTGACCCAGGAGAAGGCTACATATACTGCTGATGTGAGGTTTTGCTTTAGGGCTCGCTTTGAGAAGAGTTGCGTGATTTGGCCAGATGAGACTCTGGGAAGCCGTTGAGCCCCTGGGCTTTGAAAACCCAGATGTTGATGCTTCCCTCTCTGGTAACTGATTAGGTATGGATGTGATGGTCAGATGGTTGGAAGCCCATCTGCTGATCTGTTTCTCTGTTTGCTTGTAACTTCTGCTTGCAACTTGTTTGTATTCTCTGAAGTTCCGGGTGCTGACTTTTTCCCCTGAACTAGGTAAACGATATGTGTTTGATTGATTAAAGTGAAACTGTTAACCCATTTTGAGTTGCTTTCCTTTAGAAAAGCAGATCTAAGAGCCTGTGCTAGCAGCCAGCCTGGGTATGCTAGGGTGCTTGCTGCTACAAAAGCAGGAAAAAGGGGGTGGGAGAATGTTCTCTCTCAGTCCCCTAAATCACATAGGGTAGTTCTATAAGTGATAGGAACAGTATAGATCTCTCAAAATAATGAGTTTTCTTGACTATTGAGTATGAGTCCTTTCTGTATTTTTGCCATGTAAACATAAACGAAACCTTTTCTATGTTTAGTGTTCTTGTTAATTTGAATTCTTGCAGGAGACTATAGGAATGTTTTGGAAAAGCAAAATGTTGCATAATGCAAAATGAACCATGGTTCACCTGGATGGAGCATAAGCTATGTCCCCTAGCACCCTCATGTCAGGAGGTACATTCCAACTTTATGATTGTCTGGGATTCCTAGAAAAACAATATTAATGTTTCCTTTGTATGTGCATTTCCTTATGTATTCAGTAAAAATATCTGGGCAGGTAACATGAATCATATGAGACGCATTGCTTCTGACTGACTCTGTGGGATCCCTTTTTTAAATTCACCTTTCATAGGATCTGTTTGTTAACTTTTACCCTATTAAACAATTTCTTCTCTCTCCTTCTTTCTCTAAATACCTTGGCATTTATGCTCAATATAATACATATCTCAGTTGAAGTTGAGCATAGATTAGGTAGGGTTAAATGAAAAAAGCAAATCATGTTGACCACCAATACAGGGCAGCCTAATTTAGTCCTGAACAACCACAGCTGTCTGTTTAGAATGGAAATTCCTTGAGGGTAGGTACTGCTTCTTTATCCCTAGTGCTTAGAATAACACATGTCACACAGTGTTTAATAAATGCATGTTGACTAACTATTAACAAAAAATGTAATACATGTAACATTTTAACAACAGTTTTAAATTATCTCTTTACAAAGTTCTTACACAATAAATTCCAGTTTAATGACTTATTCAGGACTGCTTTTTAGAACCATTGTTAGATGGCCTAGTCAAATGCTGGCTCCTTTGGTTCAGTTGCCTGCCAGAATTAGGACAGAGATAACTCAGTGATATACTCATCTTTCAAAGCCTAATTATTTTTATTTGCTGTGCATCGAGCCCAAGTTCCACCCTGATGCCTTCTCTGGGCACTGAGATAATCTTGGGTTTTCAAAAGGTTTGGCTAGCAGAGCACAGGCTCTAGAAGGGTTTAAACCAATCTGGGAAGGCTTCAAGCGCAGCCTGGCAACAGACTGTGAATGTTGGTAAGAAAACCAGCCTCACCAAGTTCAGAGAGGCTCATTGCTAAAAGGTCAGACACCAGGTGTCAAAGTTTTTCAGCTGTAACTCATTAAACCACCTGCTATATTGCAGGAGGTAGGAGCTGGCAGGGTAATTATTTGCATTGGTGGAGGAAACCCCTGCATCTATAAATTAACAGATCATGAAAGCATTGATGTAGAAAAACTGAGCAATGCTAATTCAATGCATGGGGAAGGGAAGGTAAAACAAAAATGTCCCTGATATTAAGAGTAATGTTGGCAGAAAGGAAGCACAATGAACTAAATGATTTACTCTGAGGTTACTCTGCTTGTAATTAATTGTGAAGTATAATCAGAGTGCCGCTGGCTTTTGTCTCAGGCTGAACCTAACTCAAGCCAGTCATCTGGTGACTTCATGTTCAGGATTAGAATAAAATGAGATCCTCCAAGATCTCTCCACAGTTAACAAAGGTTTACTTAGCTACAGAAAGTCAAGGATATTCAACAAGGAGAGACGTTGGGGTCACATCTAGTTAATTCCTCTGAGTAAAGATACCTTGGCTGAGCTGCCCCTTACAATTCCCCAAGCATCAGAGAGGACAACAGGAGCCCCTCATTGCCTCTCTGTACTCAAGAGATAAGGAAGTGGTGTCAACAGCATGTCCCCTGAGCCAACCAAATCTCAAGCATGACCTCAATGTATTTTAAGTGAGAAAAAGTAGCCTAACTTGCATGGGGATAGGGCTTAAGGTATTGTTCCTGCCACATCATGGAATGATGGGTTCTCTTCTGTCATTGCCTTCCCCAAAATGCCTTTGTTGCAAGGGTAAGTGTTATCAGAGCAGCATATTTTACTAGGTAGAGTTAGTTTCTTGTTAGGTGTGCAATGAGGCCATCCTTGAGATTTGATTGGTGTGGAGGACTAGGGCTTGAATCATTGACTGTCTTCCTGATCACCTAAAGTATAAAAAGCCCAGCCTATGTGGGAGTTGGTGTGCCTCAAGTCTGGCAGAACTTCCCCTATTGTGGTGGTCAAAACAGCCTAGCCAATGAGCATAAAGAGGACTAACCAAGATGAGCACTTCTGAACCCCAGTTCACGCCTGGCTATCCAGATTGTGTTCCAGACCTGAGCCTGAACCAATGAATTGGCCTGAGTTAAACCTGGCCCAAAACATCAGGTAAATTTCCTTTCCCACCAGCTGGTGGTCACACTTTGCTATGCTTAACTGGGGTACCCAACTATCAGCATGAAGATGTTTGTGGGTAAGAGAGGGAAATGAGGTGTCTAGGATTGCTTGGGCTTTCGTATAGAAATGGTAGTGGTCATGGAGAGAAGTGGGTGGATGTCAGACCTGCTCCTCTTCCATGGTCACATTCTGAACAGGCCTAACTAGCTCCACTTGGCAAGGAAAATTATTTAAAATCTTTCTCCTCCTTTTCAGAGACAGCTGTGGTACAGTGGATAAAGAGCCTGTCTTAGAGTTAGGAAGACCTGATCAAGTCCTCTCTTTGATACAACCTGGCTGTGTGACCCAGGGCAAATCACTTAACCTCTAAGTGCTGCAGACCAATGGTGTCAAACTCAGAAATGGTGATTACTGATCCATACAGAAGGATCTCCATGGTCTACATATTGACTAAGTTTTAAAATGTAACATTATTTATGTATTTTTTAAATTGTTTAGTTATTTCAGTCAGGCCCAACTGTGACCCTATTTAGGGTTTTCTCAGCAAAGATACTGGAGTGTTTTGCTCTTTCCTTCTCCAGTCCATTTACAGATGAGGAAATGGAGGCAAATGGGTTAAGTGACTTGTCCAAAGTCATACAGCTAGTAAGTGTCTGAGGCCATATTTGAGCTCAGGAAAATTAATCTTCTGGCTCCAGAGCTAGCACTCTAATCTACAATGCCACCTAGCTGCTATATTTTTTTGCATTTTTATTTATCTTACTATTTCCCAATTACATTTTAATCTGCTGGGTCCTCTATATAAAAGTTATTTTTCTATATAATTTTTTATATAAATTTTCTATATAAAATAAAATCATAGACCTAATCCCACTTTATATATTATATATCTAAATCAAATATTTACTAACCTTACACTACATTCTGAAGGTTGAAAGCCCCCATTTGAATAGGTAACCCATCACTTCTCAGCTAGATGAACAATGAGATCTACCACAAAAGCTTACAATCTATCAGACTGTGATCTAAAAGTCACAAGACTAATGATCTCTTGAAAGTGGCTTTGAAAACTCTTAGAAAGAAGAGAGGATCCATCTTCCTGAACCACGAGGAAGAGCAGGGGAAAGGAGAGACATGGGTCCTGCTCCCCAGAGAACCCCAGCCTCTGTGGGCCCTGAAATCCTCCAGGACCACGTTACTGGGTTGCTGAGAATATTGGAAAGCAGGAGCTCACAAGGGACAACCAGAAACTATGTTGAAACTGCTTGGCTGAAAATTTTCTAGTTCCATTCAAGCATGTAGATTTGTTTTAAAATAATATCTATAAATAGAGGGCCCAATTTTAACAATAATCCTAAAGCTAGGCAGTCCTTCATTCCTCCTGCAAGCTGAAAGAGATTGATAAGATTAATAATAATAGCTAACCTTTCTAAAGCACTTTAGAGTTTGCAAAGCACTTTGCATAGATTTTCTCATTTTGTCTTCACAAAAATCTGTTGAAGTAGGTGCTGTTTGAGGACAAAAGAAAGGAGGATGAGAGGAGGAGGGAGAAAAGGGAAAAAAGCAGAGAGAGAGAAAGAAATATAAGTGATGAGTTCATTGGGGAGCTACAGCTATAGAGAAAGGCTTCATACATCATCCTTCTATCCTTCCCACTTCCTCCAGTCTAGCCAGGTCACAGGGAGAAGAACTTAAATAAAAATCTTCTTCCCTCTTACTAGAGTGGCTATCATCCTGTTCCTCATCATCTGCAAGTTGGAGGCAGAAACTCATTTTGTGCATTCAAAGCTTGATGCTGGATGTGATGGTCACTTTGTGGGCTATTACCCTTTTAATGGACAGCCAGTTCAATTCAAATCAAGAGGCAATTTATTAAACATCTGCTATACTATACAAGGCACTGCACAAGACCTTGGGGAGATAGAAACAAAATAGTACCTAGTCTCAAGAATCTTAAATTCTGGGGAGAGGGGTGGAAGAGAGAATTAAAAATAGTTAAGTGTTGCCAGGATGGGCTGAGGCACTTCCCATGGAGCTGGGCACATGCTCTGGCCCCTTTTTGCAGGTTATGTGCTCTGACATCTTGCTTAAGTGCTGAAGAACATGGATATTACACCTCCAGGTTAGTCCCTTGGTCCTCATGATTGGGATTAAAGCAAAGATGATTGGCTGCTAAGCCAGAAAGTACAGACCACTGGAGGAGGTGGGGAAGGAGAGGGATATAAGAGGACCTGAGAAGAAATGACTCCATCTCTCCTGGCATTCCCACTTTGAGAGCATCCAGTGTCTTCTCTCCCTTGGACTTCAGTCAGG
Source organism: Pseudocheirus occidentalis (assembly GCA_028646575.1). Lineage (NCBI taxonomy): Eukaryota > Metazoa > Chordata > Mammalia > Diprotodontia > Pseudocheiridae > Pseudocheirus > Pseudocheirus occidentalis. The sequence goes on from CM053594.1 coordinate 251,048,104, forward strand.
AGGAGGGGATTTCTACTTCTTTTTTCCCCCCAGCAACAACAGTAGCTAAAAGCACATGGCAGAGGTAACTTCTCTTTTTTTTAGGATATACAAATATCTTCACATTAATCATTAGTCAGGTTGTAAAGCAGGATTATAACTGATGGAATGATCATTGGGAAAGAGGAAACAAAACAGAACAAGGAAAGAAACAGAGCGAGTCGTTTGTTACAGTCTGCATTCAGACTCTGCATTTCTTTATCTGAATGTGGATATCTCTTTGGATCATGAGTCTTTTGGAGTTGTCTTATATGGAGAGGATGATCGAATCCATGGGAGCTGATTAGAACACCAAGTGAAATAATAAAAAGGGAAAACAGAAGAGGACCTGCACCAGATGAGTCTCCTGTGTCTCAAGAATTTTCTTTTAGAGGGGTGGCTAGGTGGTGCAGTGAATAGAGCACTGGCCCTGAAGTCAGGAGGACCTGAGTTCAAATCCGGCCTCAGACACTTAACACAAAAACTAGCTGTGTGACCTTGGTCAAGTCACTTAACCCCAAATGCCCTCCAAAAAAAAATTTCTTTTGGTAGGAGAAACAAGCCATTGTCTCATACCTCATAGCTGTTTTGTACACTGAGTACCTTTCTGTATCAGCAAGCACCCTAGTACACCTAGGGTGGCTGCTAGCACAGGTTCTTAGATCTGCTTTTCTAAAGGAAAGCAACTCAAAATGGGTTAACAATCATTCTTTAATCAAAGAAACACATCATTTACCTGGTTCAGGGGAAAAAGCCAGCACCCTGAACTCCAGAGAATACAAACCCAAGTTACAAGCAGACCAAGAAACAGATCATCAGATGGGTTTCTAACCATCTGACCATCACATCCATTACCTATTCAAGTTACCAGAGAGGGAAGCATCAACATCTGGGTTTTTCAAAGCCAGGGAGCTCAATGGCTTCCCAGAGTCTCCTCTGGCCAAATCACACAACTCTTCTCAAAGTGAGCCCCAAAGCAAAGCCTCACATCAGGGTATATATTTAGCCTTCTCCTGGGTCAGAGAATGTCACAGCCCTCTTGACCCACTGCCCAATCACAAAGTAATAAGGCCTGGGCATTCTTGAAGAACAAACCTCCTGCCACAGGCTCCACGTGACCACATGCAGCCTATTAGGAGGCAGGGCATACTTTCAAATCAGGGAACATTCTCAGAGCCACTTAAGCCTATCAAAGGGCCTAGGGGCAGGAAAGATCTTCAGATTCCCATTACACGTTCTCAAAAGGAAACCTGCTAATATCTTTTGGGGAGACCCTACATATGAATTTTGTTTAGTTGATGTGTCACTAGTATTTAGCTACAGAAGGGGGAACCTAATAAGCCACAGTGTGAAAAAGATTTACTCTTATAGGCCCAGCTCTAACTCTAGCCCCCCCTTAGTTCAGGCTCGATATTGGGAGAAAACGAGGCACTTGTGAATCATTGAACAAAGATTTATTGAGATGTCTTCAGGGTATGGTGACTCAAGTGATTTTAAGCAACTTCAAGTTTGAGAGGCACCAGCTACACCAGCTGGGAATTTTTGTGCCCTGAGGTCCCAAAATAGGAACAATCAGATTGTATAGAAGGAGGTCAAGGAAGTCAGGGCATCGAATTGAGAAAATGCTGGTCATATCACAACTCTGTACAGTTGAAAATTAGTTTCCCCTGGGATTGAACCTAGTCTGTATGAATACAAATTAAAGCACCTTTCATGGTTGGAAGTCCCCTTTGGCTATGGGTAAAAAAGTAATATTTGGGAAAAGAGGACATGTATTACTGAGGATCAAGTTGTAAAGGAGGGAGAGAGATGGAATGTCAAACTTTGAGGATAACATGCAAAGGCATGGAGGCCAGAGATGGGATTTCACATATGGGGAATAGACAGGATGCCAGTTCTCTGGAAATATGGAATGTGTGAGGGAAAGTAATGTAAAGTCAGTTTGAAAAGATGTTGGTATAATATTGTAGAGGATTTCAAACACAAAGCAGCCAAGTGGGGATGTTATTCTAGAGAAAACTGGAAGCCATTTCTTGAGCAAGGGAATGACATTGTCAGCTCTGTCAACTGTGTGACTTATGGATTTAAGGGGGGGGGAAGGAAAGAAACATTTATTAAGTGCCTACTATATACGTTTTAGGTACTTTTAAAATATTTTTAATTTGACCCTCATAATAATCCTACTTGTTAGATGCTATTATTATCCCCACTTCACACTTGGGGAAACTGAGTCAGTTAAGTGACCTGCCCAGAGTCACACAGCTAGTAAGGCTGGATTAGAACTCTAGTCTTCCTGACTCCAGGTATAACTCTTCAACCATTGTGCCACCTAGTTACCTTTACAGAAAAGAACCTGGAAGCAGGAAAACCAATTAGGAGGCTTTTATGATAGTCTGGGTAAGAGATGACAAGGACTTGAACTGGGGTGGTCACTGTCAGTGGCAGAGATGTGTAGGTAGTACTAAGGTAGAATAGATAAGACTTGGCAACTAATCAGATGTGGGGATAGAGAGGGAGACAGAAAAGTCAAAGACGGCTCAGTCTGAGTTTCAGATAGAGAGAGGAGTCTCCTTCAGAGTCACATGGACTGTAGCCACTTCCTTGTCCTGGACCTATTGTTCTGACTGGGGAACACAAAGAAAGGTACGGAGGCATTGAAGGATAGTGCTAGAATGTCAAGATGCTCCTTGGAATCTCCTTATGGCAAGTGTATTTGTTACATATCTTGACCACTCACTTGGATGTGTCCTCTATTTTCCTTTCAACAGCACTTGCTCAAAGACTGTTTCCACATGATGCCGGGCCACGCAAGTGTAAAGGAAAGTATTTCTCTTCTGGGCGGCCATTAGTAATTTTCCTTATCAGTTTGAGTTCTGATTCATCCATGATTTCAATTATCTATCACAATTGTTTACCTTTGCCAGTAGACTGAGAAAGCCTTGTAGCCTGAAAAACAGGGTAAAAGAATAAGGCGAAGGGGGGGAGGGGAAGAGAATGAAAGACAGCCTTTTACACTCTCACTGGCAGCTTTGAGGGAGGAGGATGAACTGCAGTGAACCTATGGGCTGGGGGAAGGAGCCTGGGGCCCTCTTTCCCTGGGTAGCCATGAAACCATTGAATGCATGGTTTTGCTATTTTTCTTTGTATTTCACTGGAAAATGAATGTGAATGAATAGACATAGGATGGATTTGGCTACTAACTTACAAGTTTCAAAAGCTCCAAAGAGCCATCAGAGGTCCAAGACTGGGAGTCCATAACGGAGTTTGCTGGCAGTCAAGCCCAGTGAGGACCAATTGACCTGCTCAAGCTAACCCAGGCGGCTGAGACGCCATGGTCTACAAACAAAAGAGAGATTCATCCATCAACTATGCCTCCCCCTGAGACAGATGTGGTGTGAGGATCATGCTGTAGGAGCCTCTTCACTTGGGCCCACTCCCTTCAGGGCTGTGCTGTAGAGGGGGAAGTACGGCCCTGTCCATGAAGATGGCTTTTTGTACTTCAGTCCTTGCTGTATTTTCTCAGGAAACATCCCTTGGTCAATTTTCCATTTTCCATTTTAAAAATGGAAAGAAAGCCCTTTATCACAAATCTAGCAAACTGTGGAATTTAAATACCCAAATAGCAAAGCAGTGGGCATTTCTATCAAGCTTTTTATATCAACTTCAAGTAAAAATAAAACAGATAGGGAGAGGCCTATTTTTTTTTTCACTTTTGTAAATATACAGATGTCTGGGCTTGAGATCGGGAGGGGGATGGAAGAGCGGTTGTCCCCCCACTGGCAGCAGTGAAAGTGGCTGGAGGCTGTTCCTCTGCCTTTTCTGCTACCTTCCATTTCTCTCTTCTGTCTTCTCAAAGCCAAAGGCAATGGCAGTGGGACCGAGGGAAGGAGGAAAGGAGGAAGGGAAGGAGGGAAGAAAGGGGAATAGCACAGAAGAGGTCTACTTCCTTTTTTCCTGTCTCAAACCTTGGCTCAGACATAAAGGAATTGCTTCGTTTGCTACTAAAATACAGACAGGCTGAGTCTCTCTGGACCTCAGCTTCCTCCTCGCTGGGCCTCAGCTTCCTCATGCAGGGGCTGGACTATGACCTTTACAAGCCTTTCCAGCTTAAAATGCCACGATCTTATTATTTTAAAGGGCAGCTCTAGCTTAACAACCAAACTACCTACGCCGCAGTAGAACTAAGTCAAGGAAGGGAACAAAAGTTCAGGGCCCAAGAGTAGAGGGGTAATTTATAGGCATTTAAAACATAATTTGCCAAAGGGAAATCTGACCAAATAGCTGGGGATCATACCCTTACTCTTGTTACGTGTACTAGGGACTAGAAGAAGAGAGGAAGCATGGGCTATTGGGAAAAAAAAAAGACTTGGAGGAAAAAACACCCTCCTTTGAGCCTATTCACTGCAACTTAATAGATGCATGAATTTTCCTACCCCTCTGAATCTCAGCATCCCTATCTGTAAAATGGGGCTAATGAAAGGCATTGTCTAAATGCGAACTACTATTATAAACATTATGGGTTATTAGAAAACTAAGTGAGCCAATATCTATGGACAGACTATTGATTCATACAAAGCAATGAAGGTCATCAAGAGATTCCTAGGGCTTCTCTTAAAGTCTGCTATTGTACAGGACATACTTTGAACACTACTTTGAATATGAGCATTAACATCAGACTGAGCATCCTGTGAGAATGAAATTAATAAATTAGTCCTTTATACCTGCACCTGCATTACTTTTTGCATTCTCAAGTCATTAGAACACAATATTTGGATGAAAAACCATCTTATAAAGATCTTATTTCCTTGGGGATTGTACCATTTTGTGTCTGGTGAAGCCTATGAACACCCTTCTCAGACTAATGTTTTAAATGAAAAAAATAAATAAGGTGACAAAGGAAACCAAACATTGAAATAGTTATTAAAATATTTTTTAAATAAATTCACAGACCCAGGGCCTTAGTAGATGTATAACTTTAAGGGTCAGAACCTAACAGGTAAAAAGAAACCCTGTAGGCTAATGTTGTTGTTTTAAGAAAATATAAAACAAGGGTAGAAATCATAGATTTAAAGATGAAAGAGACATTAGAAGTGTAACCAGAGTTCTAAGATACCTTACATTCATGATTCTGTAATTTTAAGTCATTTATAATAGGAAAAGAATTCCTGGAGTCAACAGCTGTTGGATTTGGAGTGTTTGAGGTTGTTGTTGTTTTATGAAGGGAACGGAGGGGTTAATCTTAATAGAAACCTGCAGTTTATGGAAGCTCTGATGAATTGGGAGGTCATGTCTGAACCATTCATTCATTCTTTGTTTTGTAGTAGTCATGTTTGTTCCAGTGAAATAAACATGCTATATTTTGTTAGTTCTAAACAATAAACAAGTCAAGAACACTTGGAGGGGAAGCCCCAAACAATGTCCTGGGAGGAAGAAGGAATTTTTGATAATACATTATAATAACAAGCTAGAAGACAGTCTAAGCCTAGAGTTATAGATGATAATTAAAAAGAATATATAATTAGAAATGCTAACTCTGTAGTTATGCATCCTTTACTCACTAGAAAATGCCATCATTGTGACTTCAGAATATGGCTCCAAATTATGTGTTTTATGTGATCGTTTCCCCCCCTCCCCCTTTTTCAGTGCAGAATTCCATTGGTGTAGGGAATTCCCAATATGGACACTTCCCTTGCTAATGCATACTAGGGAACTTGCCTGTAACTAATTTACATAGTTCTTTATAGTTTACCTAGCATCTTCCTGAAAAAAATCTTGTAGCATAACACAAACATAATTATCCCAACTTTATAGCTGAGGAAACTGAGGAATTAAGTGACTTCTCCATGGACATAACAGCTAATAAGCTTAAGAACCAGGACTCTGAGTTTTCCAGTCAAATAATTTTTCCAGGATTATTAAAATTGACTGCAACATTTTGGGTTTTAGGATCTTGGTAAATAATATAATTATAGAAACAAAGTCAATACGTGGCACCAATACACGCTCTCAGAAGAGCAACTTTAAATAAGTTTCCTAATTTTTTCCCTTTAAAGAATTTGAGGAAAGTCATAGAATATAAAATATGAATCTTGCCTCTGATATTTGTTTACTACTAGTACGGCTTTGCTCAACTCACTTCTGTAAAACGAGGGGGTTGTACAATGTGGCCTCTGAGGCCCCTTTCTCCTTTAGTTCCATGATCCTATGAGTTTATGAACCTGTGAAAGCTCTATTTCCACACCCAGGTGACATAAGCTTTTCCACTTCAACATGTTTTTGTGCAACAAGGAGGAAGCAATTACCTTGGGCAGGCAGGGCTTACCAGGCTCTTTCAGTCTATTGCCCATCTGTGAAGCTGCATGGATAAAGGCAAGGTATGCCCCTGTCCAGAGTCACCCCAATGAGGCAGGGAATATGGCATCCAAGTCTGTCCCAACCCTGACATTTCCATCTAATTAAATTCTGGTTAAACTTAATATGAAAGGTTCTGGGAAGATGAAAGAATAAGAAGTATCTTAGAATCAACTCTCCTTCCACCACACAAAATAATATAAGCTGAGAGTGGGGTAGCTAGGTGGCACAGTGAATAGAGCACCGACCCTGGAGTCAGGAGGACCTGAGTTCAAATCTGACCTCAGACATTTAACACAAAAACTAGCCGTGTGACCTTGGGGAAGTCACTTAACCCCAACTGCCTTCCCCCCCCAAAATATATATATTATAAAAATATATATATTATAAAAAAACATATATATATATATATATATATATAAGCTGAGCATGCCCAAATGTGGAATTTCTGCCCTAGTAGGAAAGCGAAAGGACCTCCCCCCCCCCAGAAAGT
>CM053594.1:251055465-251067833 GCA_028646575.1 Pseudocheirus occidentalis
GCTAGAACACCTATTCAACCAGACTGTTGTACAATGTGATAGAGTTTGCAGATCCTATACATGTTTGTATGCCACCATGGTGGGGGTGGGGGTGGGGAGGAAGGGGAGAAAAATCTGAAACTCAAGTGACTCTGGAACTGAATATTATAAACTAAAAGTTAATAAACAAGTCAATAAAAATTAAAAAAAAAAGAAAATATACTCTGCCTCCTAGGATGAATGTGGTGGGAGGAGTTTGCTGAAGGGCAGAGCAGAACCCACAGGAAGCTGGGAGTCAGACCTAGACTAAATAGTTGGGAGGAGAGCATGCTTCCAAGGGAGACAGACAGGCTTGTGAATAAAAGTTAGTCTTATGTTGGTTTATGGGAAGGCTAAAGAACACTATGGCTCTCTGTGCTGTTGTGGTTTATTAACTTTTTTACTACTACAATGTAATCAGCTTACTGGTTTTAGGATTTGGTTTTCTGGTGTCTGAATAAATGTTTTACTTCTGTTTTCTGTATGGGGAGTCTGTTATATTTTGTGATTGAGCACCATGCAGGTATATTTATAGTGATTGTGGGCACTGTGAATATTTCACTAGCACTATAATCCTCCACAGGGTTCCCCACCCAACATACTGGGGACCTTCCTCAGGATTTTTTAAACTCTGTACCTTTTGCTAGTTAGTACGGTGGATAGCACACTGGGTCTGAAGTCAGAAAGACTCATCTTCCTGATTACAAATGTGGCCTCAGACACTCACTAGCTACATTAAATGGGCAAGTCATTTAACCCCATTTGCCTCAGTTTCCTCATCTGTAAAATGAGCTGGAAAAGGAAATGGTAAACCACTCCAGCATCTTTGCCAAGAAAACCCCAAAAGGGGTCATAAAGAGTCAGATATGACTGAAAAATGGTGATACAACAACAATACCTTTTGTTTTTATATTAAATGCAGGGACCAATTTTGTCTTTCTTTGTCCTCCCAGTTCTTGGCACAGTGCCTCATATGTAGTAAATGCCCAACAAATGTTTTTGATTGACTGTCATAGTTATACCTCAAAGATTCCCTCCCCCTAGAATGCACTCCTCCCTCCACCACCGTTGAGCCTTTCCTAGTAAAAGGGGAAAAACTGTTTACCACACCAGCGACTAGCTGCTGTGGTCCTGTCTGTCAGGGTGTGCAACATTCCACAGCAGCATTCTCCTGCTTTGCTCCACAGAAGAGGAGGCGTTTTACTGTCTGTTCTCCAAGGACAACAAGAATGATTCCAATGATCAGCTGCCCTTCAGGTGCGTTTTCATTTACATTTTGATAGTTATTGTGTATGACGGCATCCTAACTGTGCTTGTTCCATTTTGTATCAGTTCACTCAGGTCTTCCCGTGCTTCTCTAATTTCCTTATACTCGTCATTTTTGTGACACACTAATATTCCATTGCAGACCACAATTTGTAAATCCTGCCCCTCAATTCAGTAGAGTGGAAAGACCGCTAAAACTGAATTCAGTCAACCAACACACATTTATTAGGCACCTACTAGTGTCAAGAATTCTTCTAGGTCCTGGTGATGCAAATGAACGAATAAGCAATCCGGACTAAAGAGCTCACATTCTGTGACTAAGTAGCTCTCTTACCTTAGGCTAGTCACAACCTCTGTACACCTCAATTTCCTCATCTATAAAGTTTGAGTATAATTCGTGGGTGGGGAACATGCACCTCGAGGTCACATGTAGACTTCTAAGTTCTCGGGCACAGTTTTTTGACTGAGTCCAAGTTTTACAGAAAAAGTCCTTTTATAAAGGGGATTCGTTCTGTGAAGTTTGGATTCAATCAAAGGGTCACACTTAAGGACCTAGAGGGGTCACATGTGGCCTTGAGGCTGCAGGTTCCCCTGGATAGATCATCTCTTGGGCATTTTCCAGTTCTAGATCTAATATCTAGTCAATAGATATCCACTTTATTTCAAATTTTTGGCTATATTAGGTCTCTTTTAGCAGCTGGTGGTCATCTACCATCTTCTCTCCAGGTTGCTTCTCAGAATCTCTTCAGCTGTACGAACCCTAGAGTAGCAAATGTCTTCTAAAAAGTGAGGCATCTGGAACATTCTTCCTGTTGTACACACGGGCACAGACACAGACACATACACACACATTCAGCCCATCTTCTGTCATTTCTACACCAGTTACTACCACCTTTATTTTTTAGATCTTCCCTTTCTTTCTCCCCAAGTTAAAAAATAACAAAAGGGAGTAAGGGGTCTAGGCCACTGGAAAAACCAAGAATGTTTTTCCCATCCAAGTATCAAAAAGTGCACCAGAGAAGTCAGTTCAGTATTTCATCTAGTCTTGATCACTCAGATAAGATTAATTACTGACTCTGAAGATATGGATGCACTGAAACTGTAAGTTAATACTTCTGAGTTATTATTCAACTGGACTAAATCAGATTTAAACCATTGGTAATCATTATCTTGCTTTATGTACAGCAGCCTGTCTAATCTCCCACTTCCTTGTCTCTAAAGTTACATGAAAATGGAAGGGTTTTTTCGTTTGTTTGTTTGATTTTGTTTTTGTGCATTCTCATTCTGGAAAGGACCTAAATGAACTTCCTCTGCCTTCTAAAATGCTTCCTGTTTTTAGTGAGAAGACCTGGAATCAACTCATTTCTCTTGTTATACACCACACAAGGGCAATGTATGTGCCCTCAAGAGGCACCACTACCAGTGGGTTTAAAAGCAGTTCCAGCTAGACTACAGAATATAATGTCTTAGCAAATGTAACATATTACTATCTTCGCGTTTTATGTTTCCCAATTTGAGCAGCAAGCAGCTCATTCCTAAAGGTTCTGCCTTCCCTGAAATTCATGATTAAAGCCCGCAGTGGTAAGAGCATAAGTCATTACCTTACCAGAGTTCATTCTGTCAGCTTTAATTATGATGAATCTCTGTAAAAATGTAATGTTCTTGTTCCAGAGGTGCAGAGAATATATTCCATTAAATGCAGACTAATTCATTCCTGGAGGCATAAACACTGGGCATACATACATACGAGGGGGAGAAAACTTGATAGCATGGCCAGAAAATGCCAGAGTTGGAAGGGACATTAGAGGTCATAGAGTTCAGCTTCATCACATTATAGATGAGGAATCCAAAGGCCAGAGAAGTTGTGACCTGCTCAAGATCACAGAGCTGTTTACTCAAACAAAATGTCAGCTCCCTAAGATAAAGAATAGTTTCATTAGCCAGGTGGTACAGTGGGTCTGAAATCAGGAAGAACTGAGTTAAAGTCCCATGCCAGACACTTAGCAGCTGTGTGACCCTGAGCAAGTCACATTAATCTCGGTATGCCTCGATTTCCTCTTTTGCAAAATAGGAATAAGAAACTATTCTTATCCACTTATTCTTACCTACCTCCTAGGGTTGTTTTAAGGATTAAATGATATTTATAAAGCAATTGCCAAACCTTTGGTGTCTTCCAGCAAAGATACTGAAGCAGTTTGCCATTTCCTTCTCTGGCTCATTTTGCAGATGAGGAACTGAGGCAAAGTGTTAAGTGACTTGCCCAGGGTCATACACCAGAGCTCTATCCACTGTGTCACCTAGCTGCCCCCTACAGCACTACAAAAATGCTAGCTATTATGATGATTATTTTTTTGTATCCCCAGTGCCTAACATAGAGTAATTACTTAATAAAGAAATGCTTGCTGATTGATCGATTGGCCAAGTCAGAATTGGAACCCATTCATCCAGATTCCTGGTCCAATACTCTCTCCACTGTACCAGACTGAAGGACAGGAATCTGGCAACTTTTTCGTTTAAACATTGATTTTAATTTTATAAGTGTACATAGATGTCTCTTAAGAAATACAAACATGGGGTGGCTAGGCAGCACAGTGCATGGAGCACTGGCCCTGAAGTCAGGAGGACTGAGTCCACAGAACAAGAACACACAGAACAAGATTTGTTGGATTCAATTAAAGGGCCTTAAAGATCTAGAGGGCCACATGCGGCCTCAAGGACACAGGTTCCCCACCCCCTGGATCCTTCGCATGAAGTCAATTGAGTATTGACTCTGCTCTTATATTCCTACTGGTCCTGTATTCTCCACTACTAAAGACTGGGAAAGATACAGAAAGGTGGGTAGGAGAGAGGGAATGCTGGGATACCAAAGGAAAAAAATCATCTATTTCACATTTTTTCATAGTTCTGCCTCTGACTCAAGCACATACATAAGCCTCTAATGGCATACAAGTCCCTCATTCCATGTTGCCTCTTTGTTGAATGAATATGCTAATAAAGCATTTATCAATCAATCACTTACGACATGAGTAAAGCATTTATTAATCACTACAAACAAAACACTGTGATGTGTTAAATGTGGAGGGTACAATAGAAAAGGACAACAAACCCTCTGCTGTGGGAGCTCACGTTCTAAAGGGACCGATGACACGCATGGAAGGTTTTAGCTGCAAATGAGATGGAAAGGCCCCGTGGTACCGAGACAAAGCAGATGGTCATGCCTCTTCTGCCATGTATTTCTACTCATTAAAACCACATCAGTTTCCAGTGTTGAATCTTTTGACACTAGCAAGAGCTTTTGCAGAAAGGACTTTCTGTTCTGGGTCTGCAATAGATGTAACCATAGTATGTGCAGCAGCTCCATCCGGGAACTGGCCCCCAGGACGATGGCTACAGAGAGGCCGACTAGAAGCATGGCCATTCAAAGGCTCTCGGGTTCAGGGTTCTGCTTCCTGCCTCTCCCTCAGGGTGCCTTTCTGGATCACAGTTGATGAAGGGCTGGGCCCTTCTCTACAGGAGTTGTTCCTTCCCTCACAACAGTTATAACAAGCAGATTGGAAGCAGGACTGGTGGTCTGGGGGGTGCTACCCCTCCCAGTGTTTTGCTTGTTTGTTTGTTGTGCTTATCCGCCTGTTGGTGGCTGGGGTCGGGTACTCCCTTTCCTGATGGGGCCCTTGTGCTCATTTACCTTCCAAAGGCAAGCTGGTCAGCAGCTTGTTGCTGGTGGTAATGAGGAAGATGGATTACTTCTGCACTATGATTTCTACCCTCAATGATAGTTATAGGGGCTGGACTAGAAGCTGTTCTGGTAATTTAGAGGATACTGCTGTCCCCCTGATTCTTGGGTTCAGGGTGATAAGCCATCTCCATCAGAGTCTGAGGGGATGCTGGTGGTGGTACACACTACCTCCTGTCTCTTTCATAGGGTGCCTTGCTGCTTTAGCCAGGTTGACTCGGCCTGTGAATGGCAAATCATTGATAGTTTGTGGAGATGGTTATTTCCACAGGAGTTGCTCCCCCTCCCAGATGATTCTGTGAGGGCTAGATTTGAAGCAGGGCCCAAGGTCTGGGGGCGTGGTCACTCCCAATGGAGCTCTTTATACTTATCATTTCCCTAGGAGAGTAATTTTAGCTCCAAGTCTTGTTACCTTAACCAACTACCAGAAGTTTTCTCTTGGCATTGAGGAGGAGGAAATTAAAATTAAAAGTCAAAGGACTGCCCTAAATTATCTCTGGGTATGGCTACATTTTCTTCTTTTAATAAGTTTTTACTAATGTCTTTTTTAAGATATCAGTTTTTCCCAGTATCTCTCCTATGCTTCCCTGAAAGCCACTCTATATAACAAATAGTATTTTAAGACAAAAAAGAAAAATAAAAGGAAAAAAGTCTTCATGGCTGATCAAAACATCAAAAAAGCACGAAAAAAATGTTCATTGTGCAACATTTGTAGACCTTCTTCCACCCCACCCCCCATCCCACCCCCCGGGCTCTGCAAAGAGGTAGGAACATCCTCTCTCACCTCTTTCCAGTCATGCTTGTCCTTTATAATTTTGCAACATTCACTTTTTGAGGGAAGGGGGGGTGACGGGGGTGGATATGGCTGTTTTTTCCATTTGCATTGTTGTAAGCATTGTATGTTTTGTTTTCTTGGCTCAGATTACTTCATTCTGTGTCAGTTCATAAAGATCTGCTCATGCTTTTCTGCACTGATCAAATTCGTCATTTCTTACAGCCAATAATATTTGCATTTGTGTACAATAATTTGTTTAGCTATTCCCCAGCTGATGGACATCTATTTTGTTTCCAATTCTTTACTATTACTATTCTTTACTATTACAAAAAGTGCTACCGTAAAAATATTGGTGTTTAGGTAAACTTTCCTCTTATTTCCTTGGGATATAAGCTAAATAATGGGATTTCTGGGTCAAAGGGGGTACTGTTACATTTTGATATGAGCTTTCTGTTGAGATCATACTTTTATTCATCATGTCTTCCTTTAAAGAGGACATGTAGCTGACCTTTAACCTTCTCTCCTGTTCTCTTATCTTGCTACTGTGAAGGGAAGCAAGAGCTTAGTAGCTCTGTTCCTACTTTTGTTCACTGTGCCTACGTGCCCTTTTGGTGGCCCAGAAGAATTCTCTCCCATCCTTGCTTCCTGTCTTGAGTCTACTAATGACTAGAACTGAGCAGGCCTGGCTTTGTTCCTTCTCTTCCTCTCCTCCTCTTCTCTCTTCTCTTTCTGCTCATATTACAAAGTCTGTTTGGAAACTAGACAGGACCTACTGAGCTTATGAAACATATTCCAGTGTCATCCCCATTATAGAAGTAATTGCACACCTTACATTTATAGGAGTGCTGTTTAGGGTTGCATTTTTGATGCCTATAAGTCATTACAGATAGATTTGTATATTGTTGAGCTAGGGATTCTCCTGATGGTCCATCGACTATGTGCTTGGTAGTTCAACTTATATTAGATTAGTATATTTATCACTGATCTAAAAGTTACCCAACAGCCTGGCTTCTAAAGATGTTCATTAAATACTTCTCTTTCTAAAGTAAAAAAAAAATCCCAAACAAACATAGTTATGTTGTTAGTTCTGCTTTGCTGGTTTGCTAAGAGCAAAGTCAAAATACTACAGGAATCCTAGCATTCCTATGAGGGGTGCAGCAGACTTAAGTAATAATAGTTGGGAAATTGCCCCTCTCCCAGACTAGTAAACTCATTAAATGATGGAAAACTTCAAATGTCTGTACAACAGAAGAGCTAATGATTTCTTTGCTTACTTTAACGATAATTCCAGTCTTCAAAAGGTGAACAAAGCAACAAAGGGAACTGCAATTCTGGTTTGACAAGACTTGGGAGTTTACTTTCTCTCCTGGAAGGGAGGCCAGTCCCCCTTTGTGCCACTTTGAATGGAGATAACAGTTACCTGGTCATGTTCCTGAGATCACAGATTCACTGAAGGAGTGAAACACAGTTTTTTCTATGTAGATAGTCAGGCTGACATCTTTTAACAGATAACTGATCCCACTAAGGGGACCTTGTAGTGTTCTGGGTCTCCCTGTCACCAGTACAAAGCCATCCTTAAAGAGAAACCCGGGGAAAACATCACCTTTAGCAGGAATTCTGCACAGGAACTCAGAATATAGCTTATGTAACTCAGGGGGGAAAAATTTCTTTTCTTCTTTCTTTCCCTCTGTTCATGCCATTTGTGAACTAAAAAAAGACCACAATCATGACTAACAAGCATTAGAATAGTTCTAATTATACACATGTATCAAGGAAAGAAAGTCATGATTTTTCCAGAGAAATTAGATATTTAATAACCAGTAAAATCATCTTATAAAACCCTCTAAAGTAACCAGAAGTGACATGAAATTTTCCACCATCTTCTTCATTCTCCTTCAATTAAATCTTCTTTTCCTTAAGAATCAGAAATCAAATGGGGGTAGGGGGAAAGAAAGGAAGGGGAGGAAATGTGAAACTCAAGAGATTGTGGAAATGAATCTTGTAAACTAAACATAAACAAACAAATTAATAAAAGCAAAAAAATTAAAGAAAAAAAGAACCAAAATTCAAAATAATTTTAAAGAATTGTTTTAGTAGACAGCAGCTAGGTGGCACAGTGAATAGAGCAATAGCCCTGGAGTCAGGAGGACCCGAGTTCAAATGTGACCTCAGACACCTGACACTTACTAGCTGTGTCATCTTGGGCAAGTCACATAACCCCAATTGCCTTCCTTTCCATCCTCCAAAAACAAAACAAGAATTATTTTAGTGCAATTTTATTGTTTTTCTTTTTGAAAAGTAGTATTGCAATCAAAAGTTGAAATGGCACTTAATAATACATTTACCTTGTTCCTGGACCAAACCATGTACCTTTGAGTCAGCCATTCAGTTAATAAACATTTATTAAGCACCTGCTGTGTGCCAGGTATTGTGCTAAGTACTTGGGATATAAAGACAGGCAAAAGATAGCCCTGACTCTCAAGGAGCTCATAGTCTGATGGGGGAGATAATGTGCAAACAATTATGTATAAACAAGCTATTTAGACGAGAAATTGAAAATAATCAACAGAGGAAAAGCACTACTTAGGGGTAAGGAGTACTGAAAAAAGTTTAATGCATAACATGAAACATTAACTGAGACTTGAAGGAAACCAGAGAAGCTAGGAGGTAGAGATGAGGAGGGAGAGCTTTCCAGGGATGAGGGAAGACCAGTGAAAATGCCCAGAGTCTGGAGATGGAGTCTCTCGTTCAAGGAATAGCAAGGAGGCCACTGTCATTGGATCAAAGAGTGCTTGGGGACTAGGGGACATAATTAAGGAATGATTTAGTTGCCTAATCCTGAAAACATTGAAGGGCAATTTTATCTCAGGGAGGGGAAGATATCAAAAGATTAGGGAAAAAAACACAGAAAGTCCTATTGCTCCAAAATTCTAATCGAGAGAATAGCAAGCACTGCAACCAATGTTTCTACTTTTCATCCCTGGAAAACTTTTATGAAAATGATCTATGCACATATTAAAGTTATCATTAATGAAAATATGAGTAGGACATAGCTGAACAAACTATGAAATTCAAATGTAATAGGATACTATTGTCCTTCGTACAAATATTACAGGATAGTCTTGTAAGAATTAATGAGCAAAATGGCAGAGTAAAAGCAGGAACTTGCTCGAGCTCCTGCTCCAACCACCTCCAATACCTGTAAAAATGACTCTAAACAAATTTTAGAGCTACCGAACCCACAAAGTGACAGAAAGAAACAACTCTCTCACTGAAGGCCAACAGGAAGGGTCTATTGCACTGGGCTAGGAGCCAAGCACAGTCCCACATGAGCCATGATGGCCCAGACCCGCAGCCCAGACCAGCCAGAGCAGACTTCAGGAGAGTGAATCACCAGCAGCTGTGACAGTTTCCAGACTTCTCAAGCTATAAATGCTAAAGAAAAAGTAAAAGGTAAGTAGGGGACTCTGTTGGAACTGGGTGAGAGAAGAACACAGTCCAGTTCCTACCACCGGGGTTGGCAGAGCTGGTGGTGGTGGTGTGGTGGCTGCAGCTGCTGCCATGTGGCTGCCTCCAGAGCTCCTGGCCTACAGATCTTAAGGGGACCAAGTGATCATTCAAAGGATAATTGTTCTTGCTTTTGACCCATTTAGATCTGGGTCTCAGACTCAGATGGCAGTCCTGGGGTGAGGAATGCTAGTGTGCCAGAGCTTGTGGTGGTTGTAGAAAGGGCATCCTCATAGCTTTGACAACAGCTTTGACAACAGCTGGTAGCAGAGTTCTGGAAGCAGAATTCTACTGTGGCAAAGAGCTGAAAAGTCAAGTAATTGGCTGTCATGATGAGCAAACAGAGGAAGAGCAATCAGACCATAGAATCTTTTTTGGGGGGACAAAGAGGATCAAAACATAGAACCAGAAGAAGACAACAAAGTCAAAACTCCTGCATCAAAAGCCTCCATGAAAAATATGAACTGATTGCAGGCCATGGATAAACTCAAGAAGAACTTTGAAAATCAAGTAAGAGAAGTAGAGGAAAAATTGGGAAGACAAATGAAAAGGATGCAAGAAAATCATGAAAAGCAATTAAATAGCCTGCTAAAAGAGACCCAAAAAATACTGAAAAAATAAGACATTAAAAAATAGACTAACTCAAATGGCAAAGGGGGCCCACAAAGTCAATGAGTAGAAGAATGCCTTAAAAAGCTGAATTGGCCAGATGGAAAATAAATTTCAAGAGAATAATTACTTCAAAATTATATTGGAGCAACTGGAAGCTAATGACTTTATGAGAAGTCAAGATAGTATAAAACAGATCCAAATGAATGAAAAAAATAGAAGGCAATGTGAAATATCTTGTTGGAAAAATCCCTAACCTGGAAAATATACCCAGGAGAGATAATTTAAAAATTATTGGACTACCTGAAAGCCATGATCAAAAAAAGATCCTAGAAATCATCCTTCAAAGAAATTCTCAAGGAAAATTGCCCTGATATTCTAGAACCAGAGGACAAAATAGAAATTGAAAGAATTCATTGACTGCCTCTTGAAAAAGAGCCCCCAAAAGAAAACTCCTAGGAATATCATAGCCAAATTCCAGAGTTCTCAGGTCAAGGAGAAAATATTAAAAGCTGTCAGAAAGAAACAATTTGAGTATTTTGGAAACACAATCAGGATAACACAAGATATATCAGGTTCTACATTAAGGGATCAAAGGGCTTAGAATATTATATTCCAGAGATTAAAGGAGTTAGGATTAAAACCAAGAATCACCTACCTAGCAAAACTGAGTATAATATTTCAGAGGAAAATATAGATATTCAATGAAATAAAGGACTTTCAAGTATTCTTGATGAAAAAAACCAGAGATGAACAGAAAATTTGTCTTCCAAATAGAAGAAGCAAGAGAAGTATGGCAAGGTAAACAGAAAAAAGAAATCATACAGAACTTATTTTGTTTTTGTTTTTTGCCTTTTGGAGGGGGCAAGGTAGGGCAAGTGGGGTTGAGTTGCTCATCGTCACATGACTGGTTTTGTGTTAAGTGTTTGAGGTCGGATTTGAACTCAGGTCCTCCTGACTCCAGGGCCAGTGCTCTAGTCACTGTGACACCTAGCCACCTGCATAAGGAACTTAATAAAGTTTAACTATTTACATTCCTACATGGAAAAAAATATAATTGTAACTCATGAGACTTTTCTCAGTTTGAGAAGAGTTGAAGGGAATATCTATCTATCTATCTATCTATCTATCTATCTATCTATATCTACATATTTTTGTACGTTTTGGAGGGTATATGTGTGTATATATGTGTGTGTGTATGTGTATATAGACAGAGGGCACAGGATGAAGGGATGATATCTAAAAAAGCAAAATTAAGAGGTGAGAGAGGAATATATTGGGAGGAGAAAGGGAAAGAGAGAATAGGGTAAATTATCTCATATAAAAGAGGCAAGAGAAAACTGTTACAATAGAGAGGAAGAACAGGAAGGTGAAAGGGAATGAGTCAACTTTATTCCCATTGATTTTGGCTTAAGGAGGGAATAATATACATACTCATTGTGTATCTTACCCTATATGAAATAAGGGGGGACGGGGATAGGAGAGGGGATGATAGGAGGGAGGGAACATTGGGGGAGAGTAATCATTTTTGAAAAGGAACAGGGTCAAAGGAGAAGATAGAATAAGGGGGGATAGGATGAAGAGAAACATAATTAGTCTTTCACAATATAACTACTGTGGAAATGTTTTGTGAAACTACACATGTAAAACCTATGTTGAATTGCTTGTCTTCCCAGTGGGGGTGGGTGAGAAGGGAAGAAGGGAAAGAATATGGAACTCAAAGTTTTAAAAACAAATGTTAAAAAAATTGTTTTTTACATCCAAACAGAAAATAAAATACACAGGCAATGAGGTATTGTAATAGCAATCAGTTTATCAGATACTTAGCACTCAGTAACTTAGGGCTAAGTAGTACTTAGTAATTTTGGGCTAAGTTTGAAGGTGTGAGCCCTGACCCCTGTTGAGAGGATGTGAACTCCCCTGTTGACATGGAAGAAGGGTCTTGGCTGAGACAGGAGGCCAGTGTATGTATATAAGCAAGAATTCTAGAGACAGAGAGACAGAATTGGAATTTTCCTGTTGGAGGAAGCAAGATTGTCTCCGCATCTGGGAGCTGGGCTGCTAGACTGAAGAAGTGAGTTGGAGTTTTCTTAAGAGAGACAGACAGACAGACAGACAGAGTGAGAGAGAGAAAGAGAGAGAGAGAGAGAGAGAGAGAGAGAGAGAGAGAGAGAGAGAGAGAAAGACAGAGAGAGAGAGAGAGAAAGACAAAGAAAGAGGGAGAGTTTCTCTCCAAGCATCTGGAAGCTGATTGAGAAAAGAGATGGAGTTTTCCTGAGACCAGAATCTGGTGAAGGCCCCTCAGAAGGCCAATATTCCTTCTTGGTCGTAGGGCCAGCTGAACTGCTGGAGGACTGAAGAAGAATGACCAGGATAAGACTTTGTTTGTTCATTGCATGGATGATCCTTGAGTTCAAGGAAAGAGAAGTGTTTAAGGGTTTGAGATGTGCTGGACCCTGT
>CM053594.1:251067933-251082719 GCA_028646575.1 Pseudocheirus occidentalis
TTGAGATGTGCTGGACCCTGTGAACTTCAGTGTGTGCCAGGGACTGCCCTGAGGACTGGACAAGAACCTGGCAGCTGTCTTGTTTCTGAATCCAGGTGACTTGTGGATTCAGGAGGGAGCTGGGACCATGGAAGGGGATCCAGGGAATCAGAGAGATCACCCAGAGTCAAGATGAAGAAAAGTGCAATAAAGAAAGGGAATAAGCATTTATATAGTACCTACAATGTATCAGGTACTTTTTAATGTATATTACCCCATTTGATAATATAAATATAATATAAACAAAAGTAACACTAAAAGGTAATTGAGCAAAAATTCACTGCAATAACCAGCCTCGGTTACAGGAAACCTATAGTGAAACAAACTTTCTTTCTCTTCAGTGGAGAACTCCTAACTTTAAGTGCAAAATCTTGGATATCCTAGTTTTGTTGATCAGTTTTGTATAATAGAATATCATTTATCCATCCATAAGCCTTTATGGAATTCTCACTGTATGTCAGGCCCTGTGCTAGGGGCTAGGATTCAATGACTAAAAATGAAATAGTCCCTCTTCTTAGGAATTTCTATTCCACCAGGTAACATAACATGTCAGATATATTTACAGAGAATACATACAGAATAAATACCAAGCAGTTTAAGCAGGTAGGGCACTAGCAGTGGGGGGAAATCAGGAAATCCTACAAGTAGAACATAGTGTATTACAAAGGAATGTTCAAGGCAGGGTGGAATGTCAGAAATAACTGTGGTGTAAAAAACAAAAGGCAGCAAGAAAACTTTTTTTTTTAATATAAGAAGGTACAGGTCTTTTACAAGACATTTTCCACAGAAGACTACATTGTTACAGTCACACAATTGACTAAAAAGTACAGAAAATTCAAGATCCTATTGTGTTTACTATTTGTTGATTAAAACATTATTTGACTCGGTTGAATAATAAGTACCTGTATGGGATCTCCCCTGTTAAGATCATAAAACTGACCATGATAAATATGAAGCCACAAAGAGGAACTCTATTTGATGACCACTGTTCCACCAAGTAAGACATACAACAAGAATAGTATGCTAGCCAAAGGTGTTTGCCACTACCAGGGATGATATCTATTACAAGGTCAAAAGGGAAAGGGGATCCACATAGATGGCTATGTCCTCCAGATGCTCCTGTTTGCATTAATTGATGCTGACTGCATCAAACCCCAGAATATTACAGGGTCCCTTCAATGATATCTATAATTTCTCAAAAGATATCAATCTAAAAATTTACATAAGAAACTAAAATAAATGAAAAATTCCCTTCCCCAGGTTATAGCAGGTAGGTAAATTTGTTATTCAGTTCACATCTCAAAATTTGGGATTTTCTTGGCAAAGGTCCTAGAGTGCTTTACCATTTCCTTCTCCAGCTCATTTTCCAGAAGAGGAAACTGAGACAACCAGGGTTAAGTGACTTGCCCAGGGTCACACAGCTAAGAAGTATCTGAGGACAGATTTAATCTCAGAAAGATGAGTCTTCCCCACTCCAGGACCAGCACTCTATCCATTGTGCCACCTGCTGCTCAGGCAGTTAAATAGCCCAGCACATTAAGTTTTCACAACTGAAAACATATGTGAGATAATCGCCGTTAATAGACAATGAATCAAGTCCAGAACAAATTAGGAAGAAGAAAGTAGGTTGGATTGCAGTTGGGAAAATGTGCTGTACTTTCAATGATTCCATGCTGTTCATTAACATAAAAATCCATTTTTAACACCATTATTGCCTTGAAGATGCTATGTGGTCAATCATTCAGTCAACAAAGATTGACTGAGTACTTACTACGTGCCAGGCACTGTACTAAGCACAATGGATACAAATAGGGGGAAAAGAGAGTCCCTACCCTGAAGGAGCTCAGAATCTAATGGGAGGAGACTACAAGTAAACAAATAGACACAATCTACAGACAAGATAGACGGCGAATAATTAAGAGAGGGAAGGCACAAAAATGAAAAGTGATTAGAAAAGACTTCCCATAGAAGACAGAAGTTTAGTTGGCACTTAAGGAAAACCAGGGAAGCTGGTACACACAGATGAGAGGGGAAAGCATTCCAGGCACGAGAAAATGCCTCAAGCCAAGAGGCAGAGCAACAAAGAGATCAGCGTCACTGGATCTAAGAGTGCATGGCAGAGAGTGTAAGAAAACTGGAAATGTAGGAGGGGATTAGGTTATGAAGGATTCTGAATGCCAAACAAAGCATTTTGTAGTTGATCCTGGAGGTGATAGGGAGCCACTGGAGTTTACTGAATAAGAGGATGACTCGGTTGGACCTGTTCTTTAGAAAAATCACTTGATGGCAGAATGGAGGATGAATTGGAGTGGGGAGAGATCTGAAGCAGGCAGATGTACATTAGGCTATTGCTATTTTCGAGAACCTTAGTACACTACAATATTTAAAGAATCATAGTTACCTGTAATCCAATGGTCAATGGAGAAACCCTTGGATGTATAAGGAGAGCGGGACACATTTCCAGTGATCACTGACGTGCAAAATATGGTGAAAGATATATCACTGATAAAATATATTTTGGAAGAGGAAGTGGGCCAATCATGCATCAAGAATAAAAGATCAAACACTAAGCATTTTATAAAATAAAAATTTTCTAAATATGAATGTAAAGTTTTATACAATATTAAGCCTGGCACCCCTCAAATGTAAAACAAAAACAAATAGAGAAAGCCTTCAGTAAAGTGGATAGATCTTTTGTGGAAGCTACATGGGACAATGTGGGCAAGAACTGCACAGGATAAAAAATGTGGAAGGGTTGTGATCTACAACAATAGAGAGACTAGCCTCATTGTTGAGATCCACTGATACACCAAAATACTGAAGCATTTTAATGGTGTTGCTTTCTTTCTTTTTTTTCATTACAAACATGCATACGTTATGAATTCAGCTACATTATGGATTAAATCAGTGTAGATCCATGGGAAATTTTTACTGGGCCTCAACATTTTTACTTTCAAAGGTCCTTGCTTCTTTAAACTTACATACCACAAAGGGATACTCCTTTTTCCCCTGCATTGTTTCCCCACCCACCCCCACCCCCATTATCTTTCCTTCCTGTTTCTAATTCCAATTTTTGCCCCAAGGACAGAGGTGTCCAACACAGAAAAAAGTTATGTGGACATAACATAGAAAATATTGGCCATTTCACAACACAGAATCTGGAAACATGGCGGGAATAGGTATTTTGGGGTTGTCCTGAGAACCCAAACACCGTTTATAACATTGTCTCTATGAGACAACTTGTTCTAAATGAACAGCTTAAAAATGAACTTTTGAAATAGAACCTATTTATAAATTGGGGACTTTATTTTTCCTAATGAACCTTAATATTTGTATTTCTTAAACAAGTTAGTAACCTTCAGTTATTTAAAAAGAAAGAAAGAAAGAAAAAGGCCCTGCAATATGAGCCAAGTCCAAAAATAAACAGATTGCCTTAATTACAAAGTTTGACTATTAAAATCTCAAAATACAGGCCTTGATTTTCCACCACCCACTAGTGTAAACATGTTATTTTTTAATTTAACATTTATTGCTTAACATTTGGAAACCCGAACACTCTGTAGTTCTTAGAGAATTCTTAAAGGTGCTTTGCTAATTTACTGGGCTTTGCAGAGTTTCTGTCTTTCTTTTACGGATTATATATGTCGTGCCCAAAGGGTCATCTAGTCCAGTGGTGTCGAACTCAGATAGAAACAGGGACAACTAAACTGTACCCAAGGTTCCCACAGGGTCACATACAGACTTAAAAAACCACACATGTTTATAAATTTTTTTTTGTTAATGTGTTTTTTTTCTTAAATATTTCTTAACATTTTCTTAAATTTTCTTAAATATTTCCCAATTACATTTTAATCTGGTTCAGACTTCACTCCAGAGTGTTGTGGGACACTAATTCAGGATTAGGGCTATCTCTCATTATGTACAGACAGCCAAGAGAGGAAATGACTGCTCCAGTATCACACGTATTGGTAGTAAGTAGCTAAGCCAATATTTGAACCAAGAAGATCCTGGGGCTTCCAATTTACGCTTCTTTCCATTATATCCTGCTATCTTTCTTTAGGCTTTCCACTTTATTCTTTCCATCCATTAGTTAACCTGCTTCAGCTCGGCTTCTCTCTCTATTTTTTCCCTTGCTAACCTTCTTGTTTTCACTTCAGTTAACTGCTTTTACTATAAGTAACAGAATATCCACATACTGGAAGTGAAAGTCACGATTCCATGCAAGAAAAACAAGCCACTTGCACTGAATTTTCCAAAAGCTGAAGCAAATGTGAATGATCTAAAAGCATCAAAAGAAGGAGAGCTGTTACTGTAATGGCTTTGAACAAATCCAATATGTGAACATTGGAATCTATAAAGTCTGCAAGTTAGAGGGTAATTATTTCGTTTACAAACTAATGATTTTCTTTGCCAAAGAAGTGGGCCTAGAAGTATACTAGTGTGTAACATTTGAGCCAATTTTGCAGTAATAGCAAATTTCCACCCAGTGTTTTAGAAACAAGCATAAAATAAGGTATAAATTGTATTCAGATAAATTGACATGAGGAAAAAAAAGGTTATTGACAAGTCATGGAAAAAAACTCTAGTTGTCCATGTAAGGGGAATATTTACTGGCATTTTCCCCCTCTCCTCCCCTCCTCCACACTTTTTAAAAAACAGATGTTTTATATCTGAAACAACATCCAGAAAAGAGCTCTGTAATCATGAGAGTAAATACTCCTGGGTGGGCAGAGGTGACTCAGTACATTTTTATTCTCCTTTAAATCACTGCTAAGGACACTGAAGAGGTCTGAAGAGTGCTTAAGCATGTTTTCTTCTTACTAAGCCTATTTTTCATAAATAAGCCACATGCGGGGAAACTGTGAAGAAAGAATCATCGCAGAACTGCAGGTAGAATAACCAACAAAGGAGAAATTCTATCCTGGATCTGATTTTCACTAAGAGCAAGGAACTGGTTGCTGGGGTAGAAATGACAGGAACCTAAGAGGAAGAAGCCAATTCCTCCTAGAATTTGTGGTAGAGGAGAGGAAAGCCAGGCACAGTGTGACATGAACCCTAGATTTTAAGAAAGCAGATTTCAAATGGTTCAGAGGAAGGAGAGGCCGGATCTTATAAACTAAAAACAACCCTCAGGGGAAGTTAGCCCAGAAGAAATCTGAAATTCTCAAAACTGAAATTCTGAGGACACCAAAGGAAACAATTCCAATGAGGAGGAATAACAAGAGTTGTCTGAAAATAATTAAGATTAGATTTTTTTTTTAGTTATGTAGAAGATGGGAGCAAGAGAAGGAAACAGATACAGCATGGACTCGAAAATAGAGGGTCAGGAGAGCTAATGTGAAGAATGAGCTGAGTCTGGCGAGGGGAACCAAGGTCAGCTAAAAAGTAGAGAAAATAGGAGTATTGGGGGGAAAAGAGGGATAGTATCATGACTTGGGGTGGATACAATGATGATAACTGACAACCGAGAAATATCACAACTGTTTGATTCTGATTCTGCTTTCTCTGATAAGGACAATGACCTTTGCACTGGAAATGATAGACAAAAAAAAAAAAAAACAGCTAATAGGGATATGATGCCCCAGATAAGCAAGGCTTTAATAAAGGAATATCTAAGTGCCTTAGGTGCATTCCTATCACCTATAACAGATGGACTGCTGTACAATCTGAAAGAATTGGCAGGTGGGATTGTTGAGCTACTGTCAGAAGTATCTGAAAGACTCTGGAAACAATTACAGGACTGGGAGAGCAAATGTTTAGTTTTTTTAAAGTGAGAAGAGAGTAGAGAATGCTAACTGCAGTCTGGTGGACTTGACTCTGATTCCTGTGATCTTTCTTAAAACAGTCATGAAAGAAATGGTCAGTGGAAATGTATAAAAAGAGTGATTATAATGAGTCAGCGTGGTTTCATGAAGCACAGTTCCTGTTTTGTAAACCTGGATTTCTTTTTTTTTTGACGAACAGGATTAACCAAGCAGTAATAAGAAAAATGTATCTATGTAGCACTTGAAGGTTTGCCAAGTTCTTTCAACACTCATTCTTTCACTTAATCCTCATAATGACACTCTGAGGCAATTCCTCTTTTATAAATGGGGAAACTGAGGATGACCAAGGTGAAGTGACTTGCTTAGGGTCACACAGCTAGTGTCTGAGGTAGAATTTACACTCAGGTCTTCCTGACTCAAGTCCCACACTTTTTGTAGTGTTACCTCTGACAGCCTAGTAGATGAGAGGAACACTACAGATACGAATGACCTAGATTTTTTAGCAAAGTATTTGAGAAATTACCTCATGCTACTCTTTTGGGAAAAGCAAATAAAAGCTGGAAAATTACAATATAATGAGATGGGTTCAGGAGCATATGAATGGCCTGTCTCAAAGAGTAGCTATTAATGGTAGGTTCCCAGGTCACTTGGCAGGAGATCTCCTAGAGTGAGTGAATGCCTTAGGGACTCTGTGCTTCCCCCAAGCTGCTTCACACTTTTACTAATGACCAGATTAAGGTCGTAGATACTAGCAATAGGGATAGGGATGGGACTTAGCTTTCATTAGTAAAGGGAAATTCCAGGTGAGGAAAATCCCTGTAGAAATGAAAGTGAGTGACTTCTCTACAGTTTATAGATTTATAGAGTTGCCCCCAGCAGTGATGTCAAACTCAAATAGAAATAGGGGTCACTGAATTATACATAGAGATTCCGGTAGGCTGTGTATTGACTTAGAAAACCATACATTTTTACATCTTTTTGTGAATACATCATCACCTTAAAATCAGATAGGAACCACATTTTAATCTGGTTCAGGCCACACTTGGGTGTGTTGTGGGCCACAGGTCTGATACCTTTGGCCTAAACGCCTGAAAGGTGAAGTGACTTACCCAGGGTCACAGAGTCAGGATGTGTCAAAAGTAGGATTTGAATCCAGGTCTTTCTGGCTTTGAGATCAGTTTTCTATCTGCTATACCCTTCTCCTTCTAATAGTAGCCAACATTTGCACAATTATTTTCAGGTTTGTGAAGCACTTTACATATATCATTTGAGTCTTACAACAACCCTTTGGGACAAGTACTGTTGTTACCCCCATTTTAAAGATGAGGGAATTAAGGTGTCACAGGGGCGACACCAACAGTGTATTAGTGTACCATATTTCCCAACACTGTTTCCTTTTTTATTTGTCTTTACCAGCATGTACAAAGTACAGGATGCTTTAATTTGAATTTCCCTTATTAGTGATTGGGAAATTTTTTTATATGGTTGTTTATGCCAACCCCTTTAATGACAAAAGTATTTAATGTGTGTGTATGTGTGTCTTCTGTGTGCAATCCATAAGCATTTGTCCACCTTTCACTAGAAAAATAGAAGACGCCATCACTAAATTTCTATTTGTTTCTTTGTTTCATGAGTTGCCTAGATAAAGCGATTCATTACTAGCTGGATGTTCACTCCATGTTTAGGCTCTTCTGCAGATAGCAGGCACAATATGTCACTGGGACCATACTTAAAGTCTTTACTCTCTACTGTCAGTCTCCGAGAACCCAGAATCAACTCCATGCTATGAAAAGATGTCAGAACAGAACATTTGTGGAGAGAGTCATTACCTCCTGAAGCAACCCATCACATTTTTGGATAGCTATTACCAAGGAAACATAAAATCTCAGCTCCCAAGGCCTTTTTGTGCTTGCTCAACTTGTATGAGCTATATGATATAGGACCATTAGAATGTGTGACATGTCATCTCTAAGTTGTTTATTTTGAGAAATCAATCCTAAGTACATATACTATTACTTTCCTATCCTCTTGAAGACTATGCAAATCAATGAGAGAAAAGTTTGTGAAACACAGAACTCATTAGGTTGAAGAAGAAAGTGCTAACATGAAAAAAAAAAGTGTTAAGATAATCATTTGCTCCTTGGATCCCAAATATGGCTCCTAGAAGTGGGAAGGTTGATTGGTTGTTTTCCTTTGTTCTCGAAAAGGACCAAAATGACATCACTATGCTGGAGTCAAGTTTCAGTGTGTACAACTGATCAGCCCCATACGAGTTCAAAATGTTCTACCACAGATTGGACACAAATGGTCCATGTGAACATTTGGGGTGGATTCTCTGAATTTGCACATTCCGTGTTTCCTTTGAGCTGTTTCAATTCTGCTTTGCTCATAGAACACAGCACCTTCTCTGATGTGGGCCTGACATGCTGAGCAGTCCTGTGCCAGTGTCTCTCATGTCACACAACCAATTCCAAAGTTCTTAAGAGACACCTTGAGAGTGTTCTTGTACCTCTTCTGACTACCATGTGAATGCCTGTGTGAGTTCTCCATAAAATAGCAAGCATACATTTTGCATTCAAACAACATGGTCAGCTCATTGGAGCTGCACTCTCTGAAGTAGTTTGAATGCTTGACAATTTAATTTGAGAAAGGACCTCAGTGTCTGGTATCTTGTCCTGCCAGGTGATCTTCAGAATCTTCCTAAGAAAATTCAAATGGAAGAGATTCAGATGGACTTTTGGATAAAAGAGCTTACATCTTTTTTTTTAATCTGTTTTTGTTTTAAGAAATTCTTATTTATAGATATAAAGTAGTTTGCTTTTGAATTATCATAAAACTCAAATTCTGAGTTTCTTCTTATTAAAGATTTCAACATGAACATCATTTAGCACAGTTTTCAGCAATATTTTTATTTTTCCATTATTTCTCTGCTGCAGTTCCTTTTTCTAAAAAATGTCCTTGAAATACTTCTTTGTGTTCTGTTAAATCAAGCAGGTCTCCTAACATCTCTTGTTGGTAGGGCTTCAAAGTCTACATATTTCACACACCATTCTCCCAAAACTTGATTTTGACTATTCTTTACAACTCTATTCTTATCTATTGCTGAAAAGCAACTCTCAGCTATGACATGCTAACAGAATAAAAATCTTCCTTTTCAAAATGTCTTTCTTGTTGCACAATACAGATCTGTGACTTACAGACTTCAACATATGGGGGAGATACTCAAACTCCAATTTTGAGGAGTAATTTGTAGTCTTGGAGGAGATGAATGTTGTATGATAACTGGTTACTCGCATCTGGAAACATCTGGTCTGACTTTGAAGTGTACTTCCTTGTGTCAACAGAGAGGTGGCAGACTATAGATGTAGAAGTGTTTTACTAAATGTTTAACAACTGATTTTCAGAGGGAAAATGTACATGACTCATTTTAAGAGTTTAATCTTTATTGCTAACATTTTCTCCACTGCTTTCTTAAGCCCAGACAGTCACCAAAACAATAAATCAAGCCCTAGTTTGTAGCATTTGCTGATTTCCAAGGTTTAAATGCTCACACTGAAAATTTAACAAATTAGCTCTAATGAGTTGGTACAAACTGGCTTCAGCACCCCCCTGGATATGGAAAAATGGCTTATGCTGTTGGATATGGCCGGTACATTGATTTGTTTTGATTAATTGTGTTTCTTTGTTGCAAGAAGAGTTTTTATAGGGTGGAATTTCAAGAGATAATTGTGATCTAAAAAAAAGCAACAAAACATGTGTGTGAATTTTAAAAACCTAGTATGCAATGCTGGTATACCGTAGGCACTTAATAAATGCCTGTTGGTTGATTGACTTGATCAGTAGTTTGAATTTCACTAATTCCCCTCCTAAATTATAAGTATCATTGGTGAGTACAACATTTCTTAATGCGATTAATTTGGCTCATATAAGACTTACATCAGAAATCTTGACTTGCTCAAAAGAGCTTATTAACAGTTTGAAGGATTTTCCACACAACAGAATCTTTTAATATGACAATACCAGTCTAGAGAATGGCAATTAATTCAAGCTTTTACTTGTTTCTTTCTCTAGGATGAATACGACTCATGCCTTCTAGGTAAGGAAATCAAGAATACCTTGCAGAGCAGAGTACCCATTCTTTAAAAGAAAGGGGTGGAAGGATCCTTAACTATTCTGGTGTCATAGACCTCTTTGGTCATATGGACAGAAAATTACAAAGGAAACCAATTATACTAAACTATTACGGTGAAAATATTTTCACAATCAAACTCACTAAACCAAAGTTTAAGAATTCCTGCTTTAAGATAACTTCAGACTATATACTTTGAAAATAATTCAACATTAATTTCCTCTTAGAACATGTTCCATTGTTAGCATCATCTTCATATGAGGAATATTTGACACAGAATCTGAGAGTCTGCATTTCTACAACTCCCATCCATTGTTTTTAGCTCTGAGGCTAAACAGACTACATCATCTTTCTTTTCCCATGTCATTGCCATATGGAAATTTGAAGTCAGCTAATATTTGGTACTCTAAACTTTCTCTTCTCCATGTTAAGTAAGCATCACTAGTTTTTAACTGATACTCCATGATCTCAGGGCCTTTTGCCATTCTGGTCACCCTACTTTGGCAACTCCTTAATTTATCAGTTCCTTTCCTACAATATGGTACCCAGAACAGAACATTCTAGATGAGGTCTGACCAGAGCAAGTTAGGACAAGACAATCAATGAGCTTGTCCCAATCCTGACCCTGAAGAATTATTGTTGTTCAGTTCTTTCAGTCACATCCTGATGAGGTTGACTTCTGCCCAGAAACAATTACAGCCTTGCCTAAATCTAAAGCAGTAACAAGGGACTCTATCTGTTAAGAAGAAAATATTGTTATCTTCTGTGTACGTGACTAACCCCTATGGTTTGCACCCATATCCTTGAATGTTGCAAGTTAAGTTCCCTGTTTTGCAAAGTACCCAACATACCTGCTTCCCTTTTCCTGCCTCCCCTTACATACCTTCTTCCCCCTTCCTGACATCCTCCCCTGTAATTAACTGCCCATGTAGGAGCATAATCTCACTCCTAGCTCAGTGCCCAAAACTTGGGTATAAAAGCGAGCCTCTGTCTTTTCTCAAACTGCTGGTATTCCTAAGGACTAGCCCATTGCTTTTATGTCAATAAAGTCCTTTTGGCTGGGTAAACAACTGCCCCCTGACAACCCACCTCTGAACTTCATCTTCAGCTGGTTCTTCAGTTTGACTCTTCATGACTCCATTTGGGGTTTTCTTGGCAAAGATACCATCACCTTATTCAGCTCATTTTCACAGATGAGGAAACTGAGGCAAAAAGGATTAAATGACTTGCCCTGGGTCACACAGCTAGTAAGTATCTGAGGTCAGATTTAAACTTGGGAAGACAAGTCTTCCTAACTCCAGGTTTGGTACTCTGTGCCTTATGGTACCATTTAGCTGTAGTAAAGGGACCCTCAGTGCCTACCTCAATAATTACAACTTACATGACCTTAGTTTTATATTTCTAGGGCTCAGTATACTCCCACAACAATGTACCTTCAGTTTCTCCCTTGGTTGATCGCCCACATGATCTCTATCCTAACTTCCTCACCCCCTCATCACCTCCTTTCTAAACCTCTTCACTTGGCTTTCTTGTTTGGGGTTTGTTGTTTTAGGGGCTGCTGCTGCCCACTCTCTCTCTGTGTCCTTCATTGCCTATTCTCCCCTACTTAACTGTTTTTCAGCCCTAGGTGAAAAAAATATCTACATGCATGGCAGTCTTATACTTGAAGCAGGAAAGAACATGAGCCCCAAAGGATGCTTCTGTACCTTTTTAAAGTCCCTACCAGAACAAAACTACATGACACCTTTTATAGCTGCCCTTCCTTTCCATTATTCCCTGAAGCTACCCCCACCTTGCACTTCTGTCTCCTTGATGCCTGAGGTACAGAAAATGTAAGAGAATATAACCTGCTTCAATATGGAGGGGAGAGGAAGGGACACGGGAAGAGGGAAGGAGGAGAAGGGAAGGGAAGAGAGTTCACTAAAATGTCCTTTTTGTCACAGATTGGTCTTCTCTGACATCTTTTCTCATTATCTTTCACTGCCTATTAGACACCTCAAACTGTTTGCCCCAAGGCCATCTTAAACTCAATATGTCCAAAACTGAACTCGTTATCTTCCTCCCAAACCCTGAACTTTTCCTAATTTTCCTATCACTGTGGAGGGCACCACCATCCAGACACACAACCTAGGCATCGTCCTTGACATCAATCTCTCTCCAACTCAATTCAATCTGTGTCAAGGCCAATTGATTCAACATTTCTAACATTTCTCAACATCTCTTTTCTCTTCTGATATTTCCACCACCCTGAACTATTAGAGTAGCTTTCTGGTTGGTCTCTCAGCCTCAGGTATTTCCCCCTCTAGTCCATCGCCACTCAGCTATCACAATGATTTTCCTAAAGCACAGGTATGACCATGTCACTCCCTTATTTGGTAAAGCCTGGTGACTTTCTTTTTATCTCCAGGATAAAATATAAAATTTTGTTTGGATCTGAAACCTCTTTTAGGACCCTTCCTACCTTTCTAGTCCCCTCCATGTACTCTGCCATGAAATACACTGGCCATCTTGCTAGACACTCCATTCCCTAATTTTGCATTTTTACTGGCTGTCCCCCATGCCCAATATGCTCCATTTCCTTATATCTATTTCACAGATTCCCTGACTTCTTTCAAGTCTCAACTAAAATCCCACATTTTACAAAAAGCCTTTCCCAATCACCATTAATGCTAGTGCCTTTCCTCTAGAGATTTTCCTCAGTTCAGCCTCTACATATCTTGTTTGCACAAAATTGTTTACATATTGTGTCCCCCATTAGACTGTGAGCTCCTCAAGACCAGAGGTTTGTTTGTTGCATTTGGCTTGGTGGTTTTTTTTGCTATTTTTTGTATCTTCAATGCAGTGTGTGTGTATGTGTGTGTGTGTGTGTGTGTATTTTGTAGGTCATGCACTTAATAAATGCTTGTTGACTTGACCTTTTAATGCTACCTTCTCAATTCTTCAATCTGCTCCTGTAAATCTTTCTAGTTATATTCCCATCCCACTAACTTTTTTGCAACTATTCTTTATTAATTACAGAGAGGTTCTTAACCTAGGATGAAATTGTTTTTTAAAAAAATATATTGTGATGACCATTTTTCAACATAATTGGTTTTCTTTGTAATCCTATATATTTTATCGTAGGCATTTAAAAATATTATTCCAAGGGGGTTCCTAGGTTTCACCTATGAACACACATACATAAAACAAAAAATAAAGAACCCCTGACCTAAAGTATCATTTCTTGCATTAGTAATTCATGTTTTTAAAAATTACCTTAGTTTGCCATAAATACAATAAGTTTATAAATCTCCTTCACCAGGATGAAGAAATGAGACTCTTCTCTCCCTGTTCATTATTATCCTACAATGTGCCTTCCTGTGATTTCTTTTTCCCTTTAAGGATTCTATTAGTGATCATTTAAAATTTATTCCATGGATACAAAATGACTGTACCAGTGCACAGCATTATTTGTTCTAGTTCCCACCCCAAACCCATCCTTGTTATCAGATATCACATTTTCACTGTTATCTCCTCATGCTCCTCCTGAAGTCTGTGTCTGTGTGGTTCTCCTGTGGAAAGGTTAACCACGATGGAAAATACTGTGTGTGTTCACTTCCTCTATTGCCGTGATAGGGTCTGTAAATTAAGGAAGTTAGCAATGCCCTTTTGCACAGCAGGTGAATACCCACCAATAAATTTTTAGCTCCTATTTCTCACACGCAATAGTATTCAAGGTAATTCTAATTCTCTAAGCTTCATGCTCCTTGGCCCTTAGAAAAGGTGCCTCAGAAAAATGGAATTATTTTCCTCACATAGACACTGGTGTTTCTGCTTTTGTTTCCTTCTACATCAGGCCTAAGCAACAGGTGTATAGGCTACTTGAAGTCTAACGGCATGGAGATATATGCCTGCTTTGCCCAAAGGAAGTTTCAAATTATCTCAGAACAGCAAAGCTAAATTATTTTCTGCAGCAGAACTTCCTTTCTGGTTATTTAGCAGTCACTATTTGTTTGACTTTAAGGATGATTGGATTAGTTAGAGACTCCAAAGATGAGAAGTTTTTCTCTTAGTTGGCTAGTAGTAATCTGAATAACTCCACATTCATGTTACACATCATATATTTTAGCTATTAATGTGGCAGTGGTATGCTGGTAAATGTTTAACTCTCTGAGAAAAAAGCAGCCACAACACATTTTTTAATGAATTATTTTTATTTTTATTTTTTAATATAAATTTTTATTTGTTTTCTTGTTTACATCATTCATTTCCATGAGATTTTTGAGTTGCAAATTTTCTCCCTGTCTTTCCCCTACCACAACCCCAAAACTGCAATTCCACTGTAAAGCCCCTCTCCCGATATGCTCTCTTTTGTACCCTCCTCCAACACCCCTCTAACTTTCTGTTAGGGCAGGGAGGGTCTCCCTACCCCAGCCCCTGTGTATTTTAATTCCTAGTTGCATGTATTGCAGAGCTTTAAATTCTAGATTCTTTAGGTTCCTCCCTTGTCACCCTCCCTCCCTGGAAGGACAAGCAATTCAATACAGGCTGTGCATGTGTAATTACACAGGACATCTTCACAGTGGACATATGGTGATAGTCTGATCATATGTCCCTCCTTCCTATTCCACCCGCCTTGTTCTGTTCTCTACCCTGTCCCTGTCCCTTTACTGAAGTGTGTGCTTCCAGAATCCCTCCCCCAGACCCTGCCCTCCCCTCCTTCATCCCGCCTCTCATCCCCATGCCCCCTACTTTCCTGTGTGGCATGATACCCAGTTAAGAGTTTATGTCATTCCTTCCCTAAGCCAGATTCAATGAGAGTAAAGTTGTAACAGTTATCCCTTGCCTCTTCTATATGGGATGATTCACCCCAT
>CM053594.1:251091472-251142614 GCA_028646575.1 Pseudocheirus occidentalis
GAAGGAGGAAGAGATGCTGGAGATCTCTGGGTTCCCCCCCCCTCCCAGTAGTTGACTTTTGCGGGGGGTGGGGGGGTGGGAAGCGGAAACTTTTTTTTTGATGGGGGGAGGGAGGCTGGGGGAAGCCTGGAAGCTGAGGGACACGAGCACGGGCGCTGCTGCTGCTCCCTGCTCCGGTGTCTCTGCACTTTTGCTTGCTGCTGAAGCCTTTGCTAACAAGCTGCTGCCCCCGTCCTCACCCTCGCCCCAAGCCTGACAACTTCCTCGGTGGCTTCTGGAAAGTTGTTGTCTCCGAAGAGGCAAGGGCCGTGGGTGGGAGGGAAGGCGACTGAGGTGACAGCGACAGTGGCCGTGAGAACAGCGCGTAGAGCAGAGGAGTCCGAAATGCTTGCAGAGGTTGTTACCTAAATCTTGGGCTTTGTATTTGTCAGAGTTTGGCACACTGTCCGGCACATAATAGGTGCTTAATAAATGTTTATTGACTGACTGACTGCCTTGGGCGTAGGGGTCCTAGGGAGGGACCGTGGTGTTCACCTCGAACTTGTTCCAAACTCCTGGGAAGTTTGCTGGCAGTGCCCTTTGGGCCCTTCTCCTGCCCACCCTTTTGGTGGTTGTGGCAGACCAGGATCTCAAGAAAGAAGTGGTACCAGGATAGCCAGAGACAACGGTATCAATGGAGCCCCTAAACATCCTCAGGAGTTACTGAATAGGTTGACCAGAAATGAGGAAGACTGATAAAGTATTTGTTTAAGAAAACTCATGGATGTTCATGCTTTTTCGACTATTCCAGCCTTGTGTTGTGATGGCTAAGTAACCACTTTCCTGACAACCCAAGGGAAGTTAGTTTCCTAACAAAGAGAGACTTTATCTCTGTGGGAAGTTGGTGAATCCCAGACTGACCCTTATATCAGAAGTATTGTAATAATCAGAGGTACAGTACTGTTCTCATCTACAATCTGAGAGGTCATGTGGAAGAACACTGATCCTGGAGACAGAGGTGCTATGTTTGAATCCTATCTAAGATACTTAACAGCCTGTGTGACTTCGATTAAATCTTGAGCCTTCCTGGGGTTCATTTTCCTGAGCTGTAAAATAAGGGGAAGGGGGAGGGAGGTGGATTAGATAACATTTGAGGTCCTGTCAAGCTGTGATAATAAGCTGGCAGCCTGTAGGAGGAAGGAGCTTGAACACTCAACAAACTATTCTCAGCCACTGGATAATTAGCTAAAGGAAAATGGTTATAGACCTATTCTGTCTGGTGACTGTCCCTAAAAACCACCCTCTTTCCCACACCCAGGATCAAAATCTCCTCCCTTGAAGGAATAAAAAAAAAACTCTGCTCTATAACAAGACAGACTTTTATTTAAAACCACACCCCTGAATCAGAGTTTCCCTACGGAGAATAATGCTGTACACATTTGAAAACAGAATCACAGAATTGGATGGGATCTCAAAGGCTGTCTAATCCAGCCACAGGAATCTCCTCTGTAACATTAGGACAAGTGGTCATTGGTCATCTTGTTGTTGTTTGTCCTTTATTCTTGAAGAGAACCATGACGTCAGTGAGGTGATGACATCACATGAAAAAAAATTGATTTAACTGAGGCATTGGTCATCTAGTTTTTGCCTGAAGACCTTTCTTTAGTGAGAAGGGGAATCCATTATCTCCCAAGACAATCAGTTCTAGTTCTACTATTGGATAGTTCTAGTTGTTAAGTAGTCTTTCCTTCTATTGAGCTTAAATCTGGATTCAGCTTTTACCTATTCCTCCAGTTCTATTCTCTAGGACCAAGCAAAACAGAGATCTTCCAAGTGATTGCATGTCAATTACTGTACTTCCCTTCTCCTCTACCTTCTCCTTTCCCCCTCCAAACCATTTCAATCAGTCAAGTGTTTATTAAGCACTTTCTCTTCTGTAGGCTAAATAGCTTTAGTTTCTGCCTCTCATGATGTGGCCTTTTACCAACCTGTTCATATTCCTCTGAACAATTTCCAGCTTGCTGTGGGTACATGTCTCTACTGATGAGAGTCTTCTAAGGATCTGACCAGGGAAGAGTACAACAGAACTATAACTGAACACTTTACCTCTCTCAGTTCAACATTAACTGCACTAGCTTTGGGGCCTTCCATGACTTACTTTTGAATGCTACTAAACTTGTGGTTTTGTAAAATCTTCAGATCTCTTTCACATGAACTGTTGTTGTCTAGCTCTGAGTGTAGGACAGACCAGTTTCCTCACCTGTCTTTTCTACTGTAGTGCTGGATCCTATGTGCAAGAAGGTTAAAGATGCTGGAGAGAGGGAGAGAGGAAAGAGGGAGACAAAGAAGGAAGAAAGGAAGAAGGAAGGAAGGGAGAGAAGCAGGGAAGGAGGAAGCAGAACACAGATTTTTCAAGTTTTTACTATGAGGCAGGCACTGTGCCTGGAGAGGGAGAGGAAGACAGACAGACTGGAATTCTGTTTATCTTTAGTCTAGTCACATATAACATATAGACACCACTGAGGGTGTCTTTCCTCTGGTGAAATGCCATATTTTGATGGTCACTTAAAAACTGACCTATATATACTGATGACTATGGAGCCCTGTCGGTGTACCAGTCTGTGCTTATTAACTGAAGTTTATAGTAATTGGTGTTCTTGTCTCATGATATCCTACAGAGTGGGTTAGTGAAAACAGCACTATACTAGCATCTTCATCAAAGGGTTATTATGAAGGTCATATGTTGTAGTATTTGCAAAATACTTAGTGTAATGCCTGGCGCATAGTAGGCACTATATAAATGCTTATTCTGTCCCTCTTATTCCCCTAGGAGTTGAGACCTAGTTGAGAACCTAGAGTTCTAGTTCCTCCTGGGTTAGACTTTAATAAACCTTGTTCAAATGGGCCTCAGTTTGCTTATCTGAAAAATGAATGGGAAAGACTAGACAATCTCCAAAACTTCTCCCAGTTTTAACATTCTATATTTTTCATATTTCTTATTTCTTAAAAAAAAATGGGAACAAACTAGTTTTGCCCCTCCCTTTTGTACCTTCAGGCGTTACAGAATTTGCCAAATATTTCCTTGTGGGTACATTTATTTGAACTTTTTATTAGATACTTCTTTCTTTTCCACCTTATTTTGGCAGAGAAAAGAGAGATGAATAGAGAGAGCCATTTTGGAAAGAGAAAGATTTCTAGTTGGATCTAACTAGCCCAACCAACAGGGACTTTTTCCTTTCCCTACTTGGTCACAAGAATGCCAGCAAAAGTATTCTTTGTTTTTCACACTGTGGTGATTGAAGTTGAACTGAAAGAGTGGAAAGTTGATTCTAGAAACAGATTATGGAAAACTTTTCCAACTAGGTCCTAAAACATTGAGCCCTAAGGAGCTGGAAGCAGACTTTCCTTGTATTGCTGGTTGTGTTTGGCATTGAATCTGTTTTAAAATTGGCTGCTAAATCTGTGGGTGGGGGGAGAAACTTTTACTTATACTTAAACAGGTTTTTATTAAAAAGAGACTGAGGCTCAATTTTGTAATAAAGATTTATACACACACACACACACACACACACACACACACAACACACACACACACCCCTTAAAAGAATCTTAAAAGTCTGAAAGACTGTAGGGCTAACATCTAATTTCTGTGCTATACAGAAGAGGAAACTGAGATTCAGAGTGGTTAAGTGACTTTGCTTGAGCTCATACTTCCAGTTAGTTGGTGTATTTTTATGAAATATCGATTTAGTTAGTCAGTGATATCCAGGGTAATTTTAATGTCACACAGTGGAATTATTCTTGGTCTGTCATTAATAGCTCATTGAAATTTTTGAGCAGTAATGGATTTGTGGCATTCTATTCCCATTGTCCAAAGTGGCCTCTCTTGTGACTAGCCACAGTGAACATTCGCAGGCCAGCTGACTTGGGTTAGGGATGCAGTTTGTGTAAACTTTTACTTTACTTTTTCCTCAGTTTCCTTGGAGCAAAGAGCAATTAATTCATTAAGCATGTATTAAGGACCTATTGCCAGCCAAACCTAGTGCTAGGAGCTAGGGATACAAAAGACAACCAACTGTTTCTGCCTTCAAGCAATCTGAAACAGTAACATCTACTGAGATGAGTCAATAATAACATCTCACAATCAAATTACACTTAAGAGTTTGAAAAGTGCTTTATTCACATTATCTTATTTGAATCAAAGATCAGTCCTATGAGCTAGGTACTACTATTATTCCCATTTCACAAATGAGTAAACCAAAACTCAGAGGTCAAGTAACTTTCCTGGTTTATATAGATATTAAGTGTTTGAAGTAGTATTTGAACTCATTCTCCCTAACTCTGAATCTAGCACTTTAACCTTTCAATCATATATGTATGTATTTGTGTCTGTGGGGGGGAGGGAGAGAGAGAGGGAGGGAGAGAGAAGGGGAGGGAGGGAAGGAGAGAGAGAGAGAGAGAGAGAGAGAGAGAGAGAGAGAGAGAGAGAGAGAACGAACATGCAAGTGAGTGAGCTTGAGAACTTTTGAAAGGAAATATTTAATTGGGGGGATTAGGAAGGACTCTGCAGGATATGACACTTTAGCTGAGACTTGGAAAAAGTTAAGGATTCCAAGAGGAAGTGGTGAGGAGGGCATAGGACAAAATCAATGCATAAGTGTGAGAGTGGGAAGTGAAATGTTATGGATAGTGAGCAAGTACAGTGGTGTGTAAATTAACCAGAAAAAGAAAAATAATTGAATTTGACTTTTATAATAATCAACCTTTCACATCCTAAAAAAAGTCTTAATATGTAATATGTTCATTTCTTCAGTCATTTGTTTTAAATTGGAATTGATTTCATATGATTTTGATACATTCTTTGATTATTCATCATGAAACATACATTAGATATTAAACATATCTTTGATGAATAATTCATTTATTGAGTCTAGCCTTCATTAAA
Source organism: Pseudocheirus occidentalis (assembly GCA_028646575.1). Lineage (NCBI taxonomy): Eukaryota > Metazoa > Chordata > Mammalia > Diprotodontia > Pseudocheiridae > Pseudocheirus > Pseudocheirus occidentalis. The sequence goes on from CM053594.1 coordinate 251,096,397, forward strand.
GCTTATAGTTTTTTTTTTCATTAAAGTAGGTGAGTTCCCAGGCTATTGAAGTATGTTTATTATTATTTTTTGGATAAATTTCTTAATATTTTGTGACATGTCATGATGCAAGGTTATATTACAGTATTCTAGCACTGTTTGGGAATTTCTGTAAGTTTGGAACAACTTGTTTTCATTACATCAATATTTTTATGAAAGTGGGGACCAGAAGACTTCCAAACCAAAAAGGAAGCTAAGTGGCTCAGGAGATAGAATTCTGAGCCTAAAGTCAGAAAGATCTGAGTTCAAATCCAGCCTCAGATACTGAGTAGCTATGTGATCCTGGGCAAGTCACTTAATCTCTATCTGCCTCAGTTTCCTCATATACAAAATGAAGTTAGTAGAGGTAGGTGAAGATCAAATGAGATAACATTTGGAAAGCACTTGCCCCTGTGTCTGGATCTATAGGTGCTATATAAATGCTTATTCTCCTCTCTTCCACAAAAGAATTTTTTTTAAATTGCTGAAATATAATTTTGGGTGGTTATTTTACAATCTGATGAGGACACCCATGTCTTAGAGGCTCACTTGAAGTTTTAACAATGATTTCAGTGTAGCCTTGCATAAAAAAAGTGAGTTTCATTAGGAAAAAAATTGCTTTTTTCCAATATTTAGTTCTCAGGTCTTTGTATTGTTTTCCCATCACAAGCATTTTTTTCCTTCACAGCATCAGTTAGCTACTCTTTCTTCTGTTTTTCAACATTCTTCAAACTTCAGTCTTTGTCATACTATAATGGAATTAATAACTCCTCTAGCTGCCAGGTCTCTCTGAAGGTCTTAACTTTTCTCTGAAGATTAAACTGTTTTATTGCAATAGTTTTCCAATTCTCGGTATTTTGGTTTGTTTTTAACCTTACTTTCCTTTATACTTCATGTCACTGATATAGTTTCATCGTGGGCACAAATGATCCTTGAAATGCTTGACTTCCCTAAACCATTAAACACTGCAATATCTTTGTCAATGAAGAATGTTCTTTAAGAGCCACAGATTTTGCATTTTTAAAGTAAAAACCACAGAATTTAAAAACACAGCAAAAGGAGCAGTGAAACACATGTATGGCACAAAACCTCATACTCAGTTAACAGAAACTTAAATAAAGGTAGAAAAATCTCAATATAGTTTTATGTAGTCAGGGTCAAACTTTCTGAGTCAGGTTAAAGTCAGTTGAAGCATACATTTATATAACCACTGCTGGCATGAAAAAACCCTATCAGAATTATTACTTGTCCTAAGTAATTTGCACACAAACATTTCTGCTATCATAACAGTTGGGGATAATGATAATGGTTCCTCGCTGGGATGCTTGCAATGAATGCTCTTTCCTTTAAAAATTAATGTGAACTTATAAAAACATTGAACTTTAAAAAGTCCATTTAAATTAATTCAATAAGCATTTATTTAAAAAAAAACCTGCTATGTCCCAGGTATTCAACTTGGGATACAAAAATAAAAAGGAAAACAGTTCCTGCCTTCTAGGAGTTTATAGTCTACTGGGGAACCTAGCATGCACACAGAGAAGTGTAGGGAGTGGGCCTATGTGTACCAAGAGCTATCACTGTGTCACTTAGAGGGAGGCATAATAGACTTCTCTAGCCTCTTCTCCCTGCAACTTTCTCCAAAGAAGACTTTAATTTCTTCTAGGAGGCAAAGCAGAAAATTTGGACTGGGGGCCACTCTGCTCTCTTTGGAGATATCTGTTTGCTCTCTTTACTATTATTAGTCATGAGGATATGATCAGGTTTGATCTAATTTCTGATTGCTTTGCCATTTGGGGGGGAGGAGGACCCCAAGTTTTATTTCTGAGACTTGACCTCTTTCCTACCAAATACTAATTCCACATTGAACACACAGAGTAAATAGCAAAGAAACTTATTCATCCAAATCATGGCAAAACAGAAACCATAGAATACACAGGAAAATGTATACCAGACAATAGCGTGAATGAGCTCTCCCTTTGGAAGGAAATAATTCAGCTCAACCAAGATAAGAGTCCTAGATCTCACCCAAGGGGAAGTTCTCCAGAGTCTCTAGCATAGCAAGATGGATATAGGGACATGATGGAGACTGCCTGCTCCTCTCATCTCTTCCCCAGTCTAAAATAGAGTTGGCTTCTTCCTTCTCAAAGCTGGAAGCCAGATGGACCCAAAGTAACTGGAAAAGTAAAGAGTCCTAAAACTTGAAGAGTCCTGAAGATGACTAATACTTGAAAATTCCCCAAGGGGACTGTCCTTGGAGAGTCTAGAAGAGGACTTACTTAGACTGGACCTCTACTTCTCTCTCCATCTCCACTCTACTCCTGTAAGGCAGAGTATTCATCTCCACCAGTGAAAAAAGAGTTTCATACCACATGGCTCTGGAACAGGAGTTACATAAGGAAATGCAAAATATATATTTAAAAAGATAGAAAATAATTACAGGATGGGACTGGGATGGCAACCTAAGAAAGTCTTCTTTTAGAGATCTTGTATGAGGTATCACTTGAACTGAGCCTTGAGTAGAGCAGTACTTGTAAGAGGCAGAGGTGAGGAGTGAAGGAATTTTAGGTGCAAGAAACAGCCAGTGCAAAGGCATGGAGGTTAGAGATTGAATGTAGCATCCAGAGAATAACAGTTCAATTTATTGCATGAGAAGAAACTGAAATTAGGCTGAAAAGTTAAACTAAAGTCAGACTATGAAGGACTTTAAATGATAGAGGCCTTTATATTTTGTGTAGAGACAATAGAGAAACTTTGAGTACAGGAGTGACATGGTCAGATCTGTGCTTTTGGAATATCAATTTGGCAGCTATCTGGAGGATGGTTTGGAGAGGGGAGACATTAGAAGAAGACCAATTAGGAGACTATAACATAATCTGGTAAAGAGGTAATGAAGGTCTTAATGAAGGTGGTGTTGGTGCGAATGAAGAGGAGACAAATTCAAGAGATTTGGAGGTAAAACAAACATTAATTTTTGACAAAACTTGGCAAATGATCATTTAGGTAAAGACAAAGTAAGAGGAAAAGGTAGAGCATGACTTAGGTTTTCAGCCTAGGTTACTGAAAGAAGTATAGGGCATTCAACAGGAATAGTCAAGTTAGGAGGAGGTGGTGAATTTCAGGAGAGAGATCCTGTCTGTTTTGGACAGACTGAGTTTGAGATGCCTGTGGAGCATCCAGATAGAGATGTCCACCACAGAACTGGAGACATGGGCATGGAGATTAGGAGAGAAATGAGGGTTGGGTGTGTAGATCTGGAAGTCATCTTTGTAGCAGTTGTAATTGAATCTCCCCTTCAGACATGAGAATATTTTTAAAATAGAGAGATTTGCAGTGTTGCTGGTTTCTTCAGCTCTGCTTTTGGTTTTCTAAGCTTTCCTTGCTACCAAGTCATTCCATGATATATATGATTTAATTATTTTTAAGGTACATTTTATCATTTCTGGGATTCTGTTATCATGCAGCTAGAAATTAGAAAATGGTTTCTCAGTGATGCTCAAAGAAATACTGTGCTCAGCAGCTTGCCATATAGTGCAATGGTTATAAGACTTTTTGTCTGCTTGTGAAAAGATCCTTTTATCCTGCATAAAACTAGATTCTGATTTTCCTAGCTGATTTACTGTATTTGCTTTACCTTATTTTATCTCAATAAAGTAGATTTGGCAATTTGATGTTGCAACCAAGAAAAGTAGAATGCTTTTTCTTTAGTTGATCAGTACTGATTTTTTAACCACTTACAAAATTCAATCCAACAAACAAATATTAGGCAACTATTATATGAATAACTGTATGCTAGGTGCTAGGGAAATCTAAAATTTTGCACACATGTACCTTTACAACCTGGTACAGTTTGACATATTACAGGTTTAATACAAAATACTATTTGGTAAGGCAATAGAGAGATTCAGGTGCTTTTCTTTTTCCTTAGCAACAAGGGGGAAAGGATTAGTACTGGCTTGGAACTGGGTAGCAGGGGCAGCTAAGGCATCGCAGAGGAAATAGAATAGATAGAATGGCTCAAAATTCAGGAAAGTCCATTGGTAAGGAAGAGTGAATAGTGTGAATACAGACACAGAAGCCTGAAAGCAATTGTTGACTAGACGTGTGTGTGTGTGTGTGTGTATGTGTGAGTGTGTAAGTAAGGTAGCTCTTATCTGGTAGAGACTATAGAACATCAGGGTTTGGAGTCAAAAGACATGGACTCAAGTACTAATTTGGTCTAACTAGTTTTGTAATTTTAAGTAAGTTACTCAATTTCACTGACCTCAATTTTCTCATCCAGAAAGATAGGAAGCCTCTTCAATTCTAATCGATGAGACTATCAAACAGAAGTGTTTGAATTTTGCTTTTTCGGGCCAGCTAGGTGGCACAGTGTATAGAGCACTGGCCCTGGAGTCAGGAAGACCTGAGTTCAAATGCAGCCTCTGTGTGATTTTGGGCAAGTCACTTAACCCTAAGTGCCCAGCCTTTCCCCCACCAAAAAGCAAAAAAAAAAAAATTGAATTTTACTTTTTACCAAACTATTTTTAAGGCAAGGAGTGACATGTCTTGTGCATAGATTTTTTACACAAGAAAGATTATATTGGGATAGGATGTTAGAAAAAAGGGAATGGGAAAACCCATGAGACTATTGCACTAGCTGTAATGGATTATGAGCTTACCTAGTTTCAAAGGTCAATGTTGTAACACATCTTTTATTTTTTTTTAATAATTTTTTCTGATTATATATAAAGACAATTTTTAGTGTTGATTTTTACAAAATTCTGAGTTCCAAATGTTTCCTCACTCCCCACTTCCTAAAATGGTAAGCAGTTTGATATGGATGCATATGTGCAATCATGTAAAACATATTTCCATATTAGTCACAATTGAGAAAGAAGAAACAGACCAAAAGGGAAAAACATACAAAAAAGAACATAAAAATAATATGCTTCGATCTACATTCAGAGTCCCTCAGTTATTTCTTTGGATGTCAATAGCATGTCCTTTGTAATTGTCTTGGATCATTGAATTGCCGAGAAGAGCTAAGTTACTCATAGTGGATCATTACACAATGTTGCTGTTACTGTGTACAGCGTTATCTTGGTTCTATTTGTTTGACTTTGCATCAGTGCATGCAAGTCTTTCCAGGTTTTTCTGAAATCTGCCTGTTCATCATTTCTTATTGCACAATATTATCATTATTATGTCATTGCACAGTAGTATTCTACTACATTAATATAGCACAGCTTGTGTAAGACATCTTTTAAAAGTAAACATTTGACTATTATTGCTATGTAGCTGTCATTATAGCTGGTGACTCCCAGCTTTCTGTGCCTCTGGAACAGAAGTATTGTTAAGAAAAAACATTCATTAGCCATGCACCCCCTCCCCAAATCTTGCCTAGATTTAACTTTCAGCTTCCCTTTTCACAAAAGATACTTAGTTAGAAAATATGGTTGATTCAAGTTCTTTCTCCCCATCAAATTCTCTAGCAATGTTAGTTGACAAAATGGAAATCTGTGAGGTGGTTAATTATTAAAGATGGCCTTTTGGACATTTAGCCAACAAGCTGCTTATATCATGGAAAAATTTTAATGTAGCAGCACAACAGATCAAAAAAGCAACTTACCATATGCTTTCAAAAGTGCTCTTTATTTTAATTCTAAGAACATTTTATTCCTACCCTAATTCCCTTTTCTGCTTTACCATTTGATTACCTACTAAAATGGACAGGTTCAAACTAGGAGAGTAATAAAATTTTATTTACTTTCATTTCTAGGATACTGTGGACAATAGTTTGAGATTCATCATTAAAGGACATGAATTCCAAGTGCTTTATTATCATATAGGAGATTGTGCTTGTTAGCACTGTAATCTCAGTCAACTGAGACACTTGGCAAATAATTCTTTCTCCATGCAAGAATACGTTTAAACCATTCCTTTTTTTTTAAGTTCATATGGAAACTGTCATATGGCTCTAAATTTTGAGGGCTGTATATTCCTCATTAATTCATTACTCTCATTCTCTGGGGCTATTGATTGTGGGTGTTTCCATGGAGAAGCACAACTAGAAGCAAAGGTAAAGTGGCTGAATTTTAGGATATTTCTTCTAGCAAAGGGAATATAGCATAGGAACAGTCAAATACACTTAGTGATTGATTGGACAATAACTTGATTTAACAAGCACTTATTACATGCTTACTATGTGTTATATTCTGGGGATACAAAACCAATTAGAAATAGTTTCTTTCCCCTATAAAGTTATAGTCTATGTGACAACACATATAGAGAAAAATAAATAAATCCAAAGTATTTCTGGAGGGAGTGTGATAGCAACAGGGTAGAACAAGATAGACTTGCTGTAGGATGTAGCACTTAAGCTGAACTTTGGAGGAAGCCTAAGGATTCTGTGAGGTATAGTTAGGTTGGAGTACTCTCCTGGCATGGCAGATAGCCTGTGTAAAAGCACAGAGATAGAAAATTGTATTCTATTATGTAAAAAACAAGAAAAATGCCAGTTTGGTTGGACAGTATGCAGAAGAGAAGGAATGTGTATAATAAGGCTAGAAAGTTAATTGGGGCCAGATTTTGAAGAGCTTTGAATGTGAAACAAAGAAGTTTGGCTTTGATTGTCAAGGCAAGAGGGACCCATTGGAACTCCTTAAACAGAAGAGTGACTTAGGAATATCAATTTAACACTGGCGGGAGAATGGACTGGATAGGAAAGAGACGAGGCAGGCAGAACATTTATAATTGCTGTTGCAATTATAAAGGTGAGAGGTGATAAATACCTGAACTAGGGAGTTTGTAGAGAGAATTTGGGGGGAGGGACCAGTTAGGTGACACAGCAGATAGGAGTCAGGAAGACTCATCCTCCCAAGTTCAAATCTGGCCTCTGATGCTTACTAGCTGTGTGACCCTGGGCAAGTCACCCTGAAACAATGGAAGAAGAGAGAAAATATGACATTTATTGTAGAGGTGGAGTCAAAATATTTAGCAATTGATTGGATACAAGTTGTGAGAGAGAAGGAAGCCTTCTAGACTTCTGTTTTTGAACCTGGGTGAATAGAAGGATGGCAGTCACTCCTACAGGATTAAAGAAGTTAGGAAGAAAGGAGGGTTTTTTTGGGGGGGGAATAAAGATAATGAATTCCATTTGGAAGTATTGAGTTTATGTAAATAGATTGAAAGCAGGAAAGCAATTTGGGGACCATCTAGTCTAACCCCCTCATTTTGCACATGAGGAAACTGAGGTTCATGGAGGTTAAAGAACTTGTCCAAGGGCACACAAGTAATAATAGGTGGCTGTTGTTAGAAGTTGAACCCCTGTCTTCTGACTCTGGGGCTTGTTTTATACAACAACAAACTTGTATCTGTGCTTTTTGTGTACTAGATGGTGAGAAAGATGCAGAGGTTAACTGTCCTGTCCTCATGAAGCTTACTGTCTGGTCATCAGTCAATAAATTCTTTTTAAGCAACTACTACATATCTGGCACTAGGGGTAAAAGAAAGGTAAAAGAGGGTCCCAGCTCTCAAGGACTTCATAGTAGATAGACAAGAGATCAACACAGATAATTTAACTACCTGATAATACATTGCTACATGCTTTTTCTCCTTCCATGGCTCCAGTCTGCAAAAATCAATCTTGTAAATGTGATGAAGGAGGGTGAAATTGGACATAATATGTTACGGAATTTTCCTTGGGCTCAGTTAGCTGTCTCCTGTGACCAAGAGAAACCTGCTGATTTTACTTTGCCCAAGAATAAAGAGCCTAGGAGGGCAGTGGTAGGAGCTCCAATTCATTTCATACTCCCTGGTGTGAGTGGAAGAATGAAATGCTACTTTTTCTTCAGAACTGTTTATTCAGAGTCATGGAAAGGCTTAGGGAGGAAAACAGGCTGATATAGAATGGGAAGAGCTTGAAAGACAATATTTTGAACTGAATTTAATCCATTACCATCTAAAAGTGAAACTCCAGACAAAGTGAACAGATATGAACAGTGATATGAATAGACAAGAAGAGCTCTGAATTTGACTTGGCATTTTAAGAAGTTAGCTTAAACCTTCCCTCCAAACTGAACTTTAAGTTGGCCAACCAATTTGAAACTGAAACCAGAGCAATATAAACATAAAACCAAGTGCAATGTTTTTATGTCAGAATTTCCTAGTTCAAATGATACAAAGTTTGTCTTATTGATTGCTTCGTTTCTTTCTAAAACCAAAACAAAGTGAAAAATCAATTTAAATGTGAGAGAATAATCAGCTCAGTTCTACTCCAAGCCTGTTGTTCCCATTTAAAAATGATTTACAGATTCTGCTTCTTAGCAGCTCAGTTATATGCGATAGCAGGAACAGAATTTGTGTTCTTGTATTGTCCTCCTTTACTTTAACATTGATCTTACTTCAACATTCCTAACATCTCTTATTCTGTGCTTACTTTTGTTTTCCTTGTTATTTTCTGCTCTCTTTTAGGTATTATGGGATTTCAAGCCTGACACCATGGGGACTTTACTTTAAAACATTAATTTAAAAAAATAAGTTTTATTGATGCCTTTTTTTTTTACTTCAAAGTCATTTCTAAACATATGGGCAAAGCCACCTTTCTCCCTACTTCCCTTATAACAAAGAAAAACAGTTCAGCAAAAACACATAATAGAGTGACTACATCTGACAATATGTGTGATATTCCAACATTGTAGGACTTGACTTTTAGGAAAGACTGCAATGAAACTCATTGGGGTCTCCTTGGATTATAAGACCTAGAACAGTAAGTGTGATGCTACTATATTTTTTGTGATTTTTGGTCAGGGCACAATAAATCTGGAAAGTGCCTAAGAGATCTTTCCTGCGGTGAAGCTTTGAGTCACAGTTTTGGCTTCAGTTGAATTTCACAGTCATTTTGCAATGGTTTAGAATCATGTAAAGTACGTATATGTCATCATTCCCTAAATAGTCTACTGAATGATGTGCAATTTGGATGCTTTATAGGAAATTGCCAACTTTGGGGGCCAGAAGAGACTTTAGGAATCATCCAGTTCTAAAATATATTTTTAGAGATGAAGAAACTGAAGCCCAGAGAGGGCTGACATTGAGCAAATTACCAACCAGATCAAGCAAGGAGTAGAAAGAATTCAAGTCCCCTGACTCCTAGCTCAGTGTCCATTATAGGAAAAGAAGGGAATTTTCATCTTAGAGGAGTTACTGAGTCCCAGGCACTGTGGTGTAAGCACTTTTTATAAATATCTCATTTATCCTCACAGAAACCCTGGAAAGTAGATGCTATTATTATCCCTATTTTGTGGTTGAGAGAACTGAGACATGCAGGGTTAAGTCACTTACCCAAGGTCACTCAGTTACTAAATGTTCAAGGCTGGATTTGAACTCAGGTCTTCCCTAAGCCCAGAACTCTCTCCACAGCTCCACCAGCTGCCTCTGATACTGTGGAGCAGACCAACCACAGACCAACTCAGCCATCACTACACTCTTTTTCCTTGCTTTGTGTTATTTGTTGACTGTTGTTACCGGAAAATGGACTACTGTAGTATTTCAGCATTTTACATAGAACAGTTTTTGAGATAATTTGAAATGCATGGAGAGAGGGCGTGGCCCAACAGAGAGAAGGCCTGGATTCAAGTTTGGCCTCAGACAGTACTGGCTGTCTGACCTTGTAACTCCTCAGTGCCTGTAGGCACTCTCCATGTGGCAGAGCAAGCGTTGGTCTGCTTTGGTAGAAGGAGTTTCCTCCCTGAGAGTTCTTTATACCAATGAAATCACAGTTGTACCAAGCAAAAAAAAAAAAGAAACTTATTAATGTTAAATACAGTATATATTTTTGTGAATCATGGTCACTTCTGGAGAATTAGTGCTTCCTAATGGTAGATGAAAACCCACCACCACTACTTGTTTTGCTGTTTGTTGTTATTATTCTTTTAAGCAGTTAAACATTTTGATAAGACAGTATGTATGCTGCAAGTACAAAAGTGATATGGTATTCTGCATGCAGGTTCTAAGACTTGTAGGAAAGGAAGGAGAAAAAAAATCAAACTTCTTTTTAAAAAGATGATGGGCAAAATTGAATGTTTTAAAGACTGTGTTTTCAGGGTAATGGAAATATTGAATTTATAGGGTTGCTTGAAAAAAATCCTCTAAATGTTTGTCAAGGAGCAGGTCCCTGTTCTTTTCACTCACTTGACTTTCTTGGTCTTTGTTTAATGTTGTCTCAGATAAAACATGCCAATTCCTGTAGTCAGCTTGCTAATACCTGAAATGGTTTCATGATAGAACTTGCTACTGAAAATCTTACTGGTCATTCTTTCCAAAATAAAAATATCTTAACTTTAGGACATAATCATGGAGTGATTGGAGTCTTCTATTTAAGAGTACACACTAAAGTCAGCTTTAATAGTGAGTGCACATAATTTTATATAACATTTATGTAATACTTTCTATGTGTCAGGAACTGTGCTAAGCGTTTTACAATTATTATCCCATATGATCTTCATAACAATTTTGAGAGGTAGATGCTATTTTGTTGTTCAGCCATTTCAGTCGTATGAGCTCTTCATCTTGGCAGAGATACTGGAGTGGTTTGCCATTTCTTTATCCAGCCCATTTTACAAATGAGGAAACTGAGGCAAAGAGGGATAAGTAATTTGTCCAGGGTCACACAGCTAGCAAGTATCTGAGGCCAGGTTTAACGCTCTATCCACAGCACCACCTAGCCACAGAATGGTTTTTAATAGCCAGACAATTGACTAATGGGGAGACAGAGACCCACCATGACTTTGAATCCCATCCCCTCCACTCATATGTGGGACTGTGGAAAAATCTCATCACCTTTTTGAATCTCTTTTTCTTCATGTCTGAAAATGAAGGAGCTGGACTAGACAATCTCTGGAGTTCGGTCCACCTCTAAATCTTTGAACTTGTCATCCTACTCTGACATAAAGCCATGGAAGAAAATACCCTTTTTTTAGTATTTTCATGTTTTTCAATTTTTAGAGTGCTCATTGTAAAGATTTCTGCAAGAAGTAAAGAAAATTTCTGTTCATTTTGCTTCAAGATTTCCCAAGAAGGTGGAAAGATTGCTAATATGACCATAATTATACTGCTCTCTCTGTCTTTATTTTTAGATAGAAAAAAAATATTCAGCACTTATGATCCCGGTACTATGTGCTAAACACTGGGAATACAAATACAAGCAAAGAAGATAGTTCCTGACCTAAAGAAACAATTACATTCTAATGAGTGAAAATGAGAAATTAGATTAGAAATGAATTAATGCAGAATGGAAATGAAGGGGAGGGGAAAGACAGAGGGTCCTTGAAGGAAGGAGCAAAGCTGCTGGAGAGGAGAAGGCCAGAAAGCTAGGTTAGTACTAAGTAACTTCTCCTCCAAGTATTTTCAGTTTCATGACCTAACAACAACTTAAATTCCATTCTCTTTAGTTCAGCTATTTTATACATGCAGTCTTATGCATAGTGTTTTGAATTACATATTCCTGAAATTTTTGTGAATTTTTAAGAGTTAAGAGATTTGCTCCAGTCAATCTTTTCTCCTTGTAGCCTTAAGGCCTAAATAGGTTTTATCTCTTTTAAAGCTTTATTTTTGCGGATGGGTGGATGGAGTGTAGGTGTGGAACAAGTGGGCCATTTGCCATGAGAAATCAATCATTCGTCAGCATCTCTGACTGAAGAATTCTGTATGGATTTAAGGATGCATTGGGGTTAGGGCACCTCACACTTAGGGGAATTTTAACCCAAACTGAAGCCCCTTCCTCAGTCATTAAAGAAAATGTGATTAGAGAGCCCTCTAGCTTCCTGGGGATTGTAGAGGCATGGTTGCCATGCTCCAAGGGTAAGCTGAGGGGCAAAGCGAGAGAAAGGAAGAGGCTTTGTTTGATCCAGCCCTAGTCTCACTAGTTCAGTGCCTGGCCTGTAGGATCTCACTTGCTTCTTAGTGCAGTGGTGTGGGTCCTTACAATCCTGCCATAGTGTGGAGAGTTACATAAGTTGTGTGTGTGTGTGTGTGTGTGTGTGTGTGCGCACATGCCCACGCACCTTTTAGGGGGAGGCAGGGTAGAGAAGGTGGATAAAAGGATTTTCAGGTGCAGAAGAATCATTTTTTTTTCATTTTGTTTTTCAAGAAAGGATCTGATAGTTGTGGACAAAGAAAGGAAATAAACATTTCAAGATTTTGAGCACTGGAGATTAAAAAGCATGTTTTGAGTCACATATCATCCATAGTGATATGAGAGCTACTTCAATATTTTAAGTCATCTGCAAGCCCAAGGATGAAGATGCTTCTTACATGACAAGCTGTCCATACTTCTCAGCCCCGGCAGTGATTGTGTCAGTTTTTCCATTGAGCTCCACAGGCTTTATCCAAGCTATTGCAGGCCTTTCCCCAGACCAGGGCTTCTGAACCACATACAGTTCCACAGTGATGTCCTTCATTGCTCTTTTTCTGTGGTCATCGTTGGATATATGTTGATGCCTGTTTGCACCCAAGTTGGTTTCTCCACTCATCCCTGAGTCACCGACCAGTTTGATTATGTTCAAATTGTGGTGGTCCAAAATTCCTAATCCTACGCCTTCATTTGAAAGATATTTGTACTAAAAAGATGAAGCTTTGAACTGGGCAATACCTTGAGGTCATTAAAAGCAGTGAGCAGTTTCTCTAGTGCAGTTCAGCCCCATCTCTTCTTCTCTGTCAGTTCTGGACCCAGCTTGTTCTTCACTTACAAAGCTTGTCCTAGATGTATGTACTGATATAATTCAGTGAACTGGCTATTCAAATGATTACGTATTAACATCAGGCAAAACCAGAGTTAACCCTCCATGATTGTAATTAGAAAATAGGACTTTTTTCCAAGGCACTTAAAAAGGCACTGAGAGCATTTGCGTGCCTTCAGAGTTCAGCACCTAGTAGCAAGACTAATTAGTTAAAATAACAAACCTCTTCCTCATATTCACATGGGCTCCTTTAGCTCCCTTCCCTGGCTCCCAAGCTGATTTAGGGGTTCTGTAACTTCTAGTGATTAGTTACAACTGCTTATTCCATATACAGGGCAGCTACGTGGCACAGTAACAGAGTGCTAGATATGGAGTCAGGAAAACGTATCTTTCTGCATTCAAGTCTGGCCTCAGACACTTACCAGCTGTGTGAACCTGGGAAAGTCATTTAACCCTGTTTGCCTCAGTTCCTTATCTGTAAAATGATCCGGAAAAGGAAATGCCAAAACACTCCAGTATCTTTGCCAAGAAAACTCCGGATGGGGTCACAGAGTCAGACACAACTGAAATGACTGAACAAGAACAAATTCCATACACAAAATAAAGGGACAGGATTCATATGACAGGGTAAGAAAACTGTGTGCTAGGGATCAGATTCAACATAAAGAATGATTGTATCTGGTTTCCACTATAATATTATTGTGGCCACCACCTTTGCTTTGGAGCTCAGAATATTCTCTCCTAAACTCTTCTCCCCTGCCCCCTCCCCATATAAATACAATTGAAGATTTGGGGGCAGTGGCTGAATAGCTATATATCATATCAGAGTGGTACAGAGCCAATAACACTTAGTTCTAAGACCCACTCTCCCACGTTTCTATGGAAAGTGCTCTCTGAACAGCTTCACTAACTGCAGCGGTGAAGGGCTTAACCTTGAATCTTCACGTTGCTTGGAGGGCAACAAGGTATAGTGAAAAAGACACGGTTTTTTAGAGTTGAAAAACTGGGTTTTAGTGTCTAGTTCTTCTACTTAATAACTGTGGGACATTAGACAAATCATTTTCTGTTTTCCCTATAAAACAAAAGAGCAGGCTTTAGATAATCCCTCTATATAAGGTCTCTTTCAGCTATAACTTCTAAGACAAATTCCTTAGAAACATTTTCCAGTCCTTGGCTTTGTACCCAGGCAAGGTCCGTCAACCAGGTCTTGTCTTTATTGTTAGATGACTGGACTAAAATCAGACCCACCAATTAGCCCACTTTGGTTAAGTGAGAATTTCTTTTTCAGTTTGGGTCCATATCTCTTACATTATTTCCCCTTTTGAGGATGTATAGCATGTGTTAGCTTATTAAGGGACGTCACTATAAGCCCCCTTGTCTTCCATTAAGAGAAAAAAAAAGACTTAGCCCCTCCATCACTTGTATTTGAATACAAACCACCCAATTCTTAGTCTTGGGTTGTCCCCACTCCACAAGAATCTTGACTGAAGTCGAGTCTTTTGTTACACAGCTCAGGCTGTGGCAAACAACTTACCTCCCACCACTGGGGCCCCTCCATACACCTTTTACTCCTTCCTCTTCCCCTCTTCCCTTTCTCTCCAGCTCTGTCTTCTGTTTCTCTGTTCAGTTTGCTTTATGTGGTTTTCTTTCTGCTTCTTTACCTTCCCTCTCCAATTGCATTTCTCTCCCTTTTCTTCCCCGTATCTCAAATTCTCATAGAATGTTAGAACTGGAGGGAACTTTAGGGGTCACTGGTAATATAGCCTTTAATTTCCCACATGAGCAAACTGAAGCTCAAAGAGGGAGAATATTTCTTCTCCTATTCCTTTTTCTCTGTCTCCATTAACTGTTTGTAATTTTTAAAAATGACACATTTAACAATAATTATATTTGTCATATAAAATTTTATAAACTTTTAAAAAAAGTTTAAATTAAGGTGAATTTAACCTTTGTCATGACTCTGTCTTAGGGGGAAAAAAAAGATAAAAACTTGTGTAAATTAAATTGCTTCTTATTTCCTTGTAACCTTTGGTTAAGCCCTGTTCTTTCTTCTGGATTTGTAGTTACAAATAGGAAAAAGATACCCCACCCTACGTAGAAAAGCTAGCTGATAAATTTTCACTTTGTTAGGTAGTCTGAGGTGAGAGAATTGTGCTGAGAAAAACTGATACTAAGAATGAAAGTCAGCTTGGGAGAAAAGTTAGAACGTCTATAGAGACCTTGGGAGTATAGATAATAAAGAAGATTGTCAAAAATATTACGCAGATTGTGTTTGGAGATGATGTCAAAGGAGAAGCAAGAGAAAAAAAGAAGCAAGTGAATTGGGGACTGGATAGGCTTATAAGGATTTTTACAACTACTGTGTGAAGAATCACATGACTTCCTGCTTTAAGTATCTTTTCATTTTGTTTTCATATTTTTTGGAAGGGGGGTGTTTCCTGTTTAAAGTTTGATATTCATTTCAGCTTTGGTGGAATTTAGAAAACAGAAAAAAAAACCTCAAAATAGATTTTTGGACAAGAATAATTAGCATTGTGCCTATTCTGGTTGAAAATCTGGTTGAAAGTCACATTTACTTTAAATCATACAGGCAGTGTCTCATAGTGGCTAGAGAGCTGTCAGGAAACTTCAACGCCCACTTAACTGACTGTGTGTGTGACTCTGGACAAATCACTTCATTGAAAAATTAAGACAAGAATTCTAAATCTGGAGTCGATGAACTTGCTCATTTAATATTTTGAGGATTTTATTTCAATGTAATTGATTTCTTTGTAATTCTTAAATCTTAAAATGTTGTGGTTTTGTGGATAGATAGAGTTCTGGTCTTGGAGTTAGGAATACCCAAGTTCAAATCCTACCCTAGATTCTGACTAACATGTGACCCTGGGCAAGTACTTTAACCTTTTTGAGCCTCAATTTACTCTCAATGGTTTCTATGCCTCCTTCTGCCTCTAAAATCTAAGATCTCATATAGACATGTACATTATTACTACCGTTATTTGAACCTGTTATCTGGTGTTATTAACTACTTTACCAGGCTTTCAGTTTTAAAATAAAAATGCCTAAGCATCACTCTTTGGGGAAATATGATTTTATTCATTATGTCATGAGATCTCTGGTATCAGGACAGTATCATTGGATGCTTCTTGATGGGACTTTTCTGTTTCTGGGTGATCTGAGATGGGATGAAATTAGCAGATAATTATTTTTTTTCCCAAATTCTTTTATTAGTGTATCTATTCTGGTATCTGTAGTAAAACTGAGCAGAAAATTTACTTCATAAGACTTTTATTACCTGCAAAGGACCTCAAGAATCATTTCATTCATGGATGGCATCACTTTACAGATGAAGGACCTTCATACACATCATTTTGTTGAACCATTCCTTTTTGGGTTTGATTTTGAACCATTGCTCTTGGTACCATATAAAGATTAACAACTGAGAATTATCTAAAGGAAGAGACAGATGAATTGTTGCTATACTTAACAAAGGGGATTTCAGGTATACAGTATTCAGCAGACCCAGCCTTATTAAATATGTTATAATTCTATGAAATATCCTTTCCTACTAGAAAGGCCATATACAACTTTTTCTCTACCTGGCCAGAGTGAGTGCTTTGAGTTAGGCAACAAGTTCAAGGCATAGAACAGAGGGATTGTCTCCTGAAAGAAACATTGGCAGTCTGGTACAATTAGTGTGGGTGTGGTGATGGAAAGGACAGAGGGAATCAGAATATTGAGAATAGTTCTGTTTACAAATCCTTTGTAATTTTTTAAAAACCCACTAATTTGTTCTTTACAACAACTATAGGAAGGTAGGCATGTAAATTTTAATAATTCCCATTTTACAGATAGGGAAACTGAGACTCAGAGGTTAAGTAATTTCTTCAAAATATTAGGACAAAAAATAGTAATTAGCAAAACAGATTCTGGAACTGGCCTTTTTACTCCAAGTTCATTTAAAATCATAGGATTTAGAACTAGAAAAGATCTTAGAGAAGATCTAGTAACTAAGAGACTATACTCTGATCCAGTAACCTCATTTTATACCTAAGGAAACTAGAGTCCAGAGAAGTCAAATGACTTGCTTATGGTAATACAAATAGTAATTGACAGAATTAGGACACAAATTCAAGTCTTCCAAATGCACATCAGTACTCTTTCCATTATATCATACTGACAGTTTTTAATCACATAACCAATATTGAGTTTCAATTCACCCACTGAGGCTTGTGTGACTTGAATGAAGAAATAAATGTCATACTTATTACAGATGACACAATGCAAGGAAATGCGGCTGACATATTGAATGACATCATCAGGACCTGATATGTCAGCAAGCTACAACAATTAGCCATATCATTGATTCATTTGTTGTCCAATGAAATTTGTACTTTGATACATCCCTCAATCTATCTTTTTATTAATATGGATGTCCATCTCCACCCCTGCCATGAAGGTCTCCCTCCCATGCCTTTTCTCATTCTTTGCAACTCTTGTACTTGCCCTTCCATGAATTTTCACAAGTGATC
This sequence comes from Pseudocheirus occidentalis, assembly GCA_028646575.1. Lineage (NCBI taxonomy): Eukaryota > Metazoa > Chordata > Mammalia > Diprotodontia > Pseudocheiridae > Pseudocheirus > Pseudocheirus occidentalis. The sequence goes on from CM053594.1 coordinate 251,113,660, forward strand.
CACCCAACATTTGCACATTTCTCATTTAATGGTCATGCATTAATCATTTTATTATAGTTATTTTTCTCCATGTTTTATATTCTACTAGGTTGTGAATTGTAGGAGGGCCGGGGTCATTCCTTATTTAAATTCTTTCAGTACCCAGTACAATGCTCTGCATGCACAAGGTATTAATCAATGTTTGTTGAAGTTGAAATGTCGGTAAAATGAGGGGAGTTGAAGTAATATGAACAGTGTTTCATTTTACTTTCTTAAAAAATCATTTGTGCATCTTCAAATGTTCTTTATGGAAATCTTCCAAAAACCACAGCAACCTGTTTTGTAGGGGGAGAAAAGAAAGAAACTCTGTATCTGCTTCTCAAAATTGGGAAAGGGTGGTATGTTATAATGCTCAAGGTGAAGGGTGGGATAGATAGGTAAATATGAAGATATGTATGCTATATTATCTTTGGCATAAAATTATAGATCCTATTTAAACTTTTCTGTGCCACTGGAGAGCTCATATTAACTTTAAAAAGGAGTTACTGACTCCTGGGGGAAATAGGAACCTGCTGACTGCAATAAAGTTCAGGCTAATGATATCAATAATTAAGAAATAGCTCATTGTTTTTTAAAGGGAAGTAAATGTTTACTTTCAAGTAGAATATAAAAGTTTAAGGAGAAATAATCCTTTTAAAAATCATAAGGTCAAAGCATTACAACTTAAGACAAATGCCATGCCAAAATAGAATGTTGCTAACTTTCTCTGTAGTTATCCTGTCGTTAAAGGTTTAGAATAATAAAAACCTGAGTGTGTATAGCATATTCATTTTTCTTTGAATCTTTATAAATTACATAAAAGAATAAATGGCATAACAGAATGTAAGAAATTGCTACCTGAACCCCAGCTCTAAAGTTTAAATTTTTAAATGCAGAGTAATAGGCATCTATTATTTTAGTAAAGATAAATACAATGATAGTGGAAAGCTTTTGTGAGAGGTAGTATTTGTGAAAGATGGGGATTCATTAGTGTGTATAGCCAAGCAGTTTGTGTTTCTAAGAGTGAGGGGTGAATTGTTTTTGACACCTACCACTTTGGTGTCTTCTTTCAGCCTTTAGTCCTAGCTCAGCCCTAATGTCTGCTGAGTACTTCAGTATTCATTTTAAAATATAATTTTATAGCTGTGGTCATGGCTTTAAATAATGAAGGATTATACATGGAAGTAACATCCACCAACAGTGCAAGGAGCACCAAATTAAAATTAAAGATATATAAGTTTTCACTGAGACTTTGCTTAGGCTGAGTGGTGTAGAGAGATCAAATGCACAACATGCACCAACACTCCTGAGGGCAGTTGGAACTAGATTAAAATGTAATGGGACAATATTTAACAAAATAAATAAAAGTACAATACAATAAAAATACATTAAATTTCAAAACTAAGTCAGTAAATGGCCCACAGGGATCCTTAATGTGTTGTCAGGAGTAGAATTCAACAAAGGTAGACTGAGGTATGTTTTATCTGAGCAAGATATCATTTTATTAACAGGACATGAACTTGATAATAAAGGGATCAGTGGCTTGCTGCAATTTAAGCCAAAGCCCCTGATATGGGAACTCAGTTCCATTTTATAAGATTAGAATAAATAACAGGGCAGAGTAGGTAGGGAAATGATACAGCTGGTTATATGTTCGGTGAGATCATGAGGTTGAGGACAACATGATTAGTTATGTAGTTGAGGCATGGAGAACAATATGATTAATTAGAAGTTGGGAACCTGGCTTCCCTCCTATGACAAAGAAAAGTTCCTTATTTGAGACCACCTGCAACGTTAAAGAGTGGGCCAGACTTCTTTGGGTAGCAAACCAAACACTAATTCATTGTCTGACCCCAATATATAAAGGCAACATTGATTCAGGCCAGCATGTAGCTTTACTCACTTAGAACTGGCCAATGAACAGTAAATGGAACCTGACTCTGTGGGATATAATTCTTTGGACTTCAGTTCAGAAACTTCTCAAGTTTGAGTTTCACTTTTCTCCCATAGAGCAAAACCTATATTTATGCATTCATTTCTGTCACTTTCACACATTACAGATGATAGCTCAGGAACCATGTAGAATATTCCATGCATGAGTAAGTCTGTACAGTATACCTGACATGGATATAATGAGGGTATCTACAAGAAAACATCATGGGAGACATTGTAAAGTGGGGAAATTAATTTTTTGGAATCTTAGAATGTTAGAGCTTTCTTTAAGAATCATTCAACTCACCCCCCTCATTTTACCTATGTGGAAGAAACCCAGAGGTACCAAGGGACTCACCTAATGTCACATAACAAAGCAGTGATAGTACAGAGACTAGAACTTACATTTATTGTGCCAGTCTTTACACTATGTTATTCTCTGACATGGATACATTATTCCTATATCAGTCACCTGATCTACCAGTCTATTAACCTACTTTAAAAAAAACCCAGGAAACAAGACTGGCATAGTAGGACTTTTTGGTGAACCTATGTTCCTTCCTAATACCTAATAATCACCATGCTTCCCTTTCTAAATAATCACATATCACCTGTTAATAACATGCTCTTAGATTTTTGCAGGAATTCATGTCAAAATCATTAATAATTAATCAAATTATACATGGAACTGATTTTAGGATTTTAAAATTCTTTTCTTGAACTTGTATTCTTTCTTCCCCAAAGGTTAAAATGATTATAGATATATCTTCTACTAGTCCTCAGTTCCATAATGATTTCTTTTTTTCTTCTTGTAATTCTGATATAGAACTTTGTTCAAAGGGAGAAAATTGGAGGTTACTTAATGAATTTTTTTTAAAGTAAGGATGTATTCACAATAGCAAATAGAAGAGAGTTATCACTCTTCACATGTGAATCCATTTCCCTCAATCAAATCTGTGGTAGCAACTTGTCAGAAGCTCAAGAATGAATTTTATTTATCTAATCGTTTGAGAGTTGATTCTTATTTTATTTAGTCAAAGTAGATGATCTAGAAGTAAAAGGGTTGGGCTTGGGTGTTTTTGTATTTGTTTTGTAGGCATTTATCAGGTATGATGTGTTTAAAGTGCTCATTTTAACCTAAGGTTTGGTGTTTCATTGTAGAAATGCCTAGTATTTCTCATTGAGTTCCTTAGGCACTTTAACATAATATATACATAAATATATATATTTATATGTGTCCGCATCTGAATAATGACTGAACATAACATTCTTCTTTAGATGGTAATACAAGACTGCAAGGCTATCTTAATTATTTTAATTTATTATGACGAGAAGGTATTTGCATGGTTTTGAAAGCAATTAATGAAAACCAGAAAAGTTTGTAAAATGCATATCATAGAAATCCTAATTGTACTATTTTACTACAATTTCACATTCAATTTCCATTGTATATGCTATGTCACTTCACAATTTCAATCTTTTAAATAAGCTGAGATGGTCTTCTATTCTTAGAAAATGGATAGAAGCTAATTAAGCTAATTTACTGGGTCTTAACAGAATAATAACTAGCATTTATGTAGTGCCATAAAGTTTGCAAAGCCCTTCACATATGTTATCTTATGTGATCCTCAAAATATCACTTAAAGAAACACCTGCAGAATCCAACATCTGCTTTTATTTTTTTTAAATAGCCCTTTACAACTGAAAGACTCTTTTTAGGATGCTTATTATAATTTTCTTATTTATAAAAATTTTTATTTTCATACAGGTTAGGCAAGTGAAATCTTATAAATGTAAAACTGTGTAATGTTTTTCACTGTGAAGTTTTTTTCAAATATATTTTGTTCAAATGTTTATTGACATCAGAAATGGAAGTATTTGGAACTGAACAGACTATATAAAAACTATTAAGAAAATGCAACAAGAAATGCCAGGGGATTTTTTTTCTGATTTTAAAAAGCTTTGTTTTTGTACTCCATGTATGTGAATTGTCAGTGTGGCATTTTAAAAAGATAGAATGAAACCTCAACATTTCCAACTAATTGGTAAGGTCAGCCTGAGTTATAGAGTTTAGTTATACATAGTAATTGTACCAAATTACCATGTACCATATTAGTATAATATGTAGCCATATATGTATGTATGTATGTCTGTATGTACCATAGTAGTTTACCAAATTACAGCTTACCGAATTCTGTGAAGAAATGGATACATAAGAACGTTTTATAATTAGGTAATTAAATATTATAAGTAAACAAACACTTTTAAGTATTTGAAGAGGGTAGGGAATACTCTTACTAAGTTTTAAAACCTCCCAGAAATCTTGTTTCTACTCAGTTTGCTTAGCCTGCCCTTTCTTGGTCATTAGTCTGAAATTAAACTTAAAGCTATAAATACTACAAATTCTACATACTTAGAATCCAAATTAATGTGAATTTTGCTGTGGTTGTATCACTTGCTTGTTACTGAATCAGATGGAATAGAGGAAATTATTATGTAACTAACTGGAAGAGAGAGCTGGTCCTTATTCCAAAAGTTTCTTCCTCATTTTGACTTTAGCCACTTCCATGACATTGTTACTTAACATGTGATACATTATTCCTTCTAGAATAACTTGGTCTGCACATAATAAAATGGTATGCAAAAGGTTCTCATTTTATATGTAAACCTCAGCATGTTTAAAATTAGTTAGCAGATGCCTGCTTTGATAAAGCCATAACTTTTTTTTAAAGGCAGGAGCAGAGGATTTATGAGTATTGTTTTTTAAAAAAGCAATCATATTACTATTTTAGGATTGTATTTTAAAAGTTATGAATTTGCTAAAAACCAAATTCACAGATGTGCATATAATTGAGCCAAGTCGGTCTTAAATACCCGGTTATGGGGTGATAGGCATCAACGTTCCTGTTTAACATGTAATCACAGAGAGCATGTGGTATGCAGTTTGTTTGACATTTCTGATGATAGTACCTCCAGTGCCTGAACCCACCCCCAGACAGTTTTGAAGCTTGTAATCTTGCTGACCTTAATAATGGTAAAGCAAGGTGTATGCTCCCTAAATGGTGCTGAATGAATATCTGAAGGTTAGACACTTAAGAAACAAGAGGAAAAAAAAACCTCACTCTTTCACAGCTTGGGGATGCAAAGTTGCATTTTATCTACTTTTTAAGAAAATTTCTTATAGAGCACTCTATAAATATAAGCTATTATTAATGTTCTTATTATTTGAGGCTATTTTGCCCCAAAAGCATAACCCCTCATCATATTGGAAAAAAAGAAAAGCAATGCCCATGTGTGTATGTAACACATACATACATGCCATGCATACATACACAATACATTCATACACACGTATGTCTATATATGTGCTTACACGCACACACATGACAAATGGAGTTGGAGCCCTTTGTAAGTATACCAAACTAGGGTAGTTGGATTCTAGACACTTTTGAACACACTGATCCTTGAGCAGGTCAGATAAGGATAAACAATTGGGTGGGTAGAATTCCCTGAGCATGGGGAAAGTATGTATTAGTTGTTGGTATGTTTACTTATTTATTTTAAAGGTGCCTATAAAGTGACCTATATTAGTTCAAAAATATACAAGGAAAGTATTATAGATTTCAAAACAGCAGGAAAAAATGCTTCCTTTATAATTTGGACTGTGATATTTGCTAAAGGAAGATATTACTATATGCAAGACTAAAAACCAATAAAATATACAACACATCTTTTTATCAATAATTCTGAATCTCTAAAAAAATTTTTTAGTGTTTTTATTGTTTAGTCATTTTAGTCACATCTAACTTACTGGGATTCCATTTGGAATTTTCTTGACAAAGATACTGGAGTGATTTGTCATTTCCTTCTCTAGCTCATTTTTTACAGATAAGTAACTAAGGTAAACAGGGTTAAGTGACTTGCCCAAGGTCACACAGATAGTAAGTATCTCAGACCAGATTTCAACTCAGGAGGATGAGTCTTCCTGACTCAAGGCCCATCACTCTATCCACTACACCAACTAGTGATTATTATACTATGTAAGAAAAGCTAATAAAATTAATGGCCATTTGAAAAAATGAAACCACAAAGACTAAATCATACATTTTTATCTCTCTATCCATCCATCCATCCATCCATCCATCTTTTTGCTTAATTGTCTATTGCTTAATTGTAGGGAACCATAAAGTTCAACCTTGGACAACAGTTACAAACCAAGCCTTGGATGTCGCATGGAGAACAATAAAGGGACCGGTGATGTTGGGCATATCATTTCTTGCTGCTGCCCTGTGCCACTTCAGAAATCTATATTTATATTTAGGACATCGGTTAAAATGGTATGTTCTTTTGCCATTTTCTATATACATACATATATATATATATATATATATATTAAATGCCTCTTTTTAAAACAGATGCTTTTTATAAATAACCATTTGTACTTTTTTTTTTAACATTTCAGGTGGAGTGGATACCTGCAGAGAAAATTCAAAAGTAAATATTCTCTTTACAGTCTCTATTGTTCCTGTCATTGAAGGGAATGGAGGGGGAAATTGAGGGAAGAAGAAAAGGGAAATTAACAGCTTTTTGTATTCAATTTGGTCTAGAGAACCTCAGTGTGGAGGCAGAAGTTGATCTTCTTGGTTATTGTGCAAGAGAATGGAAAGGAGAAACAAGCCGAGCCAAGCTGATGAGGAAGGTATCGCTATTTTTAAAAGTAGGAAAGAAATTCATCCAACTTTATTTAATGTTATGGAGCCCAATTAGTTTTAAAAGGCACATACAAGTAACTACTATTTTGTTCATTAAAACTCCTTGAGTCTTGAATTGTCCGTTCAAAACTAACATACTGCAGGAACTATTTAGTGTGGTTGCTATTAAGAAGAACCCATTTAAATTAGATTCCACAGTTCAGGAAATTTCAGTGTTAGAGATGTTTGCTAAATTGACTCTAATTAGGTACTGAGGACACTGAGATGAAACAATACAGTCCCTGCCCTCCAGGAGATTACATTCTGGGTATGGAAAAGGTGGTGGAGAGTAGGTGTGATATACATATAAGCAGAGAAGTATGTACAAAGTAATTTCAGAAGGGAGAAGGAGCTGGTAGTGATCAGGAAAGGCCTCATTTAGGTAGGAACACCCAAGTTGTACTTGCAAGAAAGCTAGGAATTCTATAAGGTAGGGATAAGGAAGCATCCCAGGCCTAGCAACCTGCTGGACAAAGGTAGAAAATCAGGAGATGGAGTGTTGTGATACAGGAAGAGATTAATATTTAAATGTATTGAGCAGATATTATAACCATCTTCCTTACTCCAGTAGACTATATAAGCTTGCTACAGAAAGAGTCTACCATTTTTATCTTCCCCCCCCCTTTTTTTGAGGGGAGGGCAGTTGGGGTTAAGTGACTTGCCCAAGGTCACACGGCTAGTTTTTGTGTTAAGTGTCAGAGGCCAGATTTCAGCTCAGGTCCTCCTGACTCCAGGGCCAGTGCTCTATTCACTGCGCCACACAGCCACCCCCTATTTTTATCTTTTTGTCTTCAACTTCAAGGATATGTACCTAATAGGTGCTGAACAAATGCTATTTGTATTGAATCCAATTAAAATTCTGATCCCCTGAACTGGGCCCCTTTCAGTTTTTTTGGTAGGTGGTAGAGAATGTGAATCCTTGATATAAGGTCATTGTATACAAAGAATCTTAGCTGCTGGGTTTTTGTACATAAAGCAAATTTCTTATAATTTCTAAAACTAAAATGAGAAAAAGCTCTTTGTCTTTACCCTTTTAGAAAGTAAATGCTTTTGGTCTCTCATCTATTTGAAATATATAATGTATAGTGACCAGAGACCTTTGGTAAGGGAAATTGAGGTAATGGGGAATAAAGGTTCAAAGTTGTTACAGTGGTGGCTTATCACAGAACAGATTTTTCAATAGATATAAGAGAATGAAGCACTCAGGTATTTTGGCTAAAATCTATCCTGCTGACTAGCCTAGCCTTTGAAAATAAGTGTTTTGCTTTCAAAATTTGGATTATTATTGCCCCGAAATGACCCTTTCCCTTCAAGTAGACCGAGCAATTCACTGTAACATTGGCATCTGTAGGGGTCTCCTCACCTCATGGTCAGTCTGGCAGTCATGCTAAACATTTTAGTAAGACTAGCTAGATGCTGTTAATAGCCCAGTAACATGTAGAATATATGTAGTCCTTTTACAGTGGGCAGGCTTTCCTTGTTCAGGGCAGGAAGAATGCTCTGAAGAGAGTTTATATTCTGCTTTACACCTTTTCTTAACATTTTATTCCCTACCACCCAAACTAATTTTCACTGTAGTTGTTTTACATTTTCTTTCTCACTGCCAGAAATGATATCCCTCTGTGCATTGGGTCAAATCACTTGAATGTAACCATGGTCTTTATGGTACTATGCTTACCTGGGCTTACTCTAAACTTCTTCCTAATCACTTTTTGTTTTTAACACATAGGCAACTGCACCTTGGTAGCCATTAAATAGTTACTAAAAGTTCTCAGTATTATTTGTACACTGTACTTCATGGTCTAGGTACTTGCTTTCTACTATTGTATAATATGGAATCTGTGCAAATGGGACTGGGGTCAAGAAGTCTCAGTTTCCTAAATTCAAGTCTCACCTCAGATACTTACTAGCTATGTGTGCCTGGACAAGTCACTTAATGCTGTTTCCCTTGGTTTCCTCATCTATAAAATGAGCTGAAGAAGGAAATGGCAAACCACTGTGGTATCTTCACCAAGAAAACTCCAAATGGGGTCACAAAGAGTCAGACAACTGAAAACAACTGAATGACGACAAAAATGCTATCCCTTCACATTGAAATGTGAAATAATACAAATGTGAAACAATAACTTGGTTATTTTTAAAAGTTTTTCCATTTGTATTTGGAGTTTCATGGTTAAATTTGGTTTTATTTCCTTTTTTTAGACTCTTCTCCATCAGAATTACAAAAATATATATTTTTTCCTTTGCTCTAATAGGCCTATGAGGAACTTTTTTGGCGTCATCATGTTAAATGTATTCGGCAAGTCAGAGGAGACAACTATGATGCATTAAGATCAGTCCTATTTCAGATACTCAGCCAGGGCCTCTCTCTTCCATCCTGGATGAAAGAAAAAGACATTATAAAGGTACAATGTCATGTTTTAAGCCAGAAAATACTGCTAGTATAATCCTATGTGAAGTAAAATATGGTAACACAAACACCTTCATTTCAGCTACCCACATTTTTTTTTAAGATAAGAGTCTGAAAGGAACTCTGAGAGATGCCACTTAGTCCATCCCCTGGGCTCTTATGTAAAATTATTCAAACTATTCCAGAAAGATCTCTTTTAGGCTCTTCCTTAAAATTCATAATAAGGTGGTTGATTCTCTTTATATATAGTTATATATATATATATATATATATATATATATATATACATATCTATATACACACACATATATACATATATGTAACACAAATATATTCTGTTTCTAACAACCCTTTACAATGAGAAAACTTTTCTTAAGGTATGATTTAAATTATTCTTAGTGAAAATCAATTTTAAAAGGTATTCCTTTATTCTAATACCCATTTATTTGCTGAACTAAAACCAAGATGTTTGGAGACAGAGGGGATGTGAATAGAGTCACAGTGTATTAGAAACATAGTATCTTGTCTTTAAAATGACTCTATGTTTTAAAATTGCTTAGTTAAAATGCTTCATTCCCAAAAGTACGTGCCTTTTGTTAAAGATATTTTAATGAAATAGATTGGATCTGTTGACTATACACTTTTGTTTGTTGTATTTGAGCCATCAGAACTTGTAAAATTTTTAAATAAGCGTGTGCCTTGTGCAGAACTATAAAAAAACTATAAAAAAATTGTTTTTAAATAATGTTCTACCTACATCCTGGGGTGACAGCTAGTTATTTAACTTGGCTAACTGGGGGGGGGGGCATACAGTCATATCTGTTTTGTATCTGTTGTATTTCTAATTTGTGACAAAATGCTAATTATTTCATAACATTTATACTTTTTTTTCCCCAAGCTTCCTGAAAAGCTACTCTTTTCACAAGGGTGTAATTGGATTCAACAATACAGCTTTGGCCCTGAGAAATATACAGGCCCAAATGTGTTTGGGAAATTACGTAAATGTGTTGAATTATTAAAGAATCAGGTAAGTACTTGGAAACAGACTAGAAAAATGAAAATACTTTCAGAAGTAATCATCCATCTCTCTTCTGTTATCACTGTTTTGGTTTTTCAAATTCTGATGTCTGTAATCAATTGTCTTGGTTCCTAGTCTCAGACATATTAGTTTGTATTGCATTTAAAGGAGTAGAGAAGAAAGTGTTTCCTCCATCCATTATCGTTTTCCTGCCTGGGGCCCACATCTCTTCCACCCACCCAGTGGCAAATATCTGCAGGGTTTTCCTGCTTCCACAAAAGAAACTGAACAGATCTCTTCCCTTCTGTGTAGTGACAAGAGAGCAGCCTTCTGGTACTGCTCCTGTATTTCCTCCTTTCCTTTCAGGTAGCTGAGAGAGAGAGGGCAGCCCATAGGGTCAAGACTTTTTCCCTTCTGGGAGGTCTTGAGAGTATAATGCAGTTAATCTTTATTTTGTTCCAGTTCTGCTCCAATATGTAGGTGAAAAAAAACTATCTTACAATCTTTTTTTTTTCTCTGTGTGTGTGTGTGTGTTTATCTGTCTGTCTCTGAGTATCTCTCTTTTTGTCTCTTTATTTTTAGATTTTATCTCTCTCCCTCCCCATTCTCCCTGCCCACGTGTGTCTTGTTGCTCATTCTCTCTGTCTCCCTCTCCCTGTTCCTTTCCCTCTTCTCCCCTCCTTTCCTTTCCCCTCTCCCTCGACTTAAGACAGATTGTGAATAAATGTTTGTTGGCTCCATTGTGATCTTCTTTCTTTGGATTATCATATGTCTCATAATTTTAGGATTATCAGGGATTCCATTTTTTGTTATATGGGAATTATTTTTGATAGATTTGTATGTTTATTATTTTATAATAAATCTCTGATTGTAAATATGCTTGAAAGTTCAGTTGATACTAGATTTGTATGTTATGTACTGATTTGATCGTTTACCTCTATGATATATATTCTGATAGTTCCTGTTAAGTTTCTCATAGTGAGGATGAGAGGAGCTGACCAGGAAAAATTTCAGGTTGTTTAACCTTAGGAGGCTCTGTCTCTCTTTTATGTTGTCATAGGCTGTGCCTGACTCAGGCTGGTCTCCTGCTAGTTTAGGTCCCAAATTGGAATGAAATGAGGCACTCATAATATATGTAACAGTTAATAAAAGGAGACTTATTTAATCTTAGCAAGGAAACGATGCTCAGGACAAAGAAGAGATGTTCGTCCAGGATAAATTTGATAAGATTTGGTTTTCACAGTGTCCCAGTCTTGTTTTTAGGCTGCCGGTCTGTGGTCTGAAACCTCAGAAAGGGACACTAGCTATTTGTATCCTGGCTGTTTCATGCCCAGGAGCTACAGCAGTATCCTATATCTTTGTACACTGAGTAAATCAAATCTCTGACATAGTGTCAATAGCTTTTAAGGAAAAATTAGCCTAACTTAAATGGAGGAGAGGGTATAGAGTTAAGTGTGCCTCGTAAATACATTGACTGTTTTCCAAACTCCCAATTGGGAAATATTGTGTTGCAAAGGACATTCCTTTTCTAAAGCCTCAATTAAGTTGACATTGGGACAATCCCAGATAATATAGGATGTATCAGAATCCATAGGGTAATAACCTTACAAATTTGTGGTGAGGTGGACTGATTCTATTCCCATTAGCAAAAGTCAAGGTTTTTAAGTTAGGTGAAGTTTATTAGCTTCTCACTCTACCCTTCTGCTGCTCCTTTACAGCTGTGTAATTTACCTTTCATATTTCTTTCTCCTTTATTGAATCATAGACTTTAGGTTTGGATGGAAACATAGAAATTACCTATTCCTACCCCCTCATTTTAAAAAGGAACCATCAGAATCTAATTATCTAGCCAGCTAGAGAATCTGTCCAAATAGTACTAGTACACATCTTAACTGTGACTTTTAGGAAATTGTGTTCCCACAACTTTGGTCTTGCTCATTAGTGATACCAAAAGAAACTTCAAGCTAGGTTTAGTGGAAACGGAGGACTGGGTTCCAAGGTACGCTGGTAGGAGGGGGATGTTTCTTACCAAATGGGCTCAAATCTTACTTCTGAGGCAGTTGTCAGCCTTCCTTTTCCCTAGTGCCTATTGTTACTTATAGTCCACTTGCTTCTAGTAGCAGCCAGCTCTGGACAATTGGACACAATTAAATTTATGTGGCAACATTCGGTGATTTAAGAACATGAGATTTGATTTGAGAATCATGAGAATATGATTTCATTGAGAGTTTCCCCTGCCTCTGAATGATGGTGAAAAGTATAAGAGTTCTAGAATCCTAACATCCTTTACATAGCAATGGGCAGTGTTTTGTAAACTTAGCTGTTTTATGAATTAAGTTTGAATGACTTGGGGATGCTGACTTAGACTGTAAACTCCTTATGGTCAGAATCCATTCAGATTGTTGAGTACATTAGTTGGCACAGTGCCAAAATATAGTTAGATGATATTTAAGGGCTGATGGTAGTCCAGTCTTGGAGTTTTGTAACCCTTATCAAGCTCATTTTAAAATTTCTTTTTTAGTGGACAGAGTTTAGTGGTATTAAAGACCAACACAAGAGAGGGAACATGTGTAACTGCCTTTTTTCTGATGAGAACCTGGAGTACAAGCTGTATGAAGCTTTAAAATTCATCATGTTATATCAAGTCATTGAAGTATATGAACAAGTGAAGAGTGAAAAGGCCATTCCCAGTCTTTATCGCCTCCTGTTTTCCAGGGAAACATCTTCAGATCCTTTAAGTTTCATGATGAATCACCTGAATTTTATAGGTGATACATGTGGATTACAACAGGTAAATGTTAAAAGATGAGTGTCAGAGGAAGGCACTGGCAATATTTGAGGGAGTGGGTAGCATGTAGTTCAACTGAATTCAACAAATACTCATTTTAAACCAATTTTTTTTCAATTAACATGCATTCATTTTTCCTCTCTCACATTTCTATCCACCCATATTAAAAAAGAAAAAAAATCATAACTTGTGACAAGTATGCCTAGTCAAGCAAAACAAATTTCCACATTGTCCATATCCAAAAATGTTTAATTAGCTACTGATATGTATAAGGCTCTGTTAAAGATCTATATGATTTTAAATATTTCATAATAAAAGAAAAAATATTATATTTCACTATCCCATAACAGTTAAATGTTTCCTCAGATCTATAACCATGGCATACTTCATCTGTGATATTTCACAATGGAGTCCCTAAAAAAAAATCGAATAGTTCTTTTTAAAATGAATTATTATATGCCCATAACAGAGGCTGATCAAAAGTTATTTGTTTCCTTTGGAATTTTCAAAATAAGCTTGATTTTATTGTGTGATTTATATTCTTATTAAAATATTAAAATTTTATTGCTTCCCTCTTCCCCCTCACTCCTCTTTGGCTCTTTTTTTTTCTTTAGGAAATCTAGAAAATTTTTTCCTATATAAGTTGTTTGTAAGTTGACAAAAAACTAATTGGAAGAAAGTTCAGCTTTTGTGTGCATCTTCTGCATATCTTACTTATTCTTATTACATTCCCCCCCAAATTCTGATCGTTTCATGATGTAAAGAATTATTCCTGTAATTTTCACTCTTGATTTAAGACAAATTCAGGGGGTTTGGTCCTAATTCTGTGTATTTATGGGACTATAAATAAATTATTTCATTAAAATATTTTCTTCCACTGTGGTGGGAGAGCAGAAATTTGATAGCATAGTACATTTGTGACCTTTCTCTTGTCTTTGTCCCAGATTGACATGTTGATTCTTGGACACTCTCTTGAAGTCAGAATAAAAGTGTTTAGACTGTCTAAGTTTAATACCAGAGACTTTCAAGTCTACTATCCAGAGGAACGCCACAGGGAATGGCCTGAGATTTGCCTTCTGACTGAGAATGATCGCCACTACCATATTCCTGTCTTTCAAGCATGAGATGGAATTGGTACTATTGTCTACAATAGCAACGAACATGCTTAAAATAAAGCACTGCATGAAAACCAAAGCTTTTATCTGGCTACCGAAGGAACTGAACCTTCCCCCACCCCCACCCCCTTCTGGAGTTACAGGAATGCTCTGATGGAATAGACCTATGTTGTTCTTTTAGGTGTGTGGTTTCTTCAAAAGATACTGAGAACTAGGATTTATCCGTTTGTTTTTTACTTAATTCACCAAGGATTTGGTTGTTCAAAATACCTTTGAATGGTACAGAATGTTGACAAAAATGAGTCTATATTTAACCTAGAAAAACTGACCTTTTAAAAGTCTGTAACCTGAAAATGTTGGGACATTGTTAACTCTAACCTCAGCAGAAGAAAAGTTCTGCTTGGGAATATTTCTATTTGTTGATTATGGCCTTAGTCATATCAACATTATCATCTCCATCCATCAAGAATCTTCATGGTACTTTGGTGTTCTAGAACCATTTGCTTGACTTTTTAAAAGGAAAAAAGAGCATGTAAGTGGGGAAACTACTGTAATGCTATATTGTATGATTTGTATTATTTTCAACTTTTGTGGCTGGATCTAATTGGCTTAACATTTTGTGTGCAAAAATGAATGTTCCTATTAAATATTCTGTAGTTTAAAACAAACAGGATACAGATACTGTACTGTTTCTGAAATGTCAAGTGGTTATGCATCATATGCATTTTTAATATGGAATTACAATGCTCTCTGATGTTTTTCTTTATATCTAATGCTATTTGGAATGACTGCATTTTTCTCTATCTCTGTATCAAATGTTGTCAGTGTTATACTCAAAGAAATGTACATATATAAGTGAAAGCTTCAACCACATATTTGCTTCTTCAAAGTCATTCACTTAAGGGAAGGCATGAGGACTCAACAGTTATTCTTCCTTAGATATAATAAGGAATATCTAGTATGAGATGTAAAGAAAGTTATATGGTAGCAAGTGTTATGGTCCATGGAAATCACACCCATAGTAAAAAACATCTTAATACAATATTCTTATAAACTAAGACTCATGAAAGAAATCTCATAGGTTATTGTGTACAATTGTAGTTCATTGTTTCCTAGCTTAGCAATAGAAAATTTGAGTCAAGAGGATTTGTATTCCTTATATTCCATATAATCCAGTTCAATATATGGAATACATGGGTTTGGATCCTATGCAATATTAACTTTGTGATCTCTAAGGCTCCCTGTATCCCCCAAATCCTGTGATCATAACTAATAACTTTCAAAATACTTCCTGTCTGAAAGTAGCAATTTTGAAATGTGTGCTAGTGTGATGTAACTGGCTGACTTTCTATACTAAACTCATGTTTTTCTACCTTTGGATACTGGCTGAAACAGTGAGTCATTGGCTGTTCTATGATATATCTATTTGGCAACACTGCTAATTGCTAGAAAGGAATGACAGCATATTCTGTTGAGGTTTTTAAACCAGGAAATCAGAATTTTTAGGTTACTCATTGATTTGGACGGTCTTTACTTTCTTCAGTTATTTCAGCACCTACATACTGCTGACAAGACAAAAACCTTATCACAGCAATCACCATCTCTCATTCCAAAAGTGATACCCAAGATAATTTGCACTGTTATAATATTAATGAACTGCTTCTGGGCCCAACGGGGACTATGTTTTTTTCCTTCTTCTTTCTAAGAAGCCCATATGCTCTGAGCCCAAACACAAGTACTGGACTATATTCAGTCCTGTAGGAGCTTGGTACCCAATTTTAAGAGGGTTATATTCCCTTTTGCTCTGGTTACTTAACCCCCCATCATGGTGCCCTGGGGATAAATTGTAAAAAGCTTAAGTTTAGGCTCATGTCTAGGACTTTTCCAAAAGGGAGAGTTTAAAAGGTACTCAGCATATAATATGAATCAGATATGGGACATGTATTTATTTTCTATACAACAGTATTATGATCTGCTGGGAGGATGACACTTAAAGTTTATCAGGACATAAAGCAGCTTTCAAAAGTGATGATTAAGCATTTTGCCCTTCATCTCACCTCTGCCGTGTACAAAAATTTCCCTAGTACAGACTTGTTTGTGATGCCAGTTTTTCCTGACATCAAGCCATCTATTCTCCCTGGACCTTATAAATTCATGAGTTCACCTCCAAACCTGGATATGTCCACCTCAATATTGATATTCCATCATCTCCTGGATAAATGAAACACAAATTGGAAAGAAAGAGGGGACTAGGTATAAATTCTCTTATTTGAGCCCATATTTCACTTAGTCATGGTGAAGGATTAGGGAGAAACAACACAACTTATTCTCATTACCCCATCACAGAAAATGTAGAGACAAATCCCATCACTTGCCATATGAGAGACTTGATGCAAAACATATTGAACTGAAAGTTGTCTCTTTTTTTAACTGCCACAGCACTCAGTCATGCTGCCATGGTCATGGAGTAAAAAGAGGATCAAGGGACCACTAAGGGTTTATTGCATCATACTAAATAAAATACCACATGGCTGAAAGAATGCCCATAAACCTTCAATGATTAAAAACAGAAAGGGCAACTCTGAACATACTCTGTGGAGTGACTACCAGAATTGTAGAGAGAGGCATATGCAGCACAACTTTAACTAAACTCCACTGTCTCTTCTTTCCTTCCTTATGTCCCTATCCTCTTCCCTGGATAACCAGACTATCAAGAGCAAAAATCATAGAGGAACATGCCAATAGGATCTCTGCCAATAGGATCAGTCAGCTGGACTCCCTAACTGGGTAATCCATTGTCACTCTCTTTTCTACCTGTAACCAACTTGCCATCTTTACCACTGCTCCTTTTCCCATTTGTTCATGAGGAAGAACCACTGTTGATGCTACACATCCTCCCAAACCCAGCCCTGGACGCAAAGAATACATTAAGGCTTATTTGGCATCTTCCATCCTCTGGAAAGGTTGTAAACCCCTGCTCTATCAAGAAACCTTTTTCTCTTTGGTACCATAATGGGATATTGTCAAGCCCTCAGAATCCACATAATTGGTTACATATGGCACATCAGTTTGAAACTTTGGACTGGAAGCCTGAGAGTCAGATGGGAAGATGAGTGGTGTGTAGGTGACAGACTGCTACACTCAGTGTTAGGAAGACATAGGTTTCCAGTCCCATCTCAAACTCAAATGGGATAAGCCTGGGCAAATCACTTGGCCTCTCTTGGCCTCAGTTTCTTCATCTGGAAAATGTAGAAGTTGGACTTAATGACTTCTAAGATCCCTTATGTCTCAATCTTTGATCCTAATATTTCTGTTCATACTTAGGTTTGGAGAGAAAAAAAATCTTGAGGGGGGAAGGGAAAAGCATTGAAAGGTTCTGAAAATATGAAACATCAGGTATTAACTGAGTGACCTTTACATAGTTGAATATCTTTGGGAAAGTCAAAATAGAAGAAATGAATGTCTTGCCTTTAATCTGTAATTAAATCCAATTAATTGGATTTAGTTAACTGGGTATGGTTTGTTAACTTGCTACTGAATATGAATTAGGGGAAAACTACAGCCTCCTATAGGATGACAACAGTTCAAATGAGATGTCAATAAAATACTTATGAAACATTACAGTACTAGAATAAATGTCAGTTATTATTAATAACATCCTCCTCCAGTTCCAAAGTCCAGCCAGGGTGACTTCCTAGATTCTCTGCAATCTGTTATTTCACTTGGCTAGTTCAGAGTAAGTCTGTAGTATTTTTTAACCAAATCAGACCCCTAGGTCTGTGTATCCTGGATACTCTCAGATCCCTGGGCTTGATTTCCAGGTACTTTTATGGAGTGAATACAAGATTATTCATCCTATCCTAAGTTAGACACTTTGCCCTTCTACTCTGTAACTAGAGTTGGTCTCTAGGATTGAAGGTTGAATGAAGATCAGGAAATGACAAAGGCTACACAGTCTCTTGGGTTCTCTCCCTGTCAGCTTCTGCATCTCACTTTCTAATAAACTGGCTCATTTATTCAAAAACTTATTTCAGCTCTTTAATCCTAGAACCTAGTATATGTGAAGGTCTTTAACAGGTCTCAGTTTAACTAAGGCAATGCCCATTCAATGATTAAGGTGCTAGGTAAGAAATAAGATAAAAAAAATTACCTTTTACCTAGTCAAAAAAATCAATCTAGGGAGAGAAGACTCTCAGGGTTTCTGGCCAAAACAGAAACTATTGCTATTGACATTCACTCTGAGTCAACCAGGGCCCAAAACAATAATAGCTTTAAAAGACCAAGGTCTCCCATTGCATCCAGAGTCATCTCCAGTCGTGTTACCTATATCTTGCCGCTGGACTCAGATGACTCTGAAGGAAAAAAAGTGAGGCTGGTGACTTTGCACAACCCTCCCTCAGGTCACTAACAAGTCATGACGGCACCTCCCTGATGTCATGGGTTTCTTCAAGAACAAAGGACAAATTACAAGATGAAGAAGTACATTTTAAGAGAGGTTTGTGTTTCCTTGGTAGTAGGTTGCAGTGATCTACTTGCGAGGGGTGCTTTCGTAGCAGGTCAGATAGTGTTTTCCTGATATGAGGCTGCTAAGTGATGGAAGGGATAGAGCCCTGACCAATCAGGCAGACCTGAGTTCAAATACAACCTCAGACAATTAGACACACAACTGTATGACCCTGGGCAAGTCCCTTGACAACTCTGGCTTTCTCATTTTCCTCAGCTGTAAAAATGAAGATAATAAGTGTGCCTACCTCACAGGGTTGTGAGGATCAAATGGCACAGTATTTGTAAAGCACTTGGCACATAGTGATTAATAAATTCTTGTTCATTTCCCCTTCCTACATCTACTAAGTGAAAAAATCAGGACTAAAATCCAGATTTTACAAGATTCCAAATACTGAATTCTTTCAATTGTACCATGCTGGTATCTTCTCAGGCTGACATCTATATCAGTCTATAGTAGCAACCCTTCCTTCCTCATCTCCTTTCTGGAAGGAACTGGAAACTACCAGTTACTAGCCCCACCTATCAGCATGCATACCGTATGGTAGGCATTTTTGTTTGGTTGGTTTTGTTGTTTAGTTTCTCGGGATAGAAGGAGAACATCTCTGCTGTAGGATGGTAGATTTAGACCATAGACCTGAACACTCTGGATCCAATCCCTCTTTCTTGTCTTACAAATAAGGAAATCAGGCAGACAGAGGTTAAGTAATTTGCCACAGCTGCAGTTAGTAAGTATCTGAATCTGAATTACTTACTGAATCAGTAAGTAATCTGAATCACTTGAACAGTCTCCTTGAGTCCAAGCCCAATGGTCTACCCACTGTGCCACTTGTTAAATGTCTCTTTGAGACACAGTTTTATCATTTGTTAATATATAGCTACAGTTATTATATGCAAAATTATCCTGGAACCTAAAGACTTGTAACTTGGTCACATACATTTGAGCAAATATTACTTTGTATATCTTGTAGCATTAAATGAGTCTTGGAATGTTTATGTTTATTCCTTTAATTTTTTTAAAGTATCTACTGTAAATAAACACCCAACCTAACCTTTATGGCCAAAGTACTACAAAATCCTTTAAAGTACAGATAATCCTTTATTTACAACAGTGATATGTTCTTGGGAAGCATGTTATAATTTGAAACTTAGAAATATTTTTCCATGGAAATAAAAGTATTTACACCTGTCAACAGGGGATATGTTTTGTAGGGTACTATTAGTTCATAATTTACAGAAACTTTTTTGTAATTCCATTACCAAAATAATTGCTCTTTTTTTTACATTTCAGTTTCATACTTCTTTGTGCTTAAGGATATCCCTCATTAGCCTGTGGCTCTGAGCTCCAGATTTATAAGGACTGGGCTTAGTCTTGGAACCATCTCTCAAAAGTGTCTTTGGCTCATGCCCCTGGAACTATCAGTACATGTAAATATGGGACATTAAAAAAAACACTTAACCTTCCAAGTTTAGAAAGGTATATGATGGAAGGTGATAGATAAATACTAAGTAGTAATACTAGACTGTTTTAGGGTACCATTTTTAAGCTGAAAAAGTCCTATGTGATTTCTTATTAAAGCAAGTGTGTCAATGAAAATTTCTGAACAAATGCGATTAATTAGAGCAGTCCTTATCTTTGGGCTTCTTAAGGGTTCCCAGAGCTGTACTCCCCAATAATTCACAGATCTGTCAGGTCCTTGGCATGCTTCCCTGACTCAAGAGAAAATGTAGGAAATAGCTTTCAAATATTTATAGGCTAAGCCAATGGAAAGCAAGAATAACAACCCAGTAAGGATGCATGCAGCAAGAACAAGGATAGCATAAATTCTCCTGTATTTAGTCCTCTTACCAATGTGGGCATGTAGCCAAAGATAGGGAACTTGGTGACCAAATTCTCTTAGGGTGTAGTGAGGAAAAGAGAGGGACTGGCTGCCTAGGAAGATTTCTTCTCTTCCTTTGCATGCATGCTTGACCACCTACACCCCTCCCCTCCAATCAGTTGAATCTGAGCCAGCTTCATGGACAGAGGAGGATCCTCAGCAGCAGCCAGAGAGCTCTGCCCTAGGATTGGCTTATCACCTCAGAGTGGGCTTTTCCAGACAAATATTCTTCAAAAAAACAGCAATGGCTTTTAAAGACAAGATGGTAAGATGGGACAGGATAGAGAGAGCATTTTAAAGGCAATAGTTGTTTGTTAGAATTATGTTTTTTCAGGGTTTGGAAAAGGCATGTCATTATAGGTATTTTTGTGGTTGTTTAGTCAGTGTCAGTCATATCTGATTCCTCATAACTTTTTTGGGATCTTCTTCACAAAGATACTGGAGTGGTTTGCCATTACCTTCTCCAGCTCATTTGACAGATGAGAAAACTGAGGCAAATAAGGTTAGGTGACTTGCCCAGGCTCACAAAGCTGGTGTCCGAGGCCAGATTTCAACTCAGGAAGATGAGTCATCTTGACTCAATGGTAAGTCATATTTGTACTGTCTAGGGCAATCCCTGATTTTAAAAAAGAGGGACTTCTTTTTTCTTCCTTCCCAAGTAGAATAATATCTGATGGTTAACTCCATTTTCATTTCATGCTTCTTTGTGCTTAATATATCTCTCATTAGCCTGTGGCCCGGAACTCCAGGTTTATAAGTATTGGGCTCAGTCTTGGAACCATCTCTCAGAAGTGTCTTTGGCTTATGCCCCTGGGACTATCAGAAGTTTCATCATTTCACCCCTATTCTGAGCAACCCATAAGGATAGTAGAATCATGTCTAATTCTCCACAAAAATGGGAAAAGACCCCAAGCTCCAAAATAAACACATAAGTTATACTTAAATCTGACAACAACAAAAATGTCCAAATAATAATAAAAAAAAGGATTTGTCCTGGAGCCCATGAACAATAAAAGCAACTAACCCTTGTGGAAGGTCTCGCTTCCTCACTAGTCTTCGAGACTTAGAGCACTATTCAAGGCTTGAGCCTCCCTAACAATATACCAGGTCTGAGGTAATAATGAGGACCAGTACCAAGGGCGGCATCTGTGTAAGGAGAAAGAAGACTTGTATGATGCTGTGAAGGTAGAAATGATCAGACTTGACACCAGACTTGATACATGACATGGGATCATACTGAACTTATGAGCCTGGGCAACTGGCAGTATGGAAGTGCCCTCAGTTGCCAAGAGAGGAGGTTTTGGGGGGAAAGAGAAGGAGTTCCAATTTTACTTTGACACTTACTGGCTACTTAATAGGCAAGCAATTTATCTGCTCATCTTCACTTGCCTCATATATAAGCCTGGAGTCATCATAGCTATTCTATCTGCCTTTCAGATATGAAATGTGTACAGTACTTTGCAAATCTTAAAATACTACATAAAACCAGTTGTTATTATAGTCTAGTTTATGTTTTACTTGTAGTATTGTAGTCACTTAGAGGCAGCAGTGGCATACAGGATAGAGTGGATAGAGAGTTGGCCTTACTTAGAGCCAGGAAGATCAGAGTTCAAATCCTGCTTCTGACATTTCCTGGCTGTGTGAACCGGGGAAAGAGTCATTCAGTCTCTTAGTGCTTCAGGTTACTTCTATGTTGCAAAGAAGGTGCTGACCTGCATAGGTAGTGAGAGTTTCCTCAGCCATAGTTTCTCAGTTTCAATGAAAACACTGCCTCGTTTCCTATCCCCATTTGTTATACATATTTAGTTGACCATCTCCAATTGCGTGCTTTTGGGGGGCAAGAACTATCTTGTTTATCTTTGTATTTCTCCTCATACTTAGCAGTCTGGTTATGTAATAAGTCTGATGAATAGATCCTTCCATAATTCTACCTGGGATCTCTCTGGCTAGTGCCATCTAAGTCCCAAATTGAGTTGATTTAAAGATTGCTACAATTTGATCCTAAAAAGTCACTGCACTTATACATTAAATCCCCTAGGGCTTATGGGGGAAGTGGGGTTAGCCACAGAACAATCCAGCTCAGTACCAAGGGAAGCCACCACAGTGACAACACAAAGATCTCCCACAATAGGATCGAGTCACCGATCAACAGGGCAGCTGTAGTTTCATGAAGGGCATAGGTAGAATCTACCTATGAGGAGGAATTTGAGACCCTCAGTGCAGCTTTTTCTTTAAGAAGCTGGGCAGCAGGTGCTCTCTGTCTCTGTCTCTCTCTCTCTCTCTCTCTTTCTCTGTCTCTGTCTCTCTCTCTCTCTCTCTCTCTGTCTCTCTCTTTCTCTCTCTGTCTCTGTCTCTCTCTCTGTCTCTCTCTCCACCATGACAATCTCCAGCTGGGCTTTTGCAGATGGTTGGGGTCAAAGGAGCTATGTTATCGATGTGTTTGTTTTAGGGTGATGGGAGGTTCATTGAAGTCTTCCTGCCTTCCCTTCCCTTTACCCCATGCCTCCTGCTACCCAAAGATGTTATACCTTCCCCTCATCCCCAATAGCACTCATGGCATCCTAGACTGAGGAAGATGCCTCCATAGCACTTTTCTCCTAGTTGGAGTCGATATCTCTTCTTTTCACAGGCCCCCGCCACAGCCTGCAGTCATTACTCCTTCCCCAACCCTTCCACTTGTCAAGGTGCAGTTTTGCTCAATGATGAAATGCATAGGAGCAAAGGCTGTGTTTAAACTATTCCCTAATATATTAATTATACAAAATAAGTATTAGCATAACTTCCTGTATCTCAAAGACCTTACAATCTAATATGAAATAAGAATGTTACAAACCTACAAGGTTTTACGAGGTGGTAAAGCCCTCCTGTAAGTAAGTTTCCTTGACAAAGTTAAATCTTTATCAAGATTAACTCCCGATCTAGCAAAATGACAGGAGAGAGAGAATTGGGCCATAAATGCAAAAGTCAAGCTCTAAGTTGGTGCAGGTGTAACAAATAGAAATGGAGACTCACTGGGGTCAAATGAATATGCTTCTTGAAGGCTGAAATTGTGTTTTTGTCTATGTTTTTTGTCCTCAAAGGAGACTGTGATGTAAGGGAGGTGATGCCACAACATGCAAGTGCATTGCATTTACGTGAGGGAGGGCAAGGCAAAGTCACCAGCCCCACCTCCTCCAGAACCATCTGGGTCCAGAGCCCAGATATAGATCAGGATGACTGGAGATGGCCCAGGATGCACTGGGGGACCTTGGCCTTTTCAAACTAAGGTCTTTAACTAGTTTCAGTTTGACTGAAGCAACACTCATACATACAGTGATTAAGAAATGAGGCAGAGAATGGCTCTTCACCTAGTCCAAAAAATAAAAATGATCTGGGAAGGAAAGACCTTCAGCGTTTCTGGCCAAAACAAACACAATTGCTATTTACATTCCCTCTGAGCCAATCAGGGCACAAACAATGACCAAGTGGGGCTTGGCCTGGGATCTATTGTTGTCTCTCAGTTTGTTAACCTAGTGCCTCACTTGTAGTGTTTCACTTGCCCTACCGAATTGAGTTCAGGACCAAAGAAGGTGCGAAAACCAAGTTCAGAAGCACTTCATACCTCACCTGTTTGTGAAGTCAAAATGAGGAAGTGCTTTGTGTCAGATCATGAAGCTGAGATGAGGAAGGACCCCCAAGCTGTCAGAAGAGACACCAAAGCCATCTTGTCCAGCTCCTTCACTTTACTAGCGAGAAACCTCAGACTGAAGGAGGTTGCAGGTTTCTCCTGAGGTCGCACAGGGAGCCGGTGAGTATCAGAGACAGAATTCAAGCGCAAGGCCTCTAGAGTCAGCTTCCTTTTCCACTGTGTCAAGCTGCCCCGCCCCACATCCACCGGACTCTACAATTTATATCCATAGCTCAGACTTAGGAGGTTAGGGCAATGGAATCGAATCACCGGCAGAGAGAATAATGTTCACAAGTCATAACTGGCTGACTGAGACCTGCGGTGTAAGTGCAAGCAAGATGGATCCGGAATTCGTGTGGCTCCTGGCTCCTCAATTACCACAACTTGTACGACTGGAGAAAA
The DNA here is from genome assembly GCA_028646575.1 of Pseudocheirus occidentalis. Taxonomy (NCBI): domain Eukaryota; kingdom Metazoa; phylum Chordata; class Mammalia; order Diprotodontia; family Pseudocheiridae; genus Pseudocheirus; species Pseudocheirus occidentalis. The sequence continues at coordinate 251,138,144 of CM053594.1, forward strand.
AAAAAAATCCCTCTCCCTCTCCCGGCCTCAGTTTCTTTATCTATAAAAATAAGTGTCTCTAAGTACCCTTCCAGCACCAAGTCTATGATTCTTCACTCACTGACTTACTTGCAAGTTAAATCCTACATGGCCAGCTGGCCCACTTTCCCAAAAATAGACATTTAAACACCCTTTTCAGAGAGTGTATTGGTTCACTTCTGGAGTGTAAAGGCAAAGCCGATTCTGGGACTTCTTTATTTGCTCAGTCCTCACATACCATATTGTTGTCATAGTTAACAACCCAATAGAGCAGATGCCTACTCTGACGCATAATTATTAACAATTTTGTAGAACTAATTCTGTGTTCTAATCTAATCATGTAATTATGTTGTTAATGATAAGTATTCATGAGCTTAGGTAAAATGATGATATATGTGTTTTGTAATGATATATGATATAAAGTACTGATGTAATGTAATGATATACATCATTTGTAATGTAATATGTATCTTGATTAATATGAAAATATCACTTCAACCTTAGTCATTCCCTGGTAGACAATTCCATATGTAGAACTTAACAAATTTGGAAAAAAATCATAAGCTATTCATATATAATAACTAATAATTATTAGCACTTACATAATAATATTAGGCTTATAAAGTGCTTTACAAATATTATCTCATCTTTTATCTCATTTACAAATATTATCTCATTTACAGTGACCATAAGAAGTAGTTACTATTATTTTCTCCATGTTACAGATGAGGAAATTGAGGCAGACAGACAGTAAGTGACTTGTCCAGGGTTACCTTTAAGTTTCCTGGGGTGGAGTTGAATTAAGATCTTCCTCATTCCAGGTCTAGTTCTCTATCTACTTTGACACCTACCCACATGTCTGCATGATTATAATGAAGGTGGAAATTTTAACTTATACCAACAAATGATTTAATTAGATAAAGGAGATCTAGCCAGGACACGGACGCATGATTGTCATTCTTTCATTGTAGCACAGACATGGCACAGCGGATAGGTTACTGGACTTGGAATCAAGGAGACTTGAATTCTAATATCACTTCAAGTATTTATTAGCTGAATGACTGGGCAAGTCACCTAACCTTTCTTAGCCTCCTATCCTCATTTGTAAAATGGGGGGTTGGACTAGATGATCTCGAAGTCCTTTCTAACTCTTAATCCATGATGTATGATCTAAGTGAGATTATGGACTAAAATTTTTAGGTTGAGTCTGTTTTCACTGGTTTTGCTGGGCCAGACTTTTGGACAGACCCTGCATTCAAGGCTTTCTTTGAGAGCAGTAGCTTGGTTCACCCTTACATTTTGATTTATGGTTCCCTCATTGTAAAGCCTATACCCTCAAAAACAAATCAATCAGTCCACAAACATTTATCAAGCATCTATTATACCAGGCATTATGCTTAAGTACTAGAATACAAAGAAAGACAAAACCAAACACTGGCCTCAAGGAACTCACATCTGAATGGGGAAAATAACACAAGGAATCCTAAACTGAGAAAGCTTCTTTGAGAAAAATGGTTGGATTCTGGTTGGGTATGAAAATATCGAAAAATTTAGAATTGAAATTCACAAAAGACAGCATGAGCCAAGGGGAGTCACCAACTGGAGTGACTGGTTTGAAATGTTTTCTTCGTGCCTTATTGATAGGACCATGATGACTCATTTATCCTCCACAAAGGCCAGTAAATACTGTTCTGTCACCATGGACTGTATCTGTACACACACACACACACACACACACACACACACACACACACACACACATGCACGCATGCACATATATATACACATATACTCATCTCTGTTTCTTTCCACATAAATATACGTGTATATGTCTATATATGTACACATACGAGTATATATCTACACACACACACACACACACACTGGGGCAGTGTGGTGAGTTCAGTTTTGGAAAAGGTGGTGAGTTTGTATGTAACCATGTGATCCTGGGCAAATCATTTAACCCTCTTGGCATCCTTTTCCTCATCTCTAAAGTGAACTGGAGAAAGAAATAGCAAACCACTCCAGCATCCCTGCCAACAGAACCACAAATACAGCCAGGGAGAGTCAGACAGGGCTGAAAACAACTGAACAATATATATGTATATGTGTATACATATTGTACACACATATTTGTATATACATATTTGTATATACATATGTAATGTAACATTAAACAGCAGTATCAATGCATTTGGGGGGAATGATAATGACCTACAATAAATATACAACTAGGTTGAGATCAAATTATTGAAAAAATGCTAATCCTGTGAAAAATTGTTTTAACGGTCATGGTGTTGAAATAGGGCAGGAATTGCCTCTTCCCTTAGTGAAAGTTGTCTAGTACAACTTCATCTCCTCATGGTTCTAGCACAGTTGTTACACACTGAATAAGATCCAGGATATCAAAATCCCAGGACAATTACATTAGGATGAAAGCTTATCTCAAGGGTATGAACTTGGGAAAGGACGCATGGAGAGCTGAGAGGATATGACAAGGCTTGGAGTTTGGGAATCCCAGGATATTTCTGGACTGCTGTGACAGTGAAACAAAATTGTGGACAGAAGTTACCAAAATGGCCACCAGAGATGTGTGAATGAACAAGAATTGAGGTGAAATCCTCAGGACCCCAGAGTTAAGCAAATTTTAGGTTGCCCTTAGGAAGTTAACAGATGCATTTTCTAGACTGGGGGACCAAAAGCACATTAAAAAGAAATAGGGAAGCAAGTGATATTTCCTTTATTCACTAATATGCTGAGAGGTAATGATGGGTATAGATGGGTAGTCTCTAATGTCCTGCAGAACTTGGAGTCTCCAAGTTAAAGAAAGGCATTTATTGGGGAGATGCATGCACTGTATCCACTCCCCATGGGAGGCAGAGTGGCCTCTGACCCTGCTTCCACAGGAGGCACAGCAATCAGCCAGGTTAGCTGTCTGGTCTTAGAGTTTAACAGGAGAAGGGGAGGAAGGGCAAGTGTGGCTCTGGAACGCCTGGGATATCAGGAGTGTACAGATAAGCAAGGGGAACAGGAAAGAGGAAGAGACAAGTTGTTCTGGGATGTCAGGTAATTGGGGGTGTCTTGTGAAAGCACCCAGGCGAGTCCACAGTGGGGCGTTGCAATGCTTAGTCTTCTCTGATCACTTTTCTGGCTGGTCACACACTGCATCTTAGCTCATATCTCGCATCCTGCATCCTGCTTGCTCCAGCTGCCTTTCCACCTCATCAATAGTGTCTTCACTGTGGGAGATTTATATACTATTCCCAATCTGGGGAGGTGAATGCAGTAAGATTGCACCTACTTACCCATGGAGCTGAGAATAACTTTACTATTTGATATTGTCTATTTTCTATTTGATATTGTCTATTTTCTATTTGATATTTATTTACATTTATTTCCTATCTTAATTCCCTTTGCTATTTATTCTTTGTGGTCTTAAGTTCCATGTTGTACAGGATAGGGGCTCAGGCAGCCACAATGAACCTGATTCTGATAGCAAGTGGTTCCAGAGTTGTGTGTCGTCTGTGTGTGCTAGTGTCATGGGAAGCTCCAGAGATTGTTAAAAATCAGTTCAGTGTTCCAAAGTCATTCCTGTGGGAATGTTTTGTTTTTTCATTTTTTAAATAATTGGCTATTTTCAAGTTCTGTTAGGGAGATTTCAGTGGAATCAGGTTTTCAGTGATAGGCATGATTCACAAAAAATATTGTGAAAATTTATGTAGAAATCTGAGTGCAAATGTTGTTGCTAATATCATGGCCTCTGAACCCAGTGTTTATGAGCATACACAGTATGCTGCAAATTCTGTTCTCCGTGGAAAGAGAACAATTCCATGAAAGAGACTGGGGAGAGTCTTTAGAACACAAGCAAACATTCTGTAACTGTTTCCAGTCCGCTTACCATGGGATGAAGAGGAGCCACTTTGATTGTGGGCTGCCACATCTCTGAACTAGGCATGCATTCCCTGTTTCTTGGATAGCCTTCTTTTTGGGGTGACTTCTTCCTGCCTGATAGCATCCACTAAGAGAAAATAGAGAATGATGTACGAGGATGGTCTTCGGCCTTCCCCATCTGCAAGCATGTGTGGCCTCTTTTCAGTCTATTTTTGTTATTTTGCTTTGGGTAAAAGAGATCAGAAATGGAGTCTACGTCCCTGTGAGTTTTGAAAGGTCAGGAGAGTGAATATGCCAAGGTCTGGGAGTCTAAGAGTTAAGTCCCTGCCAAGTTTTGCAGGCAACTCAGGTCTAGGTTCATCATTCTAAGTAGTGCCCAGTGGCAGTGGACAGTAGGTGCATCAAATAGCAATGCTGATGCTGTATCTGGATGTGAACTTGGTGGGACCAATTTATTTTGTTTTATTTTGTTTTTTAATTTTTTTATTGACTTATTTGTTTACTTTTAGGTTACAAGATTCAGTTCCAGAATCATTTGAGTTTCAGATTTTTCTCCCTTTCC
>CM053594.1:251143114-251176639 GCA_028646575.1 Pseudocheirus occidentalis
TTATGAAGTCCATCTCCTTCCCATTTCTTATAGTACAATAGTATTCCATCACATTCATAGACCATAACTTGTTCAGCCATTCCCCAAATGATGGGCATCCCTTAAATTTCCAGTTTTTTGCCACCACAAAGAGAGCTGCAATAAATATTTTTGTACATATGGGACCTTTTCCCACTTCTATGATCTCTTTGGGATACAACCCCAAAATTGGTATTACTGGGTCAAAGGGTATGCAATTATTTATAGCCCTTTGGGCATAGTTCCAGATTGCCCTCCAGAATGGTTGTATCAGTTCACAGATAAACCAACAATGCATTGAGTTCCAATTTTTCCACATTCTCTCCAGCACTTGTCATTTTACTGTTTTGTCATCTTATCCAATCTGACTGGTGAGATGTGGTACCTCAAAAGTTGTTTTGATTTGCATTTCACGAATCAATAGTGATTTGGAGCATTTTTTAATATGCTTAAAGATATCTTTCATTTCTATCTCTGTAAATTGCCTGTTCATATCCTTTGACCACTAATCAATTGGGGAATGACTTGCATTCTTGTAAATTTTACTTAATTCCCTGTATATTTTAGAAACTAGGCCTTTATCAGAGACACTGGTTGTAAATATTCTTTCCCAATTTCCCATTTCCCTCTTAATCTTGGTTTGTACAGAAACTTTTCAATTTGATGTAGTCAAGATTATATATTTTGCATTTTATAATGCTCTCCAACTCTTCTTTGGTCATAAAGTCTTCTCTACTGGTAGGACCAATTTCTGTGTGGAAACTGTGCTGCCTAGTCCATTGTCCCCCAGAGATGAAGGCAGTAGAGAGGAGAGTATTCTCTGAAGTGTTAGAGAACAGATTTTTGTATTTTTCTCCTTGCTATATCTTTGAACTACACATTCTTTTGTAAAAGTTAGTTGATGTTGTTTGGTTAAATGGAACTTGGGTGGCAGTTACTAGCTATTAACAGTGGGGAGACCATGCTAACATGGGAGCTTGAGTCAATGGCATTAAAAAAGAGACACCCTAGCCCCTCAGGGGTACCCCTAGGAACCCTGAGAGGGAAATATAATCAATCTTGCTCTGGGATGTTGAGCCCAGAGATTACTAAGTATGCTAAGTATTCTAAAACATTATTTGGTTTATTTGGTTCACAGCTTTTAACAGAGCAAGGGAAAAAAAATAGAGCAAGGTACATCTCCCAGAAGTAATAATGTTATCATTTTAGAGCATTTTGATGTTTGCGAAGTGCTTTCATCACAATACGAATGTGAGGAATGTATTATCAGTATCAGTATATTCATTTTTGCGATGTGGAAACCAAGTTTTGGGCGACCAAGTTTCTTCTCCCTTATCACACCATTATTAAGTATTTATGCTTGGCTTCAAACCCAGGTCTCCTGAGTTAGTCCAGCATTTTCTCCATTATATAATGACCCTTCTCAATCTATGAGCTAGTCATGTTTTCAAAGACTTCATGCCTCAACACTTGGCATTAGATAGTTTTATCATTGTCATTTCATTATAATTAACATTCATTATCATTATCATTTATCATTGTCCTCCATGACAACTTCCTGGGTATTATTTTTCTAGTGCCACAGCTTCTAATTTTCAGGTATTAAATTTTTGTACAACAGTGGAAAATTGGCTCTGTCTTCTCCTGAATGCATGTGAAAAGGTTATATTTGATTAGTTGGGTTCATGTACAGAATTCACAACAACTTTATCTTAGTCCAGTTTTATGGCTAACTATTTATTGTTTTACCCCTAAATAAGTTCAGTTTTTTTTAATGCCATTAAAGTTCTGATTTTTATCTTTCCTCCAACCTGGTCTTTTTAAACTATGGCCTTCTGCTAGGGTCAAGCGTGTGTCAGCAACAGATGTTTTAAGAACATTCTATTCCAAAACTCAATTTTGTTTTCCTGACCAAGTATGGAGAGCCTCACCAGAATTAAATTTGCTTGTTGATTCAGTTCTTGTTGATTCAGAATCTTATAAAAACAATTATGATGAGGATTTAAGAAAAGAAGCTTTTTTAAAAATGAGGGGTAGGAAAAAGAGAGGGGACAAATACCTATGATATATTAAAGAATAAGGTAGCAATAAAATGAACCATTGAATATCTTGCTTTGGGGGATGAGCAAACTACAATTTGCGCTTTGGAAGAGAGGAAGGAGCTATATACCCTCTTTAAACTGACATTTAAAGGAGATGCAGGAACAGAATTCCATTTCCTGTGTGTTCAGTTTTCACAACCTTACTCTGTTATATTCTCACCTGAATGGATTTCCATTTGAGATTCCATATCTGTTCTCTTCTTCCATCACCTTATTTTGAATCAAAGTAGTAAACTGCAACATATGACTTAGTTTCATTCAGGATCAAGTACTTATAGAGCAATTCAAATGGACTCTGCAGACAAAATGATAATTCAGGGAAAGGGCAACGTGGAAAACTCTTTAAGGGTTAAGATTTTAGATTAACTTCCACATTCCTGAGAGTTTTTTGAAAAGTGCATATTCGTGACTTTGTACACATCCTTTTCTTCCATGTGTCCCGCACAATTGTCATAAATGCTGAAGTTGACCTCACTCTGTGTTCAGAAGGGCATTAGTAGAGTGGACACAAAAGGGACTTTAACTTTGATTTTTAAATTCTCGATTTTATCTCTTACTTACTTTTTGCTTGTCACTAGAAATGTTCTTGATTTTAGGAAACAGCCTAGGACAACTAACTTTCTGCTGGAAGGAGGGAAGATCAGAAGGCCTTCTGCATTGCATTATACACTCCAGGGATCATAGGGATATTTTGACATTTAAAGCAAAAGTTTCTAATATTCTTGAGTATTAGAACCTTATTTTAACATTTAAAAATGTAAAAGCTCACAAAATGATATACTTAAACTATTAGTGCCCAAAGCTTTTTTAAAAATTACTTGTTATTAATCAAAAGGAGTCTACAACATTTGAAAATAGTAATATATACATGTGCAAGATGTGACTTCAATTTACAGAAGGTACCTTTGCTGATCCCTTGAAACAACTCTGTGCCGTCCCCTCTATTCTGAGGTGTGTTACTCATTTGTTGGAACCACTGTTCTAGGCTATGGAGGGCTTCACTTTATCCTTGCCATTGCTCCCAACAATGGAGTTGCCTGGGCTCCTGAGTCCTTCATTAGAAAAATCACAAAACCTCATTTATCAGATTTGTGCTATATAATCTCAACTAGGCCTTCAATGTTCCTTGACGCTTTTTGCATCATTCATTGACCCTATTTCATTCCAAAGAACTATTTCAAGTATTTTCTTCTCTTCTCTGAGCTCCCATAATCAATAGATCTTTCTTCACAAGACCTTCTCTGAGATGATTGTGAGTTGTTCCTCCCAATTCTCGCAGCAGTAAAATATTCTTTTCATGATTATTGCTATTGACATTATTACTGGGCATGTGCATGCCCGTGTGCACCCGTGCACATTCTTGATATTTTTTTTATTCTACCATCAACACATTCAGCATTAAAAACAAAAAAGTTATTGGGACAGCTAGGTGGCACAATGAATCAGAGCACCAGCCCTGGAGTCAGGATAACCTGAGTTCAAATGTGGCCTTAGACACTTAACACTTACTATGCGACCTTGGACAAGTCACTTAACTCCAATTGTCCTATCTACTCCCCTCCAAAAAAAGCAAAAAAAAAAAAGCTATAGGTGACAAAGGTTATAGGGAAACTCTATAAGTCTGTATATATTCAGACACTTCAGTTTCTATCTGCCTCATGGGGATTTCTAAAATATCTTGAATTTAGAAGTATTGTGGTACGTTAAATTAGTATTTGGCTGGATGTGAGGAGTTCTAATCCCAGTTTTCCCCACCAATTAATGTTTACGTTTTTCCTGATGAGTTTTTATCATGGTGAATTTTGTTAATAATACCACAAGGCCACTTGTAATAATTAAAAATAATGTTTTGCTTCTGTGAGAATTAGAAGAGGGAAAGGAAGCTCTGCATCTTATTCCTCATTTTCCATCTGGCTTCATTCCTTCGGCCTTCTCCCCCTTGTGCCCCCAGGAACCCAGGATTGTATCAGCCTTAGTATTCATACCTCATAAGTACCCTCTGGCCCTGGGACCTCTTTGATTGAAGGGAAAGGTAAAGAGCTCTTGCCAAAATCTCTATTTAAGGAGGATCAGTTAAAACATCCCTCTCTTCCACTTTTCAGTTGTCCCCCAAAAGGCTGTAAGTACCTTGAGGGCAGGGACTACTTTTCTTTTTCTTAGCACAGTACCTTGCACATGGTTTCTTGCATACTTGGATTAGAGGAAGTTTGCTAAACTGATTGCAATCAATAGAGTCCTGCATTCATCTTCTAAATATAGATGATGACTATAGAGTTGTAGAATATGAATGAAAGTGCAACAAATGCTGGAAGAAGGTTGTGTCATTAGAAAAGAACCAGGTTTTAGTGAGTACAAAATGGCAGGAGTAAGAAACAAAGGAGTCTTAAGAGAAAGAAAGTTTGTTAGCTATGGAGCAAACATTCCAGAGAGCACAATGGAAGAGAAAGATAGCTCTTGAGTTGAGGTGGGGGAGGTGGAACTCAAAAAAATCTCTTCTTTGAACTTCTAGAAAAATTTCTCTTTCCCTCCTCTGCTTCCCCATTCCCACTGGCCATGATGGCTACACCCACTGTACTTGCCTAAGGATTTGAAGTCCCTAACTACCTCCTGATTTGTGTTTCATTTCCTTTAAGACATGGCACACCATGTAAGAGGAACAGTAAAAATAGTAGTAACAATGATGATGATGATGATGACTGTTTACATTTATATGTGGTATAGATCTTTCTCCTTAAAAGGTATTGAAATTGTCCTAGAGATTTAATTGACTTAGAGGACTAAAGGCTCTAGCCTTCCTATCTGATCCTTAACCAATGGTCAACACAAGAAATATGGGAACTATGGGGAAGTTAGGTGGCACAGTAAATAGAGCACTGGCCCTGGAGTCAGGAGGACCTGAGTTCAAATTCGGCCTCAGACACTTAACATGAAAACTAGCTGTGTGACCTTGGGCAAGTCACTTAACCCCAATTGTCCTCCAAAAAGAAAAAAAAAGAAAAAATATGGGAACTATGCTTAGCTGAATCATTATAATATCCCTGCTGAATATTCTTGTTGAATATCCTTTCTCTAAAATGGCTGAAGAAAGCTCCTTTCTGTAAGATCTTCTATTAGTGTTTCATTTCCATTGAATATCATACCTAAACTATGAAGGGACTAGCCTAACTATCCTTCTTTTTTTTAAATTAAGTTTTATGTTTATTTTTAGTTTACATCCTTCATTTCCACAAGATTTTGAGTTACAAATTTTCTCCCCATCTTTCCCCTACCCACCACCCCAAAATAGTGATCCCACTATATACCCGCTCCCCCAATCTGATCTCTCCTATATCCTCCCCCATTCCCTCTCTGACTTTCTGGTAGGGCAAGATGGATCTCCATACCCCAGTGCCTGTATATCTTATTTCCCAGTTGCATGTAAATAATAATAACAATAACATTTTTTAAACATTTTATTTTAAAACTTTAAATTCCAGATTCTTTCCCTTCCTCACTTGTTACCCACCCTTACTGGGAAGATAAGCAATTCAATATAGGTTGTACAAGTGTAATTACACAAAATATTTCTATAGTACATATACTGTGAAAGACTGATTATATTTCCCTCCATTCTATCCCGCCACCCCCACTTGTTCTATTCTCTACTTTGTCCCTGTCCTTTTACAAAAGTGTATGCATCTAGTTACCCTCCCCCCAAACCTGCCCTCCCCTCCAGCATGCCCCCTCTCACCCCCTTGTCCCCTATTCTCCTGTAAGGCAAGATACCTAAGCCAAATTCAAGGAGTAAGGTTGACCCATTCCCTTTTGCCTTCCTGTTCTTCCCCTCCATTTTAAGTTATCCCTTGCCTCTTCCATATGAGATAATTAACCCCATTCTGTCTCTCCCCATCTACTCTCATTACATTCCTCTCTCACCTCTCAATTTCGTCTTTTAAATATCATCCCCTCCTATTCAATTGATCCTGTGCCCTCTCTCTATGTATACCTGTATACATATATATGCAGTTATATTCCCTTCAACTATCCTCATACTGAGAAAAGTTTCAAAACTTAGAATGATCATTTTTCCATGTAGGCATGTAAACAGTTCAACTTTGATAAGTTACTTATTACTTCTTTTCCCTGTTTACCTTCTCATGCTTCTTGTATTTGAATGTCAAATTTTCTATTCTGTTCTGGTTTTTTCATCAAGAATGCTTGAAAGTCCTCTACTTCATTGACCATATTTTCCCCTGAAACATTATACTCAGTTTTGCTGGGTAGGTGATTCTTGGTTTTAATACTAGCTCCTTTGACCTCTAGAATATCATATTCTAAGCCCTCCAGTCCCTTAATGTAGAGGCTGCTAGATCCTGGGTTATCCTGATTGTGTTTCCACAGTATTCAAATTGTATCTTCTTGGCAGCTTGTAATATTTTCTCCTTGATCTGGGAACTCTGGAACCTGGCTATAATGTTCCTAGGAGTTTTCTTTTTGGGATCTTTTCCAAGAGGTAATCAGTGAATTCTTTCAATTTCTATTTTGCCCTCTGGTTCTAAAATATAAGGACAGTTTTCCTTGAGAATTTCTTGAAGGATGATTGGTAAGTTCTGTTTTTGATCATGGCTTTCAGGTAGTCCAATAATCTTTAAATTGTCTCTCCTGGATCTATTTTCCAGGTCAGTGGTTTTTCCAGTGAGATATTTCATGTTGCCTTCTATTTCTTCATTTGTTTGGATTTGTTTAATAGTATCTTAATTTATCATAAAGTCATTAGCTTCCATTTGCTCTAATCGAATTCTGAAGGAATTATTCTCTTCAGTGAGCTTTTGAAATTCTTTTTCCATCTGGCAAATTTGACTTTTTAAGGCATTCTTCTCCTCATTGGCTTTTTGGACCCCTTTTGCCATTTGAGTTACTCTGTTTCTTAAGGTGTTACTTTCTTCAGTCAGATTGTTGTCTCTCTTTTCAAGATTTTCTTGCATCATTCTCATTTCTCTTCCCAATTTTTCCTCCACTTCTCTTACTTGATTTTTCAAAATCCTTCTTGAACTCCTCCATGGCCTCTAACCAGTTCATATTTTTCTTGGAAGCTTTTGGTGTGGGAATTCTGACTGTGTTGTCTTCCTCCTGTTCCATGCTTTGATCGTTTTTGTCCCCAAAAAGGAATCTAAAGTTGGATGGCTGTGCTTGCTTTGCTTCCTTTGCTTGCTCATGTTGCCAGTCAATTACTTGACTTTTGAGCTCTTTGCCACAGTAGATCTCTGCTTCTGGGGGGAAGAGCTTTGTCCCAAATCACTGGGGTTTTTGCAGCTGTTGGAGCTATTAGGGGGGTGATATCTCTACAACCCCCACCAGCTTTGGCTTACTGGTCACACACCTCTGGACCACCACCCAAGTCCATGATCCAGATCCAGGCAGGTTAAGGCAAGAGTGCTTAGCCTCTGAATGGTCACTTGGCCCCCCTACAATGTGCAGGCCAGGATCTCCAAAGCAGCCATGTGGAGATGGCTACAGGGCCACCACTTCCACTGCTTCTCTCTCTGTGAGCAGAGACCAGACTGCACCCCATCTCTCCTAGATCCAGCAGAGTTCTATTGACCTATTATTTTGACATTTATGGGTTGCTAATTCTAGAAACTACCACAACTGCTAGTGATCCACTCTCCTGAATGCTCCAGCCTCAGCTGGTCTGGGCCTCCCTGGGGCTAAAACCACAGGCTCACTTGGGGCTGGGCTGAGCTCCCAGCATGCTGTGATGGACCCTTTCTTTCCACCTGCCAAGCTGCATTCAGCAGGAGATTTGTTTCTCTCTGTCACTTCGTGGGTCCTGCAGCTCTAAAATTTGTCTAGAGTCATATTTTATAGGTATTTGAGGTGGTTATGGGGGAAGCCCACAAAGTTTCTTGCTTCTACGCCACCATCTTGACTTTGCCCCAGGTCTTTCTTACCATAAAGCCTTTTTACTCTAGAATCCTATTAAGTAATTAGTACAATCCATTTTACAGATGAGGAAGCTTTGGACCAATGATAACAGCCAGAATTGAATCTGGATCTTCTGACTACAAATCCAAGCCCAGTATTCTTTTCTCTACACCAACTTGTTTCATATTAAACACTAAGACTCACATAGGTAGAACCTGTTTTATGCATGCTGGGTGGCATTTGATAGAAATTTTGTGTGTGAAGAGTATATATAAAATAGTAGAATTTTGTAAGCTCTTAATAGAACACATTCTTTATAACTTACTAGAACACTCTTTACATAACTGGATAACTGAATGCCTTGAGAGTCAATGAGACATGGTGGCTAGAGAGCTAGCCTAAGAGTCATGAAAACCTAGGTTAAAGTCATACATGTTTTGGCTATGGAACCCAGAGAAATATCCTTGTAATGACTGAGAGAATTTTTTAACCACTTAGTACTCCAGGTACTCGCCTAAAACAGTAAATTGCAGAGCTTCCTTATATTTAGTTTAATGCCTCATTAACCATCTCTTCCATTCTTGAGGCTGAGGGAGTTCAGGGGCCAATTTCTTTTCTATAGCAAGAAATGGGAGAGCATTTAAAAACTATAAAGATGTCTGACAAACAATGCCAGCATAAAAAAATGTTCCATTTATGTACCTCTCCAGTATACGTGAGCTCTTCCAGGAAAAAAACAAAACACAACAAAATAAGCAAAGTCTAATAGGAAATCATATTCCCGCCCTGACCCTTTTAATATAGCAATTCATCTGTTTAGCTATTGCACATGGTAATTGTTTCTAAATCTAACATTTTAAAAATACATGTTGTGTTAAATAATATATATAACATATTAAAGATATAAGCTATGATCTTCTAGAATTTGCATAGTAAAAAGGACACAGAATGAAATCTTTCTATCCTACAGGAAGGCCACCAAAAAAATCATGAACAAGCAAGATGCTTTCAAAAGTTACATATTGGATTTATTAAATATTTTAAGAAAAAAACAAACTATATAGAATAGAGATCAGCAGTTTTATGTAAAACCGTCTTTTCTTTTCTGCTTACATATGGAAATAGTGTTTTGTTTGATGGGCAGCTAGGTGGTTCAATGGGTAGAGTACCAGACCTGGAGTCAGGAAGACTCTTCTTCCTGAGTTCAAATCTGACCTCAGACACTTACTAGCTGTGTGACCTTGGACAAGTCACTTAACCTGGTTTGCCTCAGTTTTCTCATCTATAAATGAACTGGAGAAGGAAATGGCAAATCACTCGAGGATCATTGCAAAGAAAACCCAAAATGGGGAGTCACAAAGAGTCAGACATGACTGAACAACAACAATTTTATTTGACATTTGTTGAGTTCAGAATTTTAAAATTAAATTCAAAACAAAACTTTAAACGAAATTCAACTGTTCTACATGGTCATCAGGTGACTTTTTAGTATGGCCAAAAAGCAGGAGAGTTGGCCTTGGAGGCAAAGAAGGTCTGGGTTCAAGTCCTACTCTGACTCATATTGACCGTGTGATGCTAGACAAATCACTTGGCAGTTCCCTAGGCAACTCTAAGACTCTAAGTTGCAGAGAGGGCACCAATCTGCATTGGCAGAGGGATTTTCCTAACTTGAGAGTTCCTGTACTCATAAAATCACAGATCCCTATCCAGACCCTAGCCCTAGCCCTAGTGATGTCTTCTGTTTCTCACCCAAACCTCCCCCATAATAGTATAGTCCAGCATTGCCTTCTGCCTGCGTCCAAAGTTAAGTGTGTTTCAGTGGTTAAAAAAAAACTACAAGAAGATATTAATCAAGAAATCGACAAGCATTTATGCTATGTGCCTACTATGTGCCAGGCACTGCGCTAAATATTTTATGAAGATCTCATTTTATCTCCACTTGGAGGTACGTGCTATTATTAGCAACCCCTTTTTACAGCTAAGGAAATTGAGGTAGACAGAAATTAAGTTATCTGCCCAAGGTCATGAAGCTAGTAAGCATCTGAGGCTAGATTTGAACTCACATCTATACTGACTCTAGGTTCAGCATTCTATCTACTGTACCACCTAGTTGCCTATATAATAGCTGTCATTTATAGAGTTTAAGGTTTTCAAAGCATTTTACATATACCATCTCATCTGATCCTCACAGCAACCCTGAGAGATAGGTACTATTATTATCCTGACTTTACAGATGAGGAAATTGAGGCAGGCAGAAGTTAAGTGACTTTCCCAGGGTCACTCATCTAGTGAAATGTCTGATACTGGATTTAAACTCAGTTTCATGTCTGACACTCTACCTGTTGTGCCACCTAGCTTTTAAAATACATACCAAGAATCTTGTCAAGTGGATTATTGTGATTTATGTCCCCAAAACAAATAATAAATTTATATTCAATCTATCTGGAATGAAGACTTCATTCTTATTTAATGCAATGGGTACCTGGCTTTCTAATTCATTTATAAATCAATAGATCCATTGATTCATTGTGCCATAGGAAGGTACAATTTTCTTTCATATAAAGGAGAATCAATACATCAGTGCTGTTCAGCAGAAAGTGTTGGACTTGGATTCAGGAGATAGTGAAGGTTCAAATCCTGATCCTGACAATGACTAATTCTCTGATCATGGACAAGTAAATTATCCTCTCTGCTCCTCAGTTTCCTCTTCTGAAAAAAATGAAGGAGCACTCTAGATAACCTCTAAGGTAATTTCCAGCTCTAAAATTCTGACTTTCAGGTTGGTAAGAGGAGAAAGCTATAATAAGAAAGAAAAATCCTTTCTATTTCTAGATGCCAAACCTTGGCCAGAAGAAAGCCACTCCTTTTTGAAATAATAGCAAAAAAGGATATGAAATCTCCAGGAAGGGAAATTAGCACTTTCATAAATTACTTCCTACCAGAATCTCCAGATTATTTCTTTTTCTGGTACTTCTAATACTTGAGTGACCAGAATACAGTACTGCTAGGAAGTATAAATCTGGGGTTGTTCTAATTAGTCACATGAACAGTTCAGGTTTTCCTGGACCATGCCACAATATCAAGGATGCACATGAAACCTTTCCATTTCAAAGGCAGTGAATACTCTAGCGATTATTTTCCCTTTTCTGTTTTTCAAATAATTTAAAACAAAGACCATGGTAATTATTAATTAATAAAATAATAGCAAGGAACTTTACTGCTGTGAACTATCTAGTTCCACTGGCTTTAAATATTAGTTACTATAAAACAAGATCTTCTTAATAAATACGTCACTTTGAATAATTTAAAAATAACAAAAACGATGAGAATAAATTTCATAGAAACTGCTTTGGACTTTCAAATTAATAATTTATTTCCCATTCATTATTCTATTCACTACATAGATTTGAAGTTGCCATAGTTGTATGTGTCTGTCAGTGTGTATGCTCTGAATCATGTAATCTTAGAAGGGCCTAATAATAGTAATGCAGTAGATCGAAAGGATCACTAGATTTGAAGTCCAAAGATCTACACTGAGTCTTGGCTCTTTCACTTATTTACTGTATGACTCTGGGAAATGCCATTTAACTGCTCTAAGCCACAGGATCTTCAATTATAAAATGAAGCTAACAATATTTATGTTAACTACTTCACAGAACTACTTTGCAGATCAAATCAAATGATACATTTAAAGTACTTTGTCAGCCATCAAATGCTTTATATAAATTCAATATTATTATGATTTCTATGTCCAATTCCATTATATTATAGCTGAGGAAACTGAGGACCAGATAGGTCAAGTTAGCCTTCCAAAATCACACAGCTAATTAGTGTAAGGGCTAGAGTGAAAGTCACATCTTATGAGAGGTGCTATGAGTCTTAAAGAAAGGCAAATGTTGTCCCAAGTGTCAAAATAAAAGCAGAAAAGTGAAATCTGCCTGAGTGCTTGACTTCATTTCCCAGGGAAGAAAAACTGGAACACATTATTGAGATACTGAGAAAAGGAAGGGGAATCACAAAGAGGCAACATAGCTTCATTAACAAAAGATCGTGCCAAGCTGCCCTCATTTCTTTTTTGACAGGTTACTAAACTGATAGATTAAGGAAGTGTAGAAGGAAGGAAATGTTTGCCTAGATTTTAAAGTAATTATTTGGCAATCTCTCATGCCAAATGTTATTCTTGTGGGCAGCATAGAGAGATTTGGAATACATCATATTACAGTCAAGTAGATCCAGAAATGGTTGACTAACTAGACCCAAAGAATGTCAAAATTAACTTCCTATCACCTTAGAAGGAGGATGCTTGGGGAGCACCTCAGGAATTGGTACTGAGCTCTTTACCATTTTTATCAATAACTTAGATAAACATATAGATGACTTCCTTATCAAACTTGCAGATGATGCAGGGGAGGGATGGATAGTTAATATGACTTATGACAGATCCAAAAATATCTCAACAATCTATATAATATTGAACAGATGAAGCATCATGGCAACATGAAGATAACAAGATGAAATTTATAGAGTTATATGTGGAGTCTTATGCTTGGGTAAGAAAAATCATCTTCACAATTATATGGCTGAAAGAAAATTTGGAACCTGGAAAACAGTGATAGTAAATGTAAATTATTGCCTCTGAAATGTGATGAAGGCATCCAGGGGTCCCTGGGGACTTGACAATAGCCATAAGAACAAGTAACCTTAAATGATCTAGTCTCTTAAAGTCATTGCCTCAAAATCCTAAGAACTTTTTTAAAAAGGTAAAAAGTGTTTTCTCCTGACCCAGAGAATTTCTACCCTAGGAACAGAAGTCTAGCTCTGTACTCACATTGATCAGGTTGAGCACCTAAAGATCATGCTTTTCTTAAATTCTCTGAATTATTTCCCCACCCCCAAAATTCCAAGGAAATTCTCTAAAATAAAGTGCATTTATGTCTCATGTCTAGGGTGTCCCCTAAAAGGGATTAAAGGTTAGTTACTTTTTCGAAAAAGTCTTCAATGTATAAAGTCTCTGTCAATGTTTAAAATACAAAAGACTCATAAGTACATATCCATGAATACTTGCTCTGACTAACCCAGATCTATAGAAAGCTCTCCCTTTTCACTTCTACCCCATATGATCTCTTTCATCCTTTGAGATGCTCAGATACCTTTACTTTTAAGCATTAGCTTTTTAAATGAAGCCTTTCTTTACTGGTTCTCATCAAATTCTAGTGACCTCTTTCAAAATGACCTTGTATTTATTTATGTTTATGCTCTTTATATTTATTCTACCTACATGTATATATATTTGCTTTCTCCACTTAGCATATAAATGTGTTGAGAATAAGAATTGTTTCCTTATATGAAATGGTACCAAGCACAGAGCCTGACACATAGTGCTATTGTTGTTCAATCATTTCAGTCATGTCTGACTCTGAGTCCATTTGGAATTTTCTTGGCAAAGATACTGGAGTGGTTTGTCATTTCATTCTCCAGCTCATTGTACAGATGCGGAAACCAAGACAAACAGTGTCAAGTGACTTGCCTAGGATCACACAGCTAATAAGTATCTGAGGCCAGATTTGAACTCAGGAAGATGTGTCTTCATGACTCTAGGCTTGGCCCTCTATCCACTGAGCCATCTTGCTGCTCCTGGTACATAAAAGGTGTTTAAAAAATGCTTCTTGGCTGATTGACTGATAAATTTCTTAAGAGATCACAAGTTAACAGGTCAATACTGGCAAAGTTGATATCTATTCCTTTGAAAATATAAAAAAATAAAGATCTGTCCATATCTAGAAAGAAACTGATTTCTGTTGGAATGATTTATGCTGCTGATCTTATAGTCATTCACTAAGTTGTTTTCATGAACAGACTTGCAAAATTAACCCAACAGAGTGGTTAAAATGCACCTTTAAAATGTTTGTATTCCATCATTTATTTTTTTTCTTAATTAACTTTTTTTTAGTTTACATCATTCATTTCCACAAAATTTTAAGTTACAAATTTTCTCCCCATCTTTCCCCTACTCACCACCCCCAAAACAGCCATCCCACTGTATAACCCCTCCCCCAATCTGTTATCTCTTATATCCTCCCCCATTACCCCTCTGACTTTCCAGTAGGGCAAGATGGATCTACCTACCCCAGTGCCTGTATAGCTTATTACCCAGTTGCATGTAATTAATAATAACACATATGTACATATATATTTGTTAACATTTGATTATAGAACTTTAAATTCTAGATTCTTTCCCTTCTTCCCTCGTCATCTACCTCCATTAGAAAGACAAGCAATTCAATACAGGATGTACATGTGTAGTTATGCAGAACATCTCCACAAATATTCCATCACTTATTAAGGGCTTGTGCAGCATATACTATGCTAGGGGAAAAGTTAAATGTTTTACTTTAAAAAAATTTTAACTTTATTAAATTTAACTCCATTTAACTCAGAAAACATTCAATAAGCTTTTACTATATCCAAAATGTGTTAAGAAATGGCGATACAAAAGGGTATGACATGGTCCCCATTCTCATGGCTGCTTCCAATAAAGTATACAAATCACAGAAGAATGAGATAAGTGTAAAGGAGAGGGACAGACAAAGTACTCTGAGAATTATGAAGAGAATTATGGGGAGATTCTGGTAACTGGGAGTAAAGGGCTGGGGTAGATGGGCTAGGAGAGTCTGAATAAAGAAGGGAGCAGCTCCCCTGAACAGAATGAGATGGACATCTCAGAGGTCTGTTCTAGGTCTGAGGGACAATGTAAGAAAAAGTAAGCATTTGGGACAGTACAAATAAGAAGAGGGAGAGTGGTCCAGTTTGGAGAGAATGAGGAATACTTGGAGGGGAGAAAGATGAGATAAGGCTGGAAGGGTAGGACAGAGGCAGATTGTGGAGGGCCTTGAATGTCGGAGTCAGCAGATGATACTTTATTTGGGAGGTAAAGGAAGGGGAGAAGCATCAAAGGTTTTTGGGTAGAACAATAATATGATCAGAAATATGTTTTCAAAGTTTGCTTGGGGATCAGAAGGAAGGATGGATTGGAGGAGGAAGAGACAGGAGGAAAGAAAACCACCTAAGGAACAATAATTAAGTCCTAGAAAGAGGAAGGTTCAACCAGAAGTAGAAAAGCAGGAAAAAGAGAGATAGCAGGTAGAAATGATAGACTATTAGGACTTGGAAACATTTTGTATGTGTAAGATGATGAAGAGGAACTGGTCAAAGATCTTTACAAGGTTATATGGTCACAGTGTTATAAGTTTGGGAGACCAGAATAATAGCAAGCATTTATATAGCACTTATATAAACAGTGCATGGAGTGCTAAGCCTGGAGTTGAGGAAGACCTGAGTTCAAAGTGGACCTCAGACACTTACCAGCTTTGTAAGCCTGGGCAAGTCATTTATCCTCTGTTTGTCTTATTTTTCTGAGACAAAAATGGGAATCATCATAGCATTTACATCCTGGGATTGTGTTGTGAGGATCAAGTGAAATAATATTTGTGAAGTGCTTAGCACAATGCTGGACAAATAAGTATATTCCTTCCATTTACTCAAGGTTTGCAAAGTGCTTTATATATGTTATCTCATTTATTCCTCATCACAACCCTGAGAGGTGAATGCTATTATGATGTCCATTTAACAGATGAAAAAACTGAGGTTAAAAGAGGGTAACTTGCCCAGGGTCACATAGCTAGGAAGTATCTGAGGCAGAACTCAAAATAGGTCTTCCTGACTCCAAATCCAGTATTCTATCCACCGAGAATGGTGGTGTTATTAGCAGGAAAAGAAACAGTATTAATGGGAGGGGCACATTTAGAAAACATGAGTTCAATTTTGGGTGTGAAACACCAGTGGAATGTATAGGTGGAGGTAGTTAGCAGGCAGCTGGGGATGCAGAACTGGTGTTCAATGGAACTCCCCCTCATGGAAAGATGGGGATTTATTTCTAGCTCTGAGAATCACATGCAGAGAGATAAGTAACTGACTCCAGGAAAACAGATGAAATGACCAAAGGAGAGAGAAAAGAGTGGAGAAGGAAGCCTGGGACAAAGTCTTTGCATGATTACACAGGATATGGATGATGAAGGAGCAAATGGTATGGAGGAATGGTCAGTCATGTTAGGAGGAGAAACAGGAAAGACTGTTGTAGGGTAGCTCAATGCCGCAGAGGCTTGTTTGTTGCTGGACATATTTACATGTGAAACAAGTAATTTAGAAAAGAGTCTGGTGTAATATCAGCAGATTTAGACATATAGTAGGGAGACATCATGGAGCAAGTTCCGTAAAGGAGCATGACAGCATTACTAGGAGACACTGGAGGCGTGTATACTGGCCTCATACATTTCTCATAAGCATACCCCCAGCCACATGTGCTCCCCTGCATGCCTGTGTACCCCTCCACAGGTATGCCTTGGCTGTGTGTTTTTCCTGCATGAGTTTCAATCCATGCATGTGATTTAGCCATAGATGTTCCTTTTTTTGTGTGTCCCGGTGTGCAATGCCTACATATGTCTGTTCTTCCCATGGGCAGTGTTTGTATTTATGTAACAGCATAGCCCAGGTTCATCTGAAAATTCTGCTGCTGCATTTCTTATTGCCCCACCGCATTAGATGCCTTCCTTTTAACTAATGGCATCCTTTGCTGGCTAACAAACAGTGACATTATAGATTTATGCATGCGTACATACATGTATTCTTTTCTAGCAGGGCTCTACACATATATGTATATGTATGCACACTTATGCATGTTTATATCTGCACATATAGAAGTTCACATGTATATGTATATATACATGTGTCATATGCATATGTGTTTGGGGGAGGGAAGGTGCTGCAATAGGTAGCATTGATATAGCGCTTTAAGATTTGCAAAAAACTTTTCAAATATTATCTCATTTTATCTTTACAACAAACAACCCTGAGTAGGTTCTATTATTATCCCCATTCACTAGATGGAGAAAATAACACAGACAGAGGTTAAGTGATCACAAAACCAGTAAATGTCAGAGGCTGGATTTGAACTCATGTCTTCTTGACTCTAGGTCCAATGTTCCATCCACTTTGTCACTTTGCTTCCTCAACTGTTCTCACATGAATGACAGTGATGGTGAGGGCCTTCAGAAGTGATCTAAGTCAAGAATCTGAAGTTTAATTTCCTAGAAAATATGTTGCTATTAAGATTGTAGCAGAAACTGGACCATGGAGTACTGTACCAGGCTTCAACCAATCCCTCCTCACCAGAGGATTAGTAGGTGAGGCAGTAGATGGAAGCAGCGAGGGCAGCACAATGGAGAGGCTGAAGATGCGAGTGATGCCCAGGGAGAGTGGGAGGCAGAGCAGTAGAAATGGGACAGCCAGTAGGGAGCAAGGCCAGCAGAGCTGCATCACAAAAGACATCAGTGGCCCTGCAGCATCAGAGGTGTGTGTTACACCTTCACATGTGGATCCTAGCTGCATTTATAACTCTCGTTCTGCATCTTGTTCCATGCTTATGTGTTAGATATGTATCTCCCCTATGAGTTTGACCCCCTCCCCACACAATCCATACAATTTTTCCTTCTAATACTGTGTGTGTGCGTGTGTTGTTTTGTGGAAGAACGTGCCCAGGTTCATGAGAGAAGAACCTAGGTAATTCTTCTCTTGTTCCTTGTTCCTTTCTGTAATAAGATATAATATTGAGACTTTCCTTGTTCTGAAGATTGTATATAATATTGTGAATTGCGGAAACTGTGAACATTGTACTGAATAAAGATTTGTAATGGAATAAACAGAGTGTTCACTAGTACTGTGTAATCTGAATCTTAAAAGCTTCTCACAGTAGCATTCTCTCAGAAATCTACTGCTGATTGGCTTTACATTATGGCTTTTCATACATTAAACACCTTTGCTTTGAACAAATTTTATCCTCTGGCTACTAGTAAGACAAAGCATATTAATTTGTGCTCATGGGCTATGTTTTTGAGTGAATTTAGGCCCATAGAATACGTTGAACCTTGAGTAGCTTGGAGAGGAGGAAAAGGAGGAGAGTGGGGAGATGGTACCATGGATGCTATGGAAATATGCAATTAGCCAAGGGAGGACAGGGCAATCAATGTTGTTAAATATTGCAAAAATTAAATGACAATGAAATCAAGACAAAAATCAGATGTAGATACTGAGGGACATTGAAAAACCTCTGAGGGTGCTGTTTCAATAGTCATGGGGTCAGAAGACATATTGCTACAGGCTAAAAAGTAAATAAATGAATGAATGAATAAAAAGATATTTATTGTTATCACTATATGCCAAGAACTGTGCCAGACACTGCAGATACAAATGCAATCCATATGGTAATCTCTGCCCTCCAGGAGCTTACATTCAATAGAAGACCTCCCATATGGGCGAGCCCAAGTTGGAAGGTGGGAGAAGTTCCTGTTTGGCCTAGAAATGCTGTGATGGCCTGGTTTTGGACAGAATAGGAGAAAACTCATTTATCAGCACCCAAGGTGAGAAAATAGAGGGAAGAATTTTTCAAAGAGTTTGACCGTGATAGGAAAGAGGCTGATAGCCTGAGGTAGGGTCAAACTTTTTGGTTTTATTTTGGTTTTGTTTAAGCATGGAAGATATCTGAGCATGAGGCAGTTGAGAGAAAGCCAATAGAAAGAGAAAAACTCAGTATAAGAAAGGAGAAATTATTGAAAGGACAAGCTTATCAAAGGAGGCAGGGAGGAATGAGGTTAAGGGCATAAGTACAAGAATTAGCCTTGTCAAGAAGGGCCACCTTGTCCTCTGAGACTAGAGCAGAGAAAGATTTTAAAAGACTTAAGGATTTTACTCACAGTAGGAAGCCAATAAGAGATAAGGAAGAGTCTTTTTAATTTATATTTTCTTTTACAATAAAAGAAAAGTGATTGTCCTAAATGGAAAAGTCATTCACTCTCCTGCTGAGTTTGAAGCCACAGCAATGCAGAAAAAAATTGTTATGTTGCCATCTAGTGACCACAGTCAGGAATTTTCTGGAAAGTTAAAAAAATTTTTTTATCCTGGTTAAAGAGGAAGTAAAACCAAGTAACTGAAACATGTCTCAAACAAATATTATCTCACCACTCCATAGAAATCGCACAAGATGGTGTAGGTTTCACAGCTGCAGTTTCCATTGGCTCAAGAGCACTCCTGTAGGATGTTATTGTATACTTGCTTGTGTCCAACTCTTTGTGACCCCATTTGGGATTGTCTTGGCAAAGATGTGAGCTGTCACTTCCTTCTCAGCTCATTTTATAGATAAAGAAACTGAGGCAAACAGGGTCAAGCAACTTTCCCAGGGTTGCACAGTTAGTACATGTCTGAGTGCACATTTGAACTTACGTCGTCCCGACTCCAGGGCTGATACTGTACCCATTGCACCATCTAGGCACCCCTATTGAATATTACTGGCCATTAAGTACCAGGAGATGGATTAGAGATGGCACTGATCACTCTGAAGTTCAAACTATCATTCTATATCTCAGCTCCATAGTCTTGCATTGAGTTTGTAAAGAGAGAGAGAGAGAGAAAAGCCAGTGCTAACTACTTTTTACTCTATATGATATCCTCACTCCAGTCCCTTATAATTTATTTCTGTCCCAGAAAGGCTATGTTATGAGATTTGTTCAAGATCACATAGCTACTTAATGGAAGAGCTAATACGAGAATAATAATTATTGTTAGCATTTATATGGTACTTTAAAATTTGCAGAGCCTTGTAGACATATAGTAAATCATTTGATCCTCACAACAGTGTGTTAGCTAAGTTTATTTTTACAGAGGAGGAAACTGCAGCTGAGATGTCAATTGATTTGTCTAAGGTCATGAAGCTAGTAAGAATCTGAGGGGCGGCTGGGTGGTGCAGTGAAAAGAGCATTGGTCCTGGAGTCAGAAGGACCTGAGTTCAAATCTGGCCTCAGACACTTAAAACTTAATAACTGTGTGACCTTGGGCAAGTCACTTAACCCCAATTGCTTTGCATTCTCCCCTCCAAAAAGAAAAAAGAATCTGAGATTGGATTCAAATTCAGGTTTTTCTCTTACCCGCTGTGCCACCTAGCTGTCCTGATCCAAGTTACAGGGATTTAGAGCTGGTATCCAGATAACATCCAGCATTCTACATCTTAGACAGTCTTCTCTAGATCTCTAGTGTTTCCCTATGTCAGATTGCTTCCACTGGGGGGAGTGTCAAGTATTAACATTTCCAGGTTCCACTTAAACCACCAAAGTTTAGAGGCACCCAAAGTATACCTGGATTCCTTGTCGAGAGGGAGAGTTTTATGTATTTGAAGATTTCAGTCAGATTGCCTCTAAGTTTTCTGTTGCCTAAATCAGAGATTCCCAAACTTATTTGACCTGCTGCTCCCTTTAAAAAAAAATTACTTAGCACCCCCCTGGAAATTACTTTCTTTGGCCCTTTAATGTGTTTTTTTTATTTGCATCATTTCAAAATATATATAAATTTTTTTTAATTATGCACTTAAATTTGGTAATTTTATTGTAAATTTGTGGGGGTTTTCCCACATAGAAATTTGAATAATGCAAGATTGTATCACATAACCACATAGTATATTGTAAACAAGTCATTTGACATGCACGTATTTCTGCCCATTCATCAGGACTTCCTGATAATGCACGACATTCTCACCTGCCAACACTTCCTTGTTAAGACCTGTTGGTAGGATTGACCATTGATCAGTTATAACTTGCATTTTTTGTGTTTATTTGGAAAATAATGTAATCATCATGACTTTAACTCTGTTACACAACAGATGAAACATATAAGAACTGTCTTTCAAAATTCTCTTCTCTTCTTTCCTTATGCTTCCACCATCCCTTCATTTTTAGTTAGTGCCCCCATTGCACCCCAGGCTACTTTTGCCTCTCATCTGCCCCCATGGGGTGGTATCACCCACTTTGGGAACCTCTGGCCCAGAAGGTCAGGACGTATGTTTTTATCAGTATAGGGAATTCCCAAGGAAGATGCTCTCTCAACCCATTCAGAGGGGCAATCTAAGGGCCACTAAGTTTTAAAGGTAGAAATTGATCCCAGGGCTTCCTGGCTATGGAAGCTATAGCTTTGCATTTGCTAAACAAACAAACAAAAAATCAACAGAGGTGACATTTAACTTCAATGTACATGAATGTTAAAAAATCATGCCCTTATGAGAATGCCACTTTGCTCTTCTGAGTAGAAAATGAAATAAAGTTGCATATCTAATGATTGAATATGACTTTGGGCAAATCAACTTACCTTTGAGAGTCTCTTTTTCTTCACCTGTGAAATAAGGGATCAGATCTCTAAAGGTCCTTCTGTTTCTAGAATTCTGTGGTTTTTTTGTTTCCTATGGGGGTTAGTATCTAATTTTTTCTATGGGGGGTTAGTATCTAATATAATTTTAATGTTTCTTTTGAGCTATATTTTTTCCTGGAATAAAAGGAAAGATCAGGGCGTACCAAAAGTCTTAGCTCTTGAATAGCTTAAAACTGCACTGAGACTTTTGAAACACTCTGTACTAAAGAGGAGAGCCACAAAGATAAATTCCATAGAGGACACTTGCCTAACAACTGCTCTAGTTCAGAGGAGGGCTACAGGATCACAAAAGGACTGAACGCCACCATTGTCACATTCTAAAATCAGCTAAATGAAGTCAGAGTGTGTAGCTCGGGGAAGAAAAAACCTAAGGAACAATTGATGCACTGACTTCCCATATATAAAAGACTGTCATGGAGAAGAGCACCTAGACTTAATCTACTTAGGTCTGGAAGGAAGCACTGGAATCAATGGATGGTAATTTCAATGAAGATAGATTTGGGCTCAATATAAGGAGAAACTTCCTAACCACTTCAAAATGGAAAGGGTTATTTCCAGCATCAGAGAATAACTTGTCCTTGGGAATGTTTGAACAAAGACTAAACGGTTACTTGTCCTAACGCTGACAGGACTTAACAAGTTTATAGACTAAGTCACTTCAAAGGTTCCATAGTTTTAGATCCACGATTTCTCATGTAACTAGAGAAAATTTCATAAGATAAGGAATAAGAATTGGAATTGCTTTGTTACATGGTATATAACAAACAATGGTCAGACTTTCTGCAATAAGAGTCTACCACATGTGGTATGTAGGTCAAAGGCAATACAGGAACTGATGTTCAGTGGCACCTTCCTGATCACCCTATCAAATGTATTTACCTTTTATCCCATCTGAGATGAACCCTGCCACAATGACCTCCCTGACCCTAGAATTCCTGTGAAAGCCTATCAACGTGTCAACTACTAACTGAGGTCTTAGGTAAAAGATGATTAAGGTATAACCCTTCTTAAGGGCTTAGCCATTGCCTGAATTACACACTCAGAGAATCTCAGGGTTGGAATTTACTTCATAGGCCATGTAATCCAACTCATGATTGACTCTAAGCAGTACCTTTGCATCACCTGGGAAAAGGGGTCATTCAGTTTATACTCAAAAGTTCCCAAGGAGCAGGGACTCTCCATGACCCATGGGAGCAAAGTTGACTTTTGTACAATTCTAATCGTTTTCCTTATACAGCCACCAGGAGAGCTTGTGGGTGAATTTGGTCATTGGCAGCCATCACTATGGTAGCAATTACGCATGTTTAGTAATTCTTGGTCTTCCTCTTCCCCTTTAGGACAATATTTTGAACTATCTGTAGAAAAGCATGCTACCTAAGCTTCTAAGACTCAGGCAACAGTAGCCTTTTCCCTTTACAATGCCCTGTTTTTAGGTTAGCTATCTTCAAAAACCACACCAAACCAAACACAACTTTCTCCCATTCATCTTTCTCCTCTGAGAACTGTGTGCCTGACATCTGTCTGCCAGCCATGGACCCCAAATGTAACTGCGAGAATGGTGGCTCTTGCACCTGTGCAGGCTCCTGCAAATGCAAATCATGCCAGCGTACCTCCTGCAAGAAGAGCTGCTGCCCAACAGGATATGCCAAGTGTGCCCAAGGCTGTGTCTGCAAAGCCCCCCAGACTGGACCTTGCAGCTGCTGCCAATAATGTCCTCACTTCCCTTTGCCTGTAAATAGAAGAATTTGTGCAGATCTGAGTTTTCATATAGCATAGATGCATTTTCTACTAATTTTCTATCAAATATGTGAATTAAAATAAACTTGATAAATACCATTTTAAAAAACCACGCCAAAGTAAACCAAACCAAACAAAATCAAGAAATGTAGGGGAGAGGGAAGCAGGAAGCAGATTTATTTCTTCAAGACTTATAAAAGATAGTCCCTCTCTCTACTTCTGTGGCTTGAGCCCCCAGCTCAGCTTTGCTAAACCAAATATCTCCACCTTTGAAAGGTTAAGTCCCTTCTCACTCTCTGACAAACTGGGCACACAAAAACCAACTGAAAGCAATCTTAATGTTTGTTAAGATTTATGTAACAGGGATAGACATCCAACTCCCTATGTGAAATAATGCCTTGTGGGTCGTCAACCTTATAGATGATTTATAGGTCATTCCTCAGTCAACTACTTACTTTGTCCCCAAAATTAAACCTAACTTCCTGGACTCTAGGGCAATCCAGGAATATGTTTGTATATTTTTTCATTAATTAATACAATTTAAATACTTCTCTCAATCATCTAAGCTCAGAATCCCCACCCAAGTTTATCACATATTGTTTATTTAATAACCTGGAGAAATATTTTTCCCCCCTAGTGAATACTTATACCTTTCTCCATGTTAAGTCCCTTGATGTCCTACGGTTAAATAAAGATTAAAGTTACCAAACATACTATTTATTAACAATGAAATTAATAGTAACAAAAGTACAAATAATTACTTACAATATTTAAGCTATAAGAAAGATCATAGCTAGTCACCTCAAACCTACAATGTTACTGCGAATGACTTCTTTTCACTTCTAAGAATACACTCCCATACTGTTTAATTACTCCTCGTTTCTTTGTTCTTAGAGATACAGTAACAGTTTTCATAGCCTCTGTAGAAGAGGCTTTTGAAACCAGGGTTACATATACATTTTAGATAACATGGACACTGAAAATAAAACAATTAGAGAAACCAAAATGCTTCTGCTCCCTTGACTGGACGTCCCAGCTGGTCTAGCCTCCAGAAACAGAAGGCAAAAGAAGGAAATTAAAATGTTCTCTTCTTGCAACAGGAGAATCTTCTCCTTGGGTGAAGAGCATAGGGTCAGGAAGGTCCCTAACCACCCCTGGCTGAAGTTCACTTTCTTGCCCACCTAGTTCACCTTTTGCACTGTGCTCTAAACAACTCAGTCAACTCTGACGTCTCCACTGTAGCTGTATCACCACGGTTCCTTTTGGTTTATGCTTGAAATGGTCCCTCTTCTTTCATTTTTCTTCTTTTTCCTAAAGTCCGTTCAAGTCCCAGGTCATGGGCACACCCATGGAATTTGGGGGATACTGGGTAAATCCTCTTGATCAGGCACTATGTCTATTCCCTCTGTCTCCTGAGTCACCGCAGACTCTGTTGGGGCCAAAAGCAGGTTAAACTTACATGTAGCCTCAATTTGTTTCTCTGAAGCTTCGCCTTTTTATGCCTAGTTCTGCCCTGGGGCTCAGGAGAACAAGTCTAGTCTCTTCTCCAAATGACAGTTTTCCAGACACTTGAAACAGCTGGATCACTCTTGCCAGACACCTCCCTTACTGCTGAAAGAAGCTGGAGGAAAATATGAAACTCTACTAACTGGGCACAGTACACATTTTCATTATCTATTCTTAACTAGGTCCTCAGTAAAACAACTAGGTCCTCACACATTCTACTCTTCTCTAATTTGTCAGATATACCACAATTGTAGAATTTTTCTTTTCCTCCACCATAGATGTGGAGGTGATTGATTCATACTTTGCCGGAAAAAAATTGAGTCCGTGTGCTGAGAACTCCCACAAACTTCCCTCTTCTTCCTCACACATCATTCAAACATCTCTCTCCACTCTAATCTCAGATGAAGAAGAGGCCCTTTTCCTTGCTAAGACTATTGTTGCTGTTCAGTCTTTTCAGTTATGTTCAACTGTGACCCCATTGTGGGGTTTTCTTGGCAGTTGGGTGACACAACAGATAGAGTGCTGGGCCTGGAGTTAAGAAGACTCCTCCTCTTCGTGAGTTCAAATCCAGCCCCAGACACTAGTTATGTGACCCTGGGCAAGCACTTAACCCTGTTTGCCTCAATTCCTCATCTGTAAAAAATGAATTGGGCAAGGAAATGGCAAACTGCTCCAGAATCTCTTCCAAGAAACCCCAAAATGGGGTCACAAAGAATTGGACACAACTGAATAACAGCATGGCAAAAATGAACTGGAGTGAACTCCAGTTCAATTTACAGATGAGGAAATTGAGGCAAGCAGGGTTAAGTGACTTGCTTAGGGTCACACAGCTAGTAAGTATCTGAGGCCAGATTTGAATTCAGGTCTTCCTTTCTCCAGGCCTGACATTCTAGCCATTGTACACCTTTGTTGTCCCCTTGCTAAGACACATTCCTCTAATTTCACCCTTGATCTCATCCATCTACCATAATTCCTTCTTCTCATCTTTAATTTCTGTCTCCTGACTCCTTCTCCACAGCCTACAAACACACCCACATTTCCCCCATTCTTAAAACAAAGAACAACAACCAAAAAAAACCTCTCACTTGTTTCAATTATCCCTCTTAACTCTCATTCCATGTCTCTCATTTTCATCATGGCTAAACCTCTTGAAGAAACACTCTACAATCAGTACCTCCACTTCTCCTATAACTTTATTCTAAACCCTTTGCAATTTGTTTTCTGACCTCATCATTCAACTCATACTACCCAGTCCAAAGTTACCAATGAGCTCTTAATTGATAGACTCTTCTCAAATGTGATCATCTTTGACTTTTCTGATGTATATAAGACTGTTGATCACCTCTTTCTGGATACCTACTCCTCTCTATGCTTTTCTGATACTCCTCTCTCAGTTCTCATTCTGTCTAACAACTCATTCATAGTTTCTTTTGTTCATTATTCATCCATGCCATACCCACTTACCAGGTTCACCAAGGCTCTGTCCTGGGCACCCTTCTCTTCTCCTTCTCTATTATCTCTATCATCAGCTCTCAGGGGTTCAATTATCATCTCTATGCACATTATTCCCATATCTATAGGTCTAGCCCTAGTCTCTCTGCTGAGCTGTAGCCAAACATTTCTAGTTGTTTCTTGGACATTTAGAACTAGGTATCCCATAGGAACCTCAGGTTCAACCATAGAACTCATTTTCTTTCCTGCCAAACATTCCTCAATTCTGAATTTTTCTATTAATGTCAAAGACACCATTAGCCATCTTTGTGGTCATCTTCAAATCCTCACTTGAATCCATCCCATCTATACAGTCTGCTGTCAGATCTTGTTCTTTCTATTTTACAACGTCTCTTTTATATTCTCCCATCTTTCCATTCTCACAGTCAATATCCTAGCATAGGTTCTCACTACCTCTTATCTGAGCCTTCAGATAAGGATTTGTCTTCTAACTTACTGGCAATTCCTCTAACACCAAGGTTCTCAAATATTTTTATCTCAGGACCCCTTTACTGTCTTAAAAATTATGAAGGACACACCAAAGAACTTATGTGGGCAATATCTATCAATATTTGCCATGTTAGAAATAAAAATATGAAATATGAAATATGAATGAAAATGAATGAAATGAAATGAATGAAAAATAAAAATATGAAAATATGAATTTTTCATGAAAATAATTTTTGACCTTATAGAACCCCCTGAAAGAGTCTTGACCTAGAGAGTCCCCAGACCACATTTTGAGAACTGCTGTTATAACACATCACTGCATCTCCTGTCTTACTACCTTTGCTATCTATTTTCTCTGTTTTGTATTCTCTGCCTTGTTACCTCTGCCCCTTAATTTCCCTGGCTCAGCTTAAATCTCATCTTCTGAATGATGCCTTTCCTGGGTCCTTCAAATATTAATGCCTTCCCCTTTCAGATTACCTTCCTCTATACTATATCTTGAATGTACCTAGTTATTTACATGTTGAACTCTCTCATTAGAATATATATTCCTCGAAGGCAAGGAATGGTTTTTTTTTTTTGCCTTTCTTTACAACCCCAACACTTAGCACAGTGCCTGGCACAAAGTAAGCACTTAATAAATGCTTGTCAGACTGATATGTGCCCTTGGTCTTCTCCAGTGCCTTCAATCTACCCTCATTTGTCATGATCTTAAGATTTTATACCATTCCTCTTGCTTTCCTGTGAATCCTTGCCATCTTTTCAATGCCCTTCCTCAAATGTGCCACCAACAACAAAACATAACACCCAGATGTAGTCTGAATAGGGTAGATTGCACTGGGACTTTCTTCTATTTCTTTCAGGTCTCTTGGCTTCTCAAGGCAGACTGACTTTTCTGATTTACATACAAAAGACCGCCTCAGTAGGGAGCCTCCTTTGTCCTTCTTACTCTCCTTTGCCTGAAAACCCCATGCCAAGAAAATTGATGGTGATTCAGGTTTTGGAAAGGGACAGGTCTCAAAGTTGGAGAAAAAGGACTCTCCATTTTGTTGCTCCATGATATAGTCTCTCTCAAATATGGTAGAGTAAGCAAAATGGCAGTTGTGGAATAAAAGAAACTAGATTCAAATCTGAGTTCTGTCCCTTAATACCTATGTGACCATGGCCAAGTCACACAACCTCTGGGCATGAGGTATGGTATAACATGTGCAAAATGAGAGGAATAGTTCAGAAGACATCTAAGGTCCCTTCCAAATCTAGATCAATATTCCCACCCACTTCCTCTTGGAAGATAAACTCTATCTACTTTCTATTCTCCTTCTTCATTACCCTTTTCAAAAGTCTTTACTTCCCTTTACCTCCCCAATCCTTGTCTCTTCTTCTAAACTACCCACCTCCTATCCAAGTTCCTCACCTATTAGAGTGGGGTGTGGAACTGGGATCCATTCTCAACCCTCATTCTACACTAAGCCTCTGACTTAGGCCACAGAAATTACTCCTAGGGGCTTGGAAAACTAGAAGGTAGAAGTTTACAATGAGCTACTTAGTATCTGAGCTGCTGAAAGTACAGGGTTCCTAGGATTAACTGCTTTGATTAGATAAATCATTAAGCTTGTTCCTTCCCAAGAGGTAATCACAGAATCTCAAGAGTTGGAAGAGGTCTCAGAGGTCAAGTAGTTCAAGGGTGGGTTAAAGTAATAAATAATAGTGAGCTACCCAACTTTGGATATTTGAATACTGAATACTGATATGATGAGCCAAGAGGAAGCCAGATGAATATTCTGGTGGCAGAAGTGAAAGAAGGAATTCTTTTGCAATGGCCTAGTGAGAGAGGAACTAAACATAAAAATTGAGGGTTGTTTTTAAAACAGCAGCTGAACTTCATTTTCTAACAATTACCCACGTAAATTAAAATGAATTCTATGTCTGTATGTCTGACAGGTGGGGAATGAATGGCTTTGCAAAAGCAATGCCATTTGTGTAGTAGATGCAGAAAAAATATTTGTTGAATATAATTTTTTCTGAGTAAAAGGTCAGAAATGATATGACTATGAAGTACTCTAGCCTACAAATATTTAAAAGAAGTATAAAATGGTATTCCCTTTGTTTATAAAGAATGTTTTTGGAATTGATTCTGTCTCTTAACAGGTGTCACTATGTTCAGAGAAAAGCAGGTAGTGACACCCTAGAGGTTTGAGGTTGGATATCTGTATGGGAGCCAGGCCCAGAGTTCCACAATGGGCAATGGAAGAGAAGATGTTCAGTTCAGCCCACCAGTTACTGAGCAGGCCAGGTGCATTTTCATGCTTTATCTCTTAGAATGTACAATCTTATGCATTTCAGACATGTAAAGGGTAGAAGCTTGAAGCTATGAATTTCTGCCACTATTTCAACCAGTTCTAGAGGCTTTAATTCTTCAGTACATGGGAAGCCCATAAATCTTCCTTGATATTAGCTATAGTACATTTCTTCATCAGAAAGACACCTGGCATTACACATAGAATTATAGTACCTAAGAAAAGATGAATAAGCACCAGGCAAAGTCATAATAGAAGACTGTAGTTCTGGACCCAATAATTAAAAGAAGGTATGAAGAGGATTTTCAGGAAAAGCCACAAGGCTAATCAAGGGATTAGAAAAGAAAGCTTGTCAGGAAAGATATTAGCTAGGAGTTGCCCAGAGGTCATCAGATAATCTTTTTTTTTTTTTAGTAGTCTTTATTTTTTTTCCATTAAAAAATTTTTTTATTTAAAATTTTGAGTTTCAAATTCTACCCCTCCTTTCCTTCCCTGCAAGTATGCAATCAAATAGAGATTATACATGTGTAATTATGTGAAGAATTTCCATATTAGTCATTTTGTACCAGATAGCTCTAATATAGCAGTTCTCAACCTGTGGGTTATGTTCAGTTTGTAACAATGAAAATACATCCTGCATATCAGATAGATTCATAACAATAGCAAAATTACAGTTATGAAATACCAACGAAAATAATTTTATGGTTGGGGGTCACCATAACATGAGGAACTGTATTAAAGAGTCATGGCATTTGGAAGGTTGAGAACCACTGCTCTAATAAAAGAAAAAAAATGAAAGTGGAAAATAGCATATTTCAATCTGTATTCAATCAATATTAGTTCTTTCTCTGGAGGTGGACATTATGTTTTATCATTATTCCTTTGGGATTGTTTTGGGTCATTGCATTGCTGAGAATAGCTAAGTCATTCACAATTCTTCATTGAACAATATTGCTGTTACTGTGTACAGCATTCTCCTGGTTCTGTTCACTTCACTATGTATCAGTTCATGTAGGTCATTCCAGATTTTTCTTCAGTCATCCTGCTTGTCATTTCTTATACGACAATAATATTCCATTACAATCACATACCACAGCTTGGTTAGCCATTCTCCAATTTAATTTCCAGTTCTTAGCCACCACAGAAAGAACTGCTATAAATATTTTTCTACGACTGGTCCTTTTGCCTTTTGTAGGTGTCTTTGGGATATAGACCCACCAATGGTTTTACATGATTGAAGGGCATGCACAGTATTATAGCCCTTTGAGCATAGTTCCAAATTGTTCCCCAGAATGATTGGATCACTATACAACACTATGAAGAGTGTATTAGTGTCCCAGTTTTTCCATATCCTCTCTGATATCCAACATTTTCCTTTTTTTTGTTGTATTAGCCATTCGGATAGATGTGAGTTGGTACCTCAGAGTTGTTTTACTTTGCATTTCTCTGATCAATATTGATTTAGGGCAATTTTCATGATTATAGTTTTTATTTCTTTGAAAACTGCCTATTCATATCCTTTGACCATTTATCAATTGGGGAATGACTGGTATTTTTCTAAATTTGAATCATTTCTCTATATATTTGAGAAATGAGACCGTTATCAGAGATACTAGTTGCAAATTCTTCCCCCAACCCCCTAGTTTTCTGCCTTCCTTATAATTTGGTTGCAGTGGTTTTATTTGTGCAAAAACTTTAAAGTTGATATAATCAAAATTATCTGTTCTACATTTTGTAAATGCTCTCTCTATCTTCTTTGGTCCTAAATTCTTGTTACCCATAAATCTGACAGATAAACTACTCCATGCTCTCTTAATTTGCTTATGAGGTCACCCTTTATGTGTAAATTGTGTGCCCATTTTGATCTTATCTTGGTTTCCAGTGTGAGATGTGGGTCCATAACTGGTTTCTGCCATGCTGTTTTCCATTTTTCCCAGCAGTTTTTGTCAGATAATGAGTTTTTGTTCCAAAAGCTTGGATATTAGGGCTTATCACATGCTAGATTACTATTATCACTTACTCTAATGTAATTTGTACTTAATCTGTCCTACTCACCCACCACTCTATTTCTTAGCCAGTACCAAATTATTTTGATAATTACCACTTTATAATACAGTTTGAGATCTGTTATGGTTAGACCACCTTCTTTCACAATTTTTGTATTGATTCCCTTGATATGCTTGAGCTTTTGTTTTCCCAGATGAATTGTCATTATTTTTCTAGCTCTATAAAATAATTTCTTCATAGTTTTACTGGTATGACACTGAATAAATAGATTAATTTAGATAGAGATGTCATTTTTACTATATTGACTTGGCCTACCCATGGGCAATTAATATTTTTTCCAGTTGCTTAGATCTTACTTTATTTGTGGGAAAAGTGTTTTATAGTTGTGTTCATATAGTTCCTGGGTTTGTCTTGGCAGAAAGACTCCCAACTATTTTATATTATCTACACTTATTTTAAATGGAATTTCTCTTTCTATCCCTGGCTGCTAGACTTTGTTGGTAATATATAGAAATACTCATGATTTATGTGTGTAATTTCTGTGTTCTGCAGCTTTGCTAAAGTTGTTAATAATTTCAAGTAGTTTTTTAGATGATTCTCTAGGATTTTCTAAATGTAACATCATGTCATCTGCAAAGAGTGCTAGTTGTTTCCTCATTGCCTAGTCTAATTCTTTTAATTACTTTTTCTTCTCTTATTGCTAAAGCTAACATTTCTAGCAAAATATTAAATAATAGAGGTGATAATGGGTATCCTTGCTTTACCCGTTGTTGTATTGAGAAGGCTTCTAGCTTATCCCCATTATAAATAATGCTTGCTGATGGTTTTAGATAAATATTACTTATTATTTTTAAGTAAGCTCCATTTATTCCTATGCTCTCTAGTGTTTTTAATAGGAATGAGTGCTGTATTTTGTCAAAGTTTGGGGGGGGAATTTATTGAGATAATCATATGATTTGTGTTGGTTTTATTATTGATATGGTCAATTATGCTGATAGTTTTCTAAATATTGAACTAGCCCTGCATTCCTGGTATAAATTCCAACTGGCCATTAAGTGGCTTTTGAGTCCAAAACTGAATTAGCTGCCTGGAATGTCAAATAATGCTGTTGATTTATAGTGACTTTTCAGTCTACCAAAATTTTTAGATCTTTTCTTTTTTCAGACAAACTGGTATCTGGTAACCCTTTTACCTTTGTCATGTATTTGTAAACATTCTTTTAAATAAAAAAATATTTTAAATGTTTTAAAAATGCTAATTTTATTAATATATTTTTATTAATTTGTTGCACTTTTCAAAATATTTTGTGTAAGTTTAACAAATGCACAGAAGAAATATTGTTAGAGAAGGATATTTAAGGTAGCATCTGACTCTCCTGGATGAAATGCTTTTTATAGACACCAAGCAATAAACAAAGTGGTAAGCAGTGAGGTGGTGTAATGGAGGGAGTGGAGAGTGACTTGAAGTCCTACAGGAAAATATGAATTCATATTCTGTCTCAGACACTTACTAATTGTGTGGCTCTGGGCAAATCACTTAACTTCATCTGCTTCAGTTTCATCATCTGTAAAATGGGGACAGTAATAGCACTTACCTCCCCTCGTATGAGAATTATATGAGATTTTTATAAACATTTTTAAATGCTTATATAAATACTAGCTATTAGTAGTAGGAGGATCTTGCACTTTTCTATTCATTTCAGTTAATTGTGCTAATTTGAAAATGTGGCTTGCTGCACAGCATCATTTGGGAAAGCTTACCTGTCTCATACTTTCATTAAGTATGCCCTTGATATATAGGATCACAGATTTAGAGCTGGAAGGCATCCTAGAACTTATTTTACAAGTTCTCTTATTTTACATATGAAGAAAACTGATGTTCACACAGGTTTTATACAGATGAGTTTTGGAGAGATTTTGTCTTGAGCAACAGTTTTTCAGAAGTATTAACACATATTATTTTTTCATAGTATTTCTTATCTATCCTCTTTCAAATATTTTGAAATTCTGTACTCCAGTGCCCTTAGAAGTGTGTCATCCTCATTAGAGAGCCCCTCTGGGTATACTTGGCCTAATTCAGCGAGAACCATCACTAGTACGGTTGGTTCCATTGTAGTTGATAGAGAGATGACTTGTTGTAATAATGTTTTCCATTTTTTGGTATGCTGGTTTTTCTTCTTCTGGTTTCTTTTGTCAAGCTTTTTGTAAATTGGTTTTTTTTTCTAAAAATATGCATTATTATTCAGGAAAAGACATTAAATTATTGCCATCCATACAAAGGACAGAACAGGAGGAAATGAACTCAGGGTGAAGAATGACTAGTTCAGGTTCTCTGGGATTAGAACAAGGAGTCATAACTTTTGCTTTGGGCTCCTTGTTATCATATCTTTTGGGAATTTCACATGTGGCTTCTATCTCCCTGAACTATCAGCAGCACACCTGGAGGCAGAACTACTTCTTAGACAAGTCAATAAGCATTTATTGGGCACCTACTACAGTTATCCCTTCCACACCTTGGGATTTAGGGACATGGTATTCTCATGATCTGGAAAATCTGTGCAAAGTGTTTTGCCCCCCCCTCCCCTTCTACCAGAGAAGAAGTCTGGATTATTGTGATATTAAAAGACAAAAAATGATGATATTACACAATGCCACACAAATATTTTACACATTTCTGAGTTTCTAAACTATGTGTCATTTGCTAGCCTTTGC
>CM053594.1:251176739-251223632 GCA_028646575.1 Pseudocheirus occidentalis
AGCTTCTGCAAAACTTCCCCCAAAATTCCCATTTAATTTCTTATGCTCTAAACTCTAAACTGGGCATCATGCCACACAGGAGAGTAGGGGGCATGGGGATGAGAGGGGGAAGACGGAGGGGAGGACAGGGTCTGGGGGAGGGATGCTGGAAGCACACACTTCAGTAAAGGGACAGGGACAGGGTAGAGAACAGAACAAGGGGGAGGGGGAGGGATACGAAGGAGAGACAGAGGATCACTGTCACAATATGTCCACTATGAAGATGTCCTGTATAATCACACATCCACAACCTGTATTGAATTGAGTGTCCTTCCATTTGGGGTTGGTGACAAGGGAGGAATCAAAAGAATCTAGAATTTAAAGTTCTTTAATACCTTAAACTAGGAATTAAGATATACAGGGGCTGGGATAGGGAGACCCTCCCTGCCCTACCAGAAAATAAAAGAGCAGAGCAGGGGAGGGGCTTTACAGTGGGATTGCTGTTTTAGGGGTGTGGCAGGGGCAAGATGGGGAGAAAATTTGTAATTCAAAAATGTAATGAAAATGAATAATGTAAACAAGAAAACAAATAAAAATAAAGTTTAAAAAAACAAAAAAAATGTAAACAGAAAAAATGTATCAAAACCACAATGTGAAAAGGATAACTGTCTGTATCAGGTACTGTGCTGGGAATGCAAAGAAAGGGAAAAGGCAATCCCTATTCTAAAGGAGCTAACATTTTTATAGGGGAGACAGCATACAAGCAATTATGTACAAACAAGAGATCTACAGAATATATTGGAAATAATCCACAAAGAAGAAAGGCACTAGCCTTAAAGGGGATGGGGAAAAGCTTCATGCAGAATGTGGGACTTTAGCTGGGACTTAAAAGAAGGAAGCCAGAGGCAGCTAGGTGGCACTAGAGTCTGGAGGACTTGAGTTCAAATGGAACTTGGGACACTTACTAGCTGTTTGATCCTGGGCAAGTCACTTAATCCTTGTTTAATCTCATTTGCACTTCTGTAAAGTGGGGATAATAATAACACCTACCTCCTGGGGTTGTGAGAATCAAATGAAGTAATCATTTTAAAGTGTTTAGTACATTGCTTGGCTGTGTAGTAAGCACAATATAAATGTTAGCTCTTTTTATTTAGTAATATTAGTATTAACAGAATTTTACTGAACCGGTTGCTAACCTGGGAATGATGAAACAGAGCAGGTCAGAGACAAAGTGCCAGTAATCAAGTAAAGGTTTAATTAATTAGTTTCATTATAAGCATAGGTTATGATACCACCCCCTGGAGGGCAGTGGAATAATCTAGGGGGCTGGTAGTAGCCTTAGGTGAAATTGGGAGGTGTTGAATAAATATGAAGGGGTGGTAGAAACCTAAGGAAAGAAGAGAAGAGAAAAACATTTTGAAAACTATTCATACATATTTCATCTGTTGTGTAACAGAGTTAAAGTCAAGGTGATTATATTATTTTCCAAATAAACACACAAAATTCAAGTTATAACTGATTGATGGTAAGTCTGCCAACAGGTCTTAACAAGTAAGTGCTGGCAGGCAAACATGTCACACGGTGTAAGGAAATCTAGCATGCACGGGCAGGAATATGTGCATGTAATGACTTGATTACAATACAATCTATATGGTTACATAACAAAATATTGAATCATCAAAATTTCAATGTGGTAAATCCCCACAAATTTATGATAAATTATTAAATATAAGATATATCATTTAAAATATATATTACTTTTTTAAAAATGATGCAAATTTAAAAAAACACAAAATACTGTCAATAGATTAAAGGAAGTAGATTTCCAGGGGGTACTAAATAATTTTTTTTTTGAAAAGGGGGCAATAGGCCAACTAAATTTGGGAACCTTTGATTATGAGGAACAGATTTGCAAATTGGGAATTCTCCTGATCAGAATTTCACCTTGAGGTAATGAAGGCAGAATTTATATACATAAATTACAAGTGGGAAGGAGGTAGAAGGAAAGGTAGATTATAGACAATTGCTTCCAGGGCCTGAGTGGTTTCCCATGACAAGTCCATAATACAGGTGTTCTGGAAACCTGTATGAACAGTAGTGTTTCAGGTCCTTTGTGGGTCACAAGGACTAGAGTTATGTGACGTTACAGGAACAGGTTCTACAATCTTTGATTAGCTTCACTTAAGGTACATAGGCACAAGAATGAAGTGATTCTTGAGAGTGTTGTCAAGGGTTTGATCATTTCAAGCTGCATTGTAATATTCTGACTCCCAAGTCAAAATCTCCTGAGAGATCTAAATTATTAGCATATTCATTACATGTATCATATTAATATGAAAATCATAATTCCCTTCACAATAGTTATCATTGTTATTAATAAAATAGTCTCTGCTTTCAAGAATCTCACCTTCTAATGGCAAAGACAATATATATGGAAGTTTAAATTAGTCAGATGGAAGGGTCCCATAGTCCTTAGGGTATAATGGCAAAGCACCTTTGTTTTATTGTTTTAAATTGCCTCCTCTAATGTAACTTTCACTGATAAAATCAGATTGGTTTCTGGTGTTGAATTACTTGATAATGCCAAGGACTCTTCTGAAAAGAATTTTATTTTCTCAGCCTTCAATAATTGATTTTGGAAGTGATAGGGAACCACTGGAATTTGTTAACTAGGGAGGTGACATGGTGAAACCTACACTTAGGAGGATTAGTTTGACAATTGAGTAGAAGATCCCTGTGGGCATGAGGTAGAGATTTCCTGATGCTGTATAAAAGTAGATTTAGCAACCTAATGTAGAAACTAATAGGAAAAACCTAATGGAGAAAAGACCCTCTGCCATGCCTATATCTTTTTTTGCTTTTTGGAGAGGGTAAGGTAGGGCAATTGGGGTTAAATGACTTGCCCAAGGTCACACAGCTAGTTTTGTGTTAAGTGTCTGAGACTGGATTTGAACTCAGGTCCTCCTGACTCCAGGGCCGGTGCTCTATTCACTGTGCCACCTAGCCACCCTGTGCCATGCCTATTTCTCCAAAAAAATTTCGATGCCTTTCTCCTTCCAGGTCCTTTAGGTGACTTTGGAGTTTCAAATGTGAAGGATAGGGCAAAGGAAAAATGCAGTCATCATAGAAGTTAAACAGAAATAAGTAGTGTCACAGGTTCATAGAACTAGACTAGAAAATGCCTTGGAGTTCATTTAGTCGAGTTTCTTCATTTTACAAATGAAGCCCAGGGCAGTTGAGTGACTGATTTTCCTTGTTCAGTTGTGTCCAACTCTTCACAGGATTTTTTTGGCAAAGATAATGGAATGGTTGACTATTTCCTTCTCTGGTTCGTTTTACAAGTGAGGTAACTGAGGCAAACAGGGGTTAAGTGACTTGCCCAGGGTTACACAGCTGATAAGTAATGCCAAATTTGAACTCAAAAAGATGAGTTTTCCTGACTCCAGGCCCAGCATTCTGTCACTGTATCACCTAGTTATCCAGTGACTTGCTTCCAGTCATATAAGTGTTAGACTCAGGATTTGAACCCAGGTTCTCAGAAACCAAAGTCAGTGCTCTTTCCATTGTATCAGGAAACCACTGAAGACATATCAGGAATGAGTGATTAAAATGATTACAACTTTCTTTTCTGAAGATATTTAAATAAGTCATTTTTCCTGGATGGTTTTATAACATATAATCCTACCTCCATAGCTAGGAGCAGAAGAACTAGATAGATAACCCTTTTAAGGAGGAGCTAGGTAACAGTCCTCAGACCCATTAATTTTTTATATTATCCTTTATTTCATGAAACCAAATGGTTTCATTTTCATGGTAACAGCTTTCATTATGACCCATAACCTATTTTAATAAGACTAAATTTTGGGGGCAGTTTTGGGGGGGTTTCCGGTATGACTAACTGATGGCTGCCATGAGCCAAAATTTCCTTTCTGTTTGATTTGACATAATCATCCTCTGAGAAGTTGTTCCTCTTAACTTCAGAACCCCATTGGGGAAGTTGCATCTTATTCTATTTGGGGAAGAATAATGAACATTGAAATTGAAGAATTTCATACCTAGTAGCACTTGGATCTTCCTAGAGCAGTTAATTCCTAAAAATTACTCAGAACAATGCCCCTTCCACGTGTCATAATCTTTGGACGCCTCCATGGAATGAGTAACGCATGACAAGAAAGTATATTTTCTGAGAAGATTGTGCTTTAGAAATTAATATACAGAATATACCTGCAATCTGTTATTGTAGCAGTGGGGAATTCCAAAAGGGGAAAGACACAGACCTTATCTTTGTTGAGAAGTGTAAGTTTATGATATATAAAAGGGAAAAAACAAACATGTACTATATTCCTTAAGCCAGAATAAACACAAAGTAACATTGTCTATATTCTACATTTTTAAAGTGCCTACTACACAAGGAAGACACGATGCTAGTTGTTAGGGGAGACATAAAGACACAGACTTATATCTAATAAGGAACTTATATCTAATAAAGGGAGATAAGATATGTGCACAGATAAATATAACATAAATAGAAAAACATAACTGCAAAACATGTGTAGCACTTATTCTGGGGCTACTATCCCAACTCCCACTCTCTCTGGCAAATCTGATGCAGAGTGTAGCTACCACTTCTCCTACTGTACCACAGCTAGGGCTAAGATGAGAGCTCTAGATTGTCCTAGCTTCTGAAGTTCACAAGGTCTGCCCCTGGGCAGGGTGTGGAGAGCTAAGGAAGCAATAGCTAGCCCTACCTCACCCCTCCAACAAATTTCCTCTTAGGTCCTTGGATGGAATTTCTCTTCCTTAGCTTACCAGTCGAATATCCTGGTTCCAAACTGTTCTGCTATTCTACACAAAACAAAAGGGAAAGGACCGAGTTTCTTCAGGCAATTTAAATACACCATTTGTACAGTTCTACACTGTCATTCCATTTCATTCTGATAACTTTCATGGATCTCTGACGCCTAGTGAATGCCTCGATTGACTAACTAAATAAAGATTTCTAGCCCTTGTTCCCCTCTAATTCTTACTTCTGGTTGATGGTATGAATGGAGGTATTCTCTCCTGACAAAGATCAGGACTTTAAATGGGGGCAGGGTGATTAAAGAATCCAATCGACAGATTCTTACACCCTTACAGAGGAAAATAAAATGCTACAATGCCAAGTGAATGAGAATCTATTTTCAGCTGGGGAGGTCAGGAAAAACTGAGAGATGGCTGTTCAGCTGGGGTTTTAAAAGGGAGGAGGGAAGTGTGAAGAGAGAATGTTCTAGGTGTAAGGAACAGTGTAAGCAAATGCCTAAAGGCAGAAAAAAAGAAAGGATAATGAATAATTCACAGTTTGAATAGGAACATTTATCTGGGATGACAAGTTAGTCAATGATGGAACGGTCATAGAAAAGGAATTCAATTTCTCAGCCAGTTAGAAATAATCTTTCCATTACTGGTTAAACCAGAATTCAAAGAGAGGAACTTAAACCTTGTATGTAATGGTATGCATTGGTTATAGAAGATTAGGATCTATGTTGAGTAAGGAATAGAGATGCCAGTGGTCACAACATTCTGTGTGAAATGACATACAGCATTCTTTGCAGAAGTAACATGTAACTCACAGCGAATATACTTACTTACTCACTTACTTCCTCAGTGGCATTCCCCAAAGGCAACTACCTCAGAAAATACTTTCATTTTTGGAAAGAAAATACAAACAACCCTCTTAAGACTCCAGAAAAGTTTTCTGAATTAGTTCCTATTTAATGAGGACCATACATGAGTAAAGCACCTGCAGGGCTGTAATTGGATTTGAAAAGGTAACTAACAATGAAGATAATTATAAAGCATTAAGAGTTGCTTAGGGACTCAATGAGAATTAAATGTGAAAAGTATCATCTTATATTGTGGTGTAAAAAAGGTCTGTTATAAAAAGAACTTTATCAAGGTCTCAGTGGCATGTGAAAGATTACTTATCTGTTTTTGCTTCTTGGAGATATTTTCTAGATTGTTCTGAAATTACATGAGATTTGAACCATCTTTAACACTGTAGTAAGGATGTTTAGAAAGGAAAAAAAATTGCCAAAAAAGTTGCAAAAACCCCAAATACCCTACTAAGAGCACTTCTGCAGTCTCCTCACTTGGTTAAACCCTTTGAAAAC
Source organism: Pseudocheirus occidentalis (assembly GCA_028646575.1). Classification (NCBI taxonomy): domain Eukaryota; kingdom Metazoa; phylum Chordata; class Mammalia; order Diprotodontia; family Pseudocheiridae; genus Pseudocheirus; species Pseudocheirus occidentalis. Next base: position 251,182,868 of record CM053594.1, read on the forward strand.
ATAGTATGGATGCCATGCTTGGTGCTACCTCTTCTCATTCTGATTGCTCATTAGAGGCCTCAGTCTTTCATAAATATCATCAGATTCAATTAAAGAAAGACTTTTACATTATAATATATAGTTAGGAAGAGGGACTAAACCTGTGATTTCATTGATTAAAGTGAACTTCCAGATGAGGAAGCTTGCTTTACCAAACAGGTCAACATCTTTTCTGCAGCTTAGTTTTAGTCTAGAGCTGTCTAGAGCTGCCTAAAGCACAGAGAGGTTAAGTGATTTGTCCAAGGTCCCAGAGTCATTATGAGTCAAGGGCAGGACTTAAAACCAGGCCTTACTGGCCTTGAGGCCTGACCTCTCTTTCCTCAACCCCACTACTTTATTTATTTCACTGAAAAGGATGGATTTGATGTCAAAAAATAGTCATCCACAAGTGTTAACCTCTTCCAATATTAAAAATAATCTTAAACTCATATACATGTTTTAGATTTTTTTATATATATATATTTTTTGGAGGGCAGAAGGCAGGGCAACTGGGGTTAAGTGACTTGCTCGAGGTCACACAGCTAATGTTAAGTGTCTGAGGCTGAATTTGAACTCAGGTCCTCCTGACTCCAGGGCTGGTGCTCTACTCACTGTGCTACCTAGCCGCCCGTAGATTTTTTTTTTTGTATAACTAAAATAATATGAATGATAATAATAATGACAGTAGTAAAGCACAGGTCTAACTGTTCAATATATTAGTTCTAGAGTTAAATACAAACACCTCCACTTGATATAACTTCATAAACTGGCTCCAACCTATCTTTCTGGACTTATTACACATTATTCCTCTTAATGCCCTCTATGTCAAATGGGCCTTCTTGCTATTCCTCAAATATACAACATTCTACCTTTTCATTTCTGTGCCTTTGCTCTGGTTGGCCCCTATGCATGGGATATGCCTCCTCCTTCCCACTTTTGTCCTTTAAAATTGCTAGTTTCCTTCAAAACTCAACACAAATTGCCATCTTCTATGTTAGGCCTTTCTTGAGGCATCCCCAACTGCACCAGCTACTGCTGCCATCCTCTCCTTCCAAAATAACTTGTATTAATTGTGTAGGTATTCTGTATGCATTTATACACGTGTGTTCATGTATATATGCATACACACATACATATACACATATATATCTATACACATACATATGTATATCTTGTAGGCATGCTCTAACCCCAACACCCTCTCAATTCAAGTTTGGTGTTAGGATGAAATGAGGACCTCCTGAGCTATAGAATAAAGGAGATTTCCTTTGTTCAAACACAGAAAACTATGTGGCAGGGAGAGAGTAGCACTTAGCTGCTCTGGAGTTGGTCTTCCTCCATCTGGAAATTTGTCTGGTAAGTACATCATCAGGGTCTGGTAACTCTTGTGGTTTCTGGCACCCACCAAGTCTGAGACCTTGACTACACATATGGCTGAGATCTTTTGTGTTCCTAGGCTAAGAAACTGCCTGTCAGGGTAGCAGAGGACAATTGGGAGGGAGGAGTCAGGGACGTTAGAGAAGCTTCATTTAAAAAACAACTGTTAGTCCTATCACATAAAATCCATTGGTGGTAAGGTCCTAATAATGTTCTGGAAACCTTCTACCATTAAATTACTACACAGTCTTCCTGTCAGGCGTAGTATTAAGAGAGAGAAAGGGAAGAAAAAGGAAAAAAAAAAGAAAACAGAAAAACAACAAAAACATAAACAAAACAAAAATGTTTAATGAGGACAAAGGTCATTAAATGCTACGTCTTGTCTTTCCTTCCTCATTTGGAAAGACTGTCTCAAAGTCTCACAGTCTAGCCCATGTGTTAGGTGATGCCACGTCTCTGTATTTCACAGTGGGTCTTTCTAATGCAGACTGATGTTGGTGAGCCCAGACAGAGCCATAAGCTATAGCACGGATGAGAATTGTAGTGTAGTAGCAGATGTCTTTTCCTGAGGTGAGGTAGTGATGAGCAGGTGTACCTCCCTGAACATCAGGGCCTCTGCACAGACATTTCTGGCACAGTCAGCAATTCTTGCATTAGGGTCATCTATAATAAGATGGCAGATTAGTGACTGCTGAAGTCCAATTGTGTATGCTTTTCTTGTAGCAGATGGAAACATTGGATAACCAGGTAAAATGGCATTTCTTAGGACCCAGGTCTTTATAGGTAGGAGCCGACTAGGCCAGAAGAGGAGTCAGGGTTCCAGAGTCAGGACTAGAGGCCTCAATCCCTGGCATAGTCACCATCTATTTGTGAAGGGCACAAACACCAGAGGGATCCAGGCAAGTGTGTTTTTTTTTTCTTTTTTGGGGGGGGGAGGAAGGGCAATTGGGGTTAAGTGACTTGCCCAAGGTCAGGCAGCTAGTAAGTGTGTCACGTATCTGAGGCTGGATTTGAACTCAGGTCCTCTTGACTCCAGGGCCGGTGCTGTACTCACTGCGCCACCTACCCACCCCCATCAAGTGCGGTTTTTAATGTACCCATTTGTATCTAGCAGTAGGAGCTTCCTGTGTTCTGCCCATCTTCCTAGAGGGATCATCTTTCAAAACTCAATCTACAATAGGAAACTCTGGATAAAAGGTAGCATGACCCTGTTCTGTAATCACTAGTGCCCAGTAAGAGTCAAGCAACTGGCATTCAAAATACTTAAGAGTGACTTATTCTATCCTGCTGTTGGTACCTGTCAGTCTCCAGTCAGCCTGTTTCTTTATGGACAAAGATCTCCAGAAACCTTGGGCCTTACAGGGTCATAAGGGTCCAAGGAGAGAGACAGTTAATCACTCAATCAAGAAACATTTATTAAGTGCCTCCTGTGTGCCAGGCACTGTGCTAAGAACTAGAGTTACAAAAAGAGACAAAAGATAGTTCCTGCCCTCAAGGACCTTGCAATCTAATAGAAACAGCTTGCTTCATATATTCCAGGGCTTTAACCTGTCCTGGGTCCCAAGTGAGAGAAACAGACTTGTGAATGACTTAGTAAATTGAGGTAATCATAACATCCAGGTGGGGAATGTGGATTTTCTAAAACTTACAGAGTCCATCAGAACTTCATGGGCTTCTTTCTTAGATCATGGAGAAACAAGTATTAATAACTTATTCTTTTTTTTTATTTTTTGCTTTTTGGAGGGCAGTTGGGGTTAAGTGACTTGCCCAAGGTCACATGGCTAGTTTTTTATGTTAAGTGTCTGAGGCCGGATTTGAACTCAGGTACACCTGACTCCAGGGCCGGTGCTCTATTCACTGCGCCACCTAGCCGCCCCCTTAATAACTTATTCTTGATAGTGCTTAGAATCCTCTGAGTTTTCCCCACTCCCTATATGCCTTCAAATTTGACCAAGCAACCTGGACCTTCAGTTTCCTTAGGAATGATTTCCTACCTTTTCTTCTTCATATTGGCTACTATCTGATCTAAGGATGCTGCCACTGTGGCCTCATCCACTTCAGTCAGTTTTATGCCATCAGTACAGTGGTGTACACCACCACCCTCAGGAAGGGAGGTTCCCTTCAGGTCTCTGCCCACTGTAATGTGGCAGTGTGAAGAAGAGCTTGGGTGGCCCTGAGGAAGGATGGTGAAGATGCCTCAAACTATTTTCCAGGTGAAAGCAAATTGTTCCTGGCTAGTCTCAGTTATAGGAATAAAGAAAAAAAAAACATTAGGTTGATAACCCTATAGCATTTGCCTTGGACTTGCACTACCTAGTTTAATAGCATTGTCAAGATGAGGAACAGCTTGGGTGGCTAGATGGAACAGTGAATAGAGCATCTGCCCTGGAGTTAGGAGGACCTGAGTTCAAATTTGACCTCATATACTTAACACTTGACCCCAATTACCTTGCCTTCTCCCTCCAAAAAGCCAAAAAAAAAAAAAGAAAAAAAGATGAGGAACAGTTGAAGAAATAGGCCTGATGACTTTGTTTAGCTTTCTATCATCTACTGTAATTTTTCATTGCTGTTCAGTCATTTTCAATTGTGTCCCACTCTTCATGACTCCAGTTGAGGTTGTCTTGGCAAAAATCCTAGAATGGTTCTCCATTTCCTTTTCCAATTCATTTTACAGATGAGGAAATTGAGGCAAAGAGGGTTAAGTGACTTGCCCTGGGTCTCACAACTAATAAGTGTCAGAGACCAGATTTGAACTCAGGAAGATAATCTTCCTGACCCCAAGCCTGGCACTCCATCCACTGTGCCACTGAGCTGCTTCTCCTCTGTAAGCTGTCAGGTACTATTTCTGCCTTCCTCACAGGTAACAGAGGGCTGTTGTAAGGGGATCTGGCATAAGGTATTACTTTAGTTTCCTTCATCTCTATCACTAGCAAAGAACTATCTTTTACCATTCCTCCCCTCAATCCTCACTTGATATTATTTGATGTTAACTACATGGGATTGTTCAGGTAATTAAGGATTCCATTTAGCCCTACCCACAGTAACAGACCTAGAAGTTGCTGAAAGGGTGTGCACAAATTCTGTGCCCATAGTGCCCCCTTCCCTCCATGGAATGCTCTCTATAGCCTCCTATGAATGATCCAAATAGGACAGAGGTTTTGGAGGATACCTTAGGCTTGGGTGGAACTGAAGGGTCCCTAGTGCCCAGGTGTTTAATTTCTGGGTACAGTTCCCTCATAGGCTGTTTAGCATTGCTTTCTTATCAATCCCAAGTCCCAGATATCACATTCAAAGCTACTTGGTAGGAATGGTATCATTCCCTTCTGTCAATCTAGCAGGGCAGTGGCAGATTCTTTGACTTCTCTCCGAATTCCAGAGGGTCTATTTGAATGGACAACATTATTTGCCCAAGTCACAACTCTCCCAACTTCCTGCTTAATTGTTAACAATTGATCAGTCCTTACCTCTATAGTTGTGTGATGGGGACCTATCACTAAAGTCTGAAGCCATTCTGTTGAATACACAGGCCTAATTTACTTTCATTTAGGTGGGGCTTCACCTATCTCTTTTTTCCCCAGAGACAGGCTGAGTAGGCCATAGGGGAGTTGCACAAATCTATCAAATCCATTCCCATAAGAAACTTCACTCTGTCCTTTACAGATCCCCCATTTTATAGCTGATTACAAAGGGAATTCTTTTTTTAAAAAATCATTTATTTACTTTTAGTCTACAACATTCAGTTGCACAATCCCCTGAGTTTCCAATTTTCTTCTCCTCCCTCTCTTTCCCCTCCCTCCCCACCCATGGCAGCATGCAATCAAATATAGGTTCTACAGGTACCTTCACATTAAACATAGTCAAGTTGTGAACAAGGATTATAACCAATGGAGTGAACAATGAGAAAGAAGGGACAAAACAAAACACAAAAGAGAGAGAGTGAGTAGTTTGCTTCAATCTGCATTCAGAGTCTGTAGTTCTTTCTCTGCATGTGGATATCCCTTCCCATCATGAGTCTTTTGTAGTTGTCTTCTAAGCTTGTATTGCTGAGAGGAGCCCAGTCTGTCAAAGTTAGGCCTCACACATATGATGTGTCTGTAATTGTGTACAAAGTTCTGGTTCTGCTCTCCTCATTCAGCATCAGTTTATATAAGTCTCTCCAGGTTATTACAAAGTCTGTCCACTCCTCATTTCAAAGGGAATTCTTTACATGGCCAGGTGCAGTAGCAGTCACCCAAACAGGGGCAGAGAGATATTCCCTCTGGAAGCTCTAATAGATTGAGTTGCCTTCATAAAAGTAGGTCCCCAGAGAGTTTTCTCCAGGTTCTGCAATACAACAGCCTAGAGCCTGTTGGGCAGGGGCCCTTCCTTCCCCAACAGGAGAAATCTCTTCATTTTGCATAACCGCATCTCCATTAGCTGCCTCCTTTGTTTTTCATTTCTGTAGCTGCTGAATGCAAGGGTCCAGTTTACTTTCAGTCTAACCACTCTGGCAATCCAACTTCTGCAGGGTAGTCAAAAACATCTAGAAAATGCTGGCCTTGGCACTTTATTTATCCTCTGGCACAGTTTCCTTCAGCAGCCACCAAGTTAATCCATCTGCTTGAGCAGGAGCCTGCTCCTTGTTCCAATTGAGAGGATTACTCATACAAGATCAAGAGGCACCTGTCAACTAGGAGGCAGGCAAATCACCCCTCCCCCACCTGAATCTGATCAGATAACCCTCCTCTTCTTCAACCTAAACTGCTAAAACTACCAAACCTTGTAGGCATAGCTCTAAAGCTAGCAGCACCCTCTTGGTACAGGTTCATGGTGGAAAGAAATAAGGCACTTGTGAATCATTCATTGGACAAATGTTTATTCTGTCCAAACACAGCAAGTATACTGTGGCACTTAACTTCATATTTATGCACACACACATATACATATATTTTCGAGGTTCAAGGAAGGGTTGGTCCTAAATGGGGTGATCAGGTCCTCTATGTACCACATTACTACTAGTCCTCTCCTAAGCTGAAGAGCAACAAACAAAAGTAGAGGGAAACATAAAAGAAACAGGAACAGACAGTTCTTCAGAACAGAAGAATGCCATTCTTTAGGTTGAAGTTGCTCTGGGAAGCTCTGTTCTCCCTGATATTTTTAAAAAAGTACAGAAATTAAAGATCCATACACTCTTTGAAGCTGTGGCCACAGTGCCCAGCTATCTTGTAGGTGAGTGCAGATGACCTCACTTAACCCTACTCTCTCCCAGTTGGCTAGTCCATGTTTCATCTTCATAGCCTCCCTAGTCATCCAACTATCCACCCAAGAAGTTATGCCTTCTGTCTGCTACTGTTATTCTGCTTCTCTCTACCTGGACCTGTGCTCTCCACACTGGACTAGGACCTTCACAACAGGCCTGGAATTACAGAATGGATGCCTCCAGGCTCAGGAGAAGGTAATCCAACCTTTGAAGCTCCACCCTAAGGTCTAGCTCTCTAGACTGACAGCAAATTCGAACTAATCTCCTTAACCCACTTATATCTACTAGCTCCTTTTTTATACATCTTCCTCACTTCCCACGCCTAAGTCGTCTGTCTTGTTCTGGGAACAGTAATCATCAATGAGTGAGGAAACTGAAGCTCAGAGAGATTGGAGTGACTTGCCCTGACCACATAAGGAAGTATAAGAGATGAAAATTGAACTCATCGCTCTGGCAGCTATATGAAAGACAGATTAAAATGGGGAAAGATTTGAGGCAGGGAGACCAATTAGGAACCTAATTATGTAGCTCAGGTGAGAGGAGAGAAGATCCAAAGGAGATGTAAACATTTATTAAGCCCTACAGAGGACCAAGCACCCTGCTAATACACTGTTGATACAAAGAAAGGCAAAAGACTGTCTTTGCCCTAAAGGAGCTCATAAACGAGTGGCCAGAAGAATGGAGATGTAGTCTGCAGAAACAGAAAAGCCTGGAGGAGGAATGGGTTTAGAGTAAAATGCGGGCTGTTGGGTGTTTTTTTAATATGCTAAATTTGAGATGTCTGACTGTTTCTATTAACATTAGCATCTTCTAATTATGTTTTTTTTTTGTTGAATGATGCATTTTTTTCTGGTTTTCACATTAATTCAAGAACAAAATCTCATTTTTTGCCCTTTTCCATTTTTTTCTAAACAATGAGACATTTTCTCAAGTTTTTTTTTTTTTTTTTAGCATATTTCTCCTTGTGGGCCGAGACTCTCTTGCTTTCGTACTTTCTCCCCAAAGCTCTTCACCGTGCTTACCACACAGTAGCCAATTAATAATGCTTAAGGGTATTTTTAAGACCCAATATATCTTTTCTCTGTATCTTGAAAAGAGGCTGTATTTTAGGATTATATATTTAATAACTCCAACTCACTCATTTTTACAAATAACAAAAATGAGGCACATGGTAGGAGCTCAGTAAATGTTTACTGACCAGTGTTTATTGATAGGAAAAGAGACTTACTCAAAGTCACAAAGTAGTTATGCTGCAAAGCTCACACCAGAAATCCCAGCACTAATTAAGCATCTCAGATATGGGCTGAGTTCTTATCTTTAGACTCCGGTCCTATGCTCTCTCCACTAAGAACTGCAATAAATATTTGGTTAGTGTAAAAGCAAACAGGCAGTTCTAGAGGGGTAAAGGACATTGTATGCTCGATCCTCAGCCAAAAACTATTCCCTGGTTATATGAATCCTTCAGTCACAACCAAAGCAGATTTACGTTATGGCCAAAGTAGCGCAGTGACTTTGCATCTGTCTAAACTCCCACCGAGAGGATACAACGTGCGCAGCAGACAGCATCAAACCTCTGCTTCCTCTAGCTCTCGCACTCCCTCCCTCCCGCTGCCAATGAAAGGAGTGAATCCCGGGGAAACTCCAGCCGAGTTTCATGAGCATGCGCTCAATGTCCTGGAGTAGGCTCGAGGATCCCAGCCGGAAGCGCGTGCTCCGAGGCGAGCACAGGCGCAGCTCCGCTTCCCTCCCCTGTCCCCTCCGGGTCAGAGGCTCAGGGGCGGGACTATCGCTCCGCGCCGTGACGCAACGTGCCGTGACGCTCCTGCGGCGCACGGAAGCGTCTGCGGAGCTGCCTGCCGTGGCCACTTCAGCTGTGCGGCTGCGGAGGTCTTGGAGCTTTTTCAGGGGCGGGAGGGGTCCGGGCCGAGCAGGCTTAACCCTTTCCGCGCCGCGGCCGCGCGGGCGGCGCTTATGGAAGCTTCGCCTTGCCGCTTGGCAGCCACTCGTGCCGCAGGAGCCCGGTCTCCATCCCTGTCGGAGGCTCCCGGCTCGTTTCGGGGCTCCCTATGAGTCAGGGAGCGATGCCCCAGCCCGGGGGGTGGCCGGGGGCAGGCGGCCCCGAGGGGCCCAGCTTGGAAGCAGAGCCCGCCCCCCTAGGCCGTGGGAAAGCAGCGGAGAGGGAGGACTCGCTGGCGGGGCCGGCCGCTCCGGGGGACCCAGGCTCGGGCCACGTCCGGGGCTACTCTGGAGAGCAGTAAGTGCATCGCTCGGGCTGGGGATGAGCCTCCCGTCCTTGCAGCGGCTGCTCGGGGTCCGGACGGAAAGATGCAGCTGAGCACCCCCGGACGGCCCCGGGCGGCTCCTCCGGTAGAGGCTCCCCGGGATCTGGGGCGGGGGCGGCCGGCTCCCGGGGCTCCCCTCGCCCGGGCGGGCATGGAAGGAGCTAGAGAGGGTCGGGGGTGGGGACGGTGCCGTCAGGTGACTCCAGGGGCAGGGCCGAGAGCTAGGTGGTGTTCACTACTTTAGAAATCCAAACAAAGCCTTAAAGTTTTTAAAAGACAAAATTCTGAAAAAGCATTTATTATGTTTCCTTAAAAACATAGTGTTCTTTCTATAAATTCTGGCAAACTGGTCTTTTCTAGCTGCAACGTTAAAAGATAAAAACTCGCAAACTTCTGGGGAGACACTGCTGTGGACCAGGCGCGGCGTCCTCATGGACTTTGGGGAAAATATTTTAGAGAAGTTTTTCCTAACTTGAAATGCACATGCAGCCGACCCGAGGCGCAGAAGTGATCACCTCTGGGCCAACTGGGCTCTTGGGATGCGTCTGCAAGTCAAGTTAATCTTGTGATTAGATTTCCCCCCCACCCCCCACCTGAATGATAGACACTTCGAGATCTAGTCTCTGGATAGTTTATCCACCAACAGGTTGTGTAGTCGTCATTTTCCTGCTGTAGAAGACAGTGTGTCTTAAATGGATGAGGCGGTGTGGTGAAGGGAAAAGATTTGGAGACATTCATTCACAAAACATTTAAGTTTTTACCTTATTCTAGGAACTACTGGGCAGTGGTAAATCAAAGCCAAGGAACATTCTTCACCCTCAAGGAGCTTACTCCCATTTATTTGAAGGAAAATAACACACAAATAAATAAATACTAACTGCATATACAGGGCAGCTGTGTAGAGAAAGTCAAATCTAGAGTCGGGAAGACTTCATATTCTGGAGTTCAAATCCAACCTCAGACATTAGCTGTGTGACCCTGGCAAGTGACTTAACTCTGTTTGCCTCAGTTTCCTCAAATGTAAAATGAGCTGGAGTATCTCCACTAAGGAAATCCCAAATGAGATCAGGAGTTGGACAAGACTGAACAACAACAAACTATGTACACATTAAAAGAGGTAGAAACTAGGAGTGGCAATTGAACTGAGACTTGAAGGAAGCTAAGGGAGCTAAGAAGTGGAGGTGAGGAGGAATTAATTGCAGTCTTGGGGCAGGAGGGAAGAATGGAAACTGGCTATGGAATGTTCTGTAAAAGGAAGGTAGGGGTAGATTAGCTTGAACAGTAACAAGTATGCTAGTTTGAAGGGCGTATATATAACCTGGGAAGTACTGTGCAGTAAAATAAAGAGTAGTCTGGAGCCAGATTGTGAGGTGCTTCGAATGCCAGATAGAAGAGTTTGCATTTGATACAAGAGAAAAAAGAGAGCCATAGAGCCATAAAAGTTTGTTGAGCAGAAGAGTTATCAGACATATACTTTAGGACTATCATTTTGGCAGCCCTATGAAGTATCAGTTGGAACAGAGAGGCTTGATGTAGAGAAACTAATTTGAGGCTAGCCCAGGAGAGAAATGATGAATATTGAACTCAGTGGTCCAGGTGCAAAGAAAGATATTTTGGAGGTAAAATTAGCAAGACTTGGCCGTTGATTGCTAGTGTGTGAAAGATTCCCCATGGTTGAATAAAAGAATCAAGTTCAAACCCTGACTCTACTACTTATTATCTTGGACAGATCTCTTTACTTATTTGGACCATTTTCTCATTTGTAATTTGTGGATCATAGATGATGACTCTGCGAGGTTCCTTCCAATGCAAAAAATCTGTGAATGTATGAATCCATGATAAAGACATGCAAATTTAGTTTAATTGAAAAGAGCTAGGGCCTGAAAGTCAGAAAATTTGCTTTTATTGCTATGTGACCTTGGGCAGGTGGATGAGGGATTGAATTAAAAAAAATTTTTTTTTTTTTGCTTTTTTTGGAAAAGGGAAGGTAGGGCAATTGGGGTTAAGTGACTTGCCCAAGGTCACATGGCTAGTTTTTGTGTTAAGATACATAGATATGTATGAATATGTGTATGAATACATATGTATATAAATACGTATGTTTCTTTGTATGTAGGCCTATGTGTATATATACACTTGTATAAACAAACCTAGTTTAAAAAGATTTGATTAGTTGCTTGAACCAACCAATCCGTGAAGTTGAAGTTGATTAGCTTCAGACAGCTTTTGTATAGTGGTCTTTTCTAGTGTTTTCCTTGGTAGAGGAGGGAATCTCCTGTGAGATTACAGTGAGAGTCTGTTACACTGTGAGCCAAATCTTTGACACAGATGAGTGAATGAGCATCAGCCACTTACCTCCTGTTGTATCTAGATGCTAGTGTTTGCTTCCCTCCTGTTGAATACAGTAGCAATTTAGATGAGTTGGTAGACAGATTCCTTAGTCCTCAGTAACACTTTGCGTACAGCCTACATTATTTCTTTCCTGTGGCTGCAGATGGGAAAGTATCCCATGGTGTTACACAGTACAAGGGTAGAAATTACCATTAGTCTAACTAGCATTTACTAAAACATCTGCTATGTACTAGGCGTTGTGCTAAGGACTGTGAATACAAAGAAAGGCAAAAATCAAAAACAAAAAACCCCACACTGGTTCCTGCTCTCAAGAAGCTCACAGTCTAATGAATTTTTAAGTATCTTAGAGACTGTGTAGTCCACACATTTCATTTTAAAGATAAGGTAAATGAACAGAGTGCTGAAGTGACTTATGTGGTCTCATGGATAGTAAGTAGCAGAGCCACAACTTGAACTCAGTCTCTCTGACTCTTAACTCAGAGCTTCTTGATTCAAGACCATCTCTTAGATTTTTAGTCGTCAAGATCAACATCCTTGTTTTGAAGATAAGGAAAATGAGGCCAGGAAAATGAAATGGCTTGCTGAAGATCACCTGGTCAGTTAGCATCAGAAACTGGAGCTAGAACCCTGACCTAGACTTCTAAGCCCAATTTCCTTTCCATTATACCACACCATAGTGAATGAATAGCTTTAAGGAGCTTGATGAGACTTTGGTAAGTTATCTAGAGATGTAGCAAAAATTCCATTTTTTTCTTAGTGCTGAGTTTTCTAGTTTAGTTTGTGGGTTAGTAGCTGGGTTCATTTTTTTCTTTGAAATGCTTTTGATCATTTTGTTTCTCAGTAACTCTTAGGAAGAAAGAGGAATATATTGTTGAACTTGCAGAACTTGATTTCTGATTATCACATCAAGACATATTTTAGATATACTGGACTGTTCCCTTTCTCCCTTTCCTGTGATGGTACTATTTTTTAGTATACACTTTGTATTATTCTGCTGGATTATATTATTGAAGTGAATGAATGACATGTGTCAGTTATTCTATTTGCAGATATATGTAACTTAGCAGTTTTAGATAAATTTGAATTTTTTTTTTTGCCCAGATTAGTTGTTTACAAAGCCTTTTAACCCTGTGGAGTTGTCTATAATTGGATCTAAGGCCTTTTCCTTTACTATGAGAATTGATTTTTATTGGCCTGGTGTTATACATTCAGTTAAGTAAACTTGCTATTACAAATTTTTCAAAATAGAAAACATATAAATGCTAAGTGTTTTGTAGTGTCCTGTAATTTCATCATTAATTTATACAGTTGGCATTGGTAGGGATGTAGCTATATATGCAAATTATATGTGTCATAATTCTGCATTGCTAGATATAATTGTGTGTGTAGGTAAGGATTAAAGGTATTTTGCTTACTAGGAGTTTCAGTGTCATAGCTTCTCTGATTTCTTTTTTTTCTTTTTTTGTGCTTTTTTTCGAGGGGAGAGGCCAGCTCAATTGGGGTTAAGTGACTTGCCCAAGGTCACGTGGCTAATACATGTAAATTTTAGAGACTGTATTTGAATTTAGATCCTCTGGATTCCAGAGCCGGTGCTCTGTTCACTGCGCCACCTAGTGGCCCCTGATTTCTTTGCTAAATAGGTAGAGAGGATTCATGTAAGAGTTTAATGAAAGGTCTTCTAAGTTTCTTTCAATGAATTTTTTCATTATCTGACATCGCATTTTACTAGATAAGAGTATAATCAAGGGGGAAACTACTTTGTAATATTATTTTGACAAGTTTGATCATCCTGATATCAGGAGCTAGTTTACAACCTATGCTATGGATGGTGCCGGGTATGATTTTGGAGGGGATGGGAAACTGCCAGAATTGAACCTAAGCAGATGAGATATGAGTTGAAGTTTGTCTTGGATGCCATGCCTGTTTTATCTCCTTGTTAGTGTTATTTCCCCACTTCTAGTCTGTCTTTTTCTTACTTTCATTGCTGATTACTGGTGACTAGTTCTTGTTGGGATGTTATGTGATTAAATATTTGAATTAAAAAAAAAAAGACTTGAGAAGCTTGAAGATGGGGAACCTCAATCCAAAAGGATTAAGCCATAATGGTGGAATGAGAGGTGGTATAGTTGCCTCTTTTTTTGAGGGTGGGTAGTGAGGGATGAATTGCCCATTATAATGACGGTTGCTTGTTTAAAGAGAGATGCCTGTTGTATGCAGATGAGGAAAGAACTTGCAACCCTTCCCTTTTTGGTTCCTTTTGTTTAGGGACAGGATAATCCTAACTGCCTGATGATTTTTAACTAGGCATCTTGTGCTGCTTTGGCTTCCAGGGGATGAGGATGACATCATGGTGGCAGCCACATCTCTCCTCTTCCTCTCTCTTTTCTCTCATGAAAGAGAACTTTGAGCTTACCATCCCATCTAAGGGAAGGAAGACCTGGCCTAGCCCCCAAGAAACCCTTACAGAGAATGCCACATTATTTTCAAGTTGACCCGTTGTATCAGAGCTATAAGAATAACATCTGTTTTTCTGAGGTTGTTTTCTTGTTCCTTATATTTCTGAGTGATTTGTCTTAATTTGAAGCTTTATGAGTAGCTGGTTATGGATAAAATTATTCGTAGAAGGAAGGAATTTTGGTACTTTCCAGTATTTTGAATATCTCTCCATCTGTCTGTCTTCCAGCGTGTAGTATATATATGCAGTGTGTCAGCCCTGTCTGGAGCTGAGACTGGAGAAGAAGGATATTCAGGAGCTACCTTTCCTTTCATACAGTCTTCCATTTTGGTCATTGGACTGTCTCATGCCTTAGTGTTCTTTGATCATTTCACTGCTGTTACCTCACTGAGCTCTTGCTACTAACTTGGACCACTGATAATTTCAGGAAATATAGTAATAGAATCATAGCTGGAATTTTTGTTCTATGTTTAAAAACTGCAAGAATAAACTAGAGCCAGATTAGTAGCTACATTAAGATCTGCTCACCTTTATAAAGAGCTTTTGTATTTTGCAAAAACACTCTGTTCATTACCCTATGAGGTAGGTGATCTGAGACCCCATTTTACATATGAGGAAGTTGAGGCTTAGAGATGGTTTTTGATTGCCTGTAGCCACACAGCTAATAAATAGGAAGACCAAAATTGGAATTTAGGTCTTTTGGTTTCAGTTCATTTCTTTTCTCACCATTCCACATTGCCTCTTAATTAGGCAGCTAAAGGAAATGTGGCCTAAAATCCAATAATGGTAAAAAAAAAACTAAAATACTATATATCATGTTCACATGGGCTATGTAATTTATATTTTAGAATAGTAAATGTTTAATTGTGCCAGAAATTGAATGTTGACTACAAAAAAGAAGCTTTATTTCCCCCACAATGGCTATATTGTGCTTAAGTTACTTTGTTTTGCTAATGTTTATTCTTTTAGCAACTACCCATGTACAAAGTATTGTACTAGGTGCTGAGGGAGAAAAGATTATTTAAATTTGGTCCCTATTATGTGGCCTCTTGTCTAATGGGAAATGTAATGAATAAATATGCCACATTATACAGATAATGATGCAGAAATTGTCCTTTGACTTGAGAGGAAAAAGACCATTTCCAGCTGATGGGCTTAGCGAACTTTTCATAGACAGTGAACTTTGGAGTTAGGTCTTAGGGTGGGTAGCATTTTCTAAGATGGAGATGAAGTATGGAGGAGGTATTTTAAGCTTGAATGTGAGAAGAGGCACAGAAATAGGAACATTTTAAACTTAAGAGTGATAATAGCTCCTTATAGGACAGGTAAAAGGGAATAGTTCCAGATAAGACTAAAAAAGTAGGGAGGCACCAGGCTATGAAGTCTTTGACTGCTAGGCTAAGGAATTCAGACTTCGTTTAGTAAGTAGTAGGGAGTTATTGAAGGATGTGCGGGACAGGAATGGTATGATCAGATCTGCACATAAACTGGCATTTTATGAAGGAGGGATTGAAGTAGGTAGAGAATAGAGGTAAGTAGACCAATTAAGTTGTGGTTTAGTTTAGACTGGGTAAAGAGAGACTGGAATAGTGTGGTGCCATGCAAGGCACTGTGGGAGGCTCAGTGGGTATGACTTGGTTAAAGAAGAAAAAGGAATAAAAGCTAGCAGAGCAGTTTTGACTATATATTACATATGTAAATGGTTTCACTATTGACAGAAATAGGAAAGTCAGGAGGAATCAGTTTAGGATACATCTAATGAGTTGCCACATCTTACTATCTTTTCATTCACCTCCAAACCCACACATAGAGCCAGTACCTTGGTTCTAACCCTTATCACTTCTTACCTAGGTGATTGGAATAACTTTCTAATTGGTTTCCCTGCCAGTGAACTCCAGCGGCTCCCTATATCGCTTTTAGGACCAATTATAAAACCATCTGGCGTCCAAAGACCTGCATAATTTGTTGTTTTCCATAACTTACCTTCCTAGTCATTTTCTCCTTCCTTATCTCCCTCATTTCCTTCAATTCCTAGATAAAATTCTACCTTCTAAGAGAAACCTGTCTCAGGCAACTCTGATGCTAGTGCTTTCCCTCTGTTGGTTATTTCCAGTTTATCCCATGTATTGCTTTTTTGTGAATAATTTTCATGTCTTCTCAAGCAGACTGTGGGTTCCTCCAGAGAAAGCCTGTTTTTTTGTTTGTTTTTGCTTTTCTTTGTATCTCTGGTGCTTAGCACAACTGGCCTGGCACATAAGGAGGCAGTTAGGTCTTAGTGGATAGAGATTCTGGGCAAGTCAGTTAACTTCTTTTAACTCTGTCTCATATTGCTGATGTCGCAGGAGTGGGTTGGCTGAGTCAGGAGGCTAGTGTGTGTATATAAGAAAAATTCCAGAGATAGAGAATCAAAATTAGGAATGTTCTTCCTGGTAGGGGAAGACTTGTAGAGGAGAAGGAAAATTACTCTGGTCTCTTTGTCAAGAAAACTGCATGGACAGCATTGATTGGCATGCTGTGGTCCACTGGGTCACAAAGAATCAGATGTGACTGAACAGCAGCTGGTATGTAGTAGTGTTTAATAAATGCTTGTTGACTATCTAATCATACTGTTACCAAAGTGATTTTCTTTAAAGGCAAATAGGGCCATAATCACTCCTATACTCAACTCCAGTGGACTTCTTGTTGATTATAGTTAAAATATACACTTCTCTGTTTAGTTTTTTAAAACAGCCTGAACTCAACTTTCTAATCTCATTGGACATTATCTGTGCTTTTCAAACCAGACAAACTAGCCTTTGTATTCCTCACAAGTAACCCTCTCTGTGCTTTTGTACTGACTACTCCCCTTGTCTGAAAATGTATGTCTTGCTCACCTCTGTCTCATAGAATCACTCTCTTCTTTCAAGATGAATCTCAAGAGCCCACATGTTGGCTTTCTTGATTCCTTCAACAGTTAGTTCCCTTTCTTCTAAATTACCTTGTATTTAACAACTTGGTGTTTATTTGAATCCTTTATATTCTGTGTACATGTATTGACTTTCTGTCCTATGTAAGGTGTTTGCAAATTTGTTTCCTTCTTTCTATTTGTATCCATAGTTCCTGACCCATATTAGATCCTTGATATTAAAGCTTGTTGATTATTTTGGGGGGGAATTAGTAGGACATCTAGGTGGAGATATCCATTATACAGTTGGAAATGTGACTGTGGAACTCAGGGTTAGAAATACAGATTTGGGAGTTATTTGCAGAGATGTTTTTATCATGGTCATGTGTAAGATTACCTAGGGAAATTGAAGAATTTAAATAAATAAATACTTATTAAGTGCAGATTGTCCATTGTGTCTTTGTCAGCATCTATCACAATGTAATAAAACATGGTCTTTTCCTCAGCACTTAGTCTAAGGAAGAATATAAAAAAGCCAGAGATAGAATTTTGGCGTACCAGATGTTGAGGAAAGGTCAGGGAGGATAAGGAATGATGATAGGTTTTTGGATAAGAAAGCCATTGATTATTTTTGAAAGAACAGGATTAATAAATAGATTAGTAGGAACAGAAGCCAGAATGCAAGGAATTTGGCATATTTTCCCCCAAAATTAATATTGTATTAGGTAGGAAAAACCCCTCTCTTATGATTCTGGTAGCCTTTATCATTTTACTTGGTTTTGAACAGAGGTGGAACCTTGTGTATGCCTTAGGATTTATCATTTTTTTGTTGTTGTTGCCCCTTTTAGATAATTTATACAGCTGAATGTTAACTTATTCTGTATTATGAATTTATTATGAATCTCATTGCTAACTTAAGGGATAAGTGTAAATATTAATGAGTTAGTTTATTTAGATTTTAAAATAATGTTGAAAAATTAATCAAAATTTTAAAATAATAGTTCTTTTTCTGGAAGGGATGAATTATGGATTTGTGTTTCAAGAATTATTTCTTTTGTTTCATGATTTTTAAAAACTGTTTAATTCAAATTTGCAAATTAGCATGTCCCATGTAAAAATACCCCAAATTAATTCATATTTAATTTAGTTTTTTACTTTTTCAATTTTCCTGTAAGGCTCTCAAGTTAAACCTTTACTTTCCATTTCATTAAAAAAAATTGTATGGGCATTGGAATTATTTTTGGTAGGTGACTTGTGAATCATACAGTGACAAAACCTTGAGTTTATCTAGTTCAGCTGGTACTTTAGCTGGAACTCCTTCTAAAACTTCCCTAACAAGTAGTGTTATCCATCCTCTGAAGACTTCTGATAAGGAAATCATTCCTAATTTAGCAGGTACTTGGTCCTTAGTAACTAAGAACTTCTGTGAAAGTAAGTAAAAGTGAAAGTAAGCTAAGTACTTCTGTGAAAGAGGCAGAGGGCGTGAACTCTGTCTCATATTGCTGATGTCACAGGAGTGTGTGTGTATATAAGAAAAATTCCAGAGACAGAGAATCAAAATTAGGAATGTTCTTCCTGGTAGGGGAAGACTTGTAGAGACTGAAGCCGGCTGAGGGGGAGGGAGGGAGGGAGGAAGGAAGGAAGGAAGGAAGGAAGGGAGAGAAAGAGAGAGAGAGAGGGAGGGAGGGAGGGAGAGGGAGAGGGAGAAAGAGGGAGGGAGGGGGGGGGAGAGGGAGAGGGAGAGTTTGTTTCTCTCCTGGCATCTAGAAGCTGAAAACTGAGTTGGAGTTTTCTTTAGACCAGAATCTGGTGAAGGCTGAAGTTGCTGCCTCCTAGAAGGCTGAGATTCCTTCTGGGTCCTAGGGCCAGCTGAACTGCTGGAGGACTGAAGAAGCATGACTGGGATAAGCCTTTGTTTGTGGCTTTGTGGATCCTTGAGTTCCCAGCAACAGAAGTGGTGAAGGGTTTGAGATATGCTGGACCCTGTGAACTTTAGTGTGTAACAAGAACTGCCCAGAGGACTGGACAAGGAACTGGGAGCTGTCTGCCTCTGAATCCAGGTGACTGTTTTGGTGGATTCAAGTAGGAGCTGGGACTGTGGAAGGGGATCCAGGGAATCTGAGAGACCACCCTGAGTCAAGATGAAGAAAAGGCCTCCCCTTGGACATGTGATGAGACTGAAGTTTACTAGACACAGACAGGTGGAGGGAGGGTTAGTGTGATTTTTCTAATGATTGTATTTAGTGATTAATGATACTTAGTAACTGATTGGTAGATAAGTGACTGATTAAGTTAATTTATGATTACCCAATCTTTGATTGATTATTGTATTGTGAAATGACTGAATGATTGAGTAAGAAGGGTTTCCCCCCTTAGGGAAACCAGATGATTATTCTTTTGTGTTTTGCTCTAAATATTGTGACCACTATGGTGAAAACTACGTGGCCATTTTAATGTTAAGCTATTGTGAGCACTATATTGTGATTTTCTGTAATAAGATGTAATATTGTGAATATTATACTGTAGCTTGATTTGTTGTGAATATTATATTGTGATTTGTTGTGAATGTTTGCATTGATTTGTAATGGAATAAATGGAGTATTCATTGTATTGTGTAATCTGAACCTTAAAAGCTGTTCACAGCAGGATTCTTCTGGGAAGCTGCTAGTGCATGGCATTACACTAAGGTAGTCCGTTAAACTTTGGGGCAGATTATATTGCTAGAACTTCCTAATTATCTAGCTGAAATTTGCCTTTCCATTAATTGCCATCTGTTGTTCCTAGCTCTTCCTTTGGGTTAAGCTAGACTAAATAGGAACAAATCTAATACTTTCTGTGTATTAGATATGTTCAGATAGTAAAAGGCAATTGTGTTGGCCATCTTAGATCTTCTCTGCTATAGGTTACTATTTCCAGTTTCTTCAATTTATCTTCATATAACATGATTTCTACCACTCTCACTAGCCACTCTCCACTAGATATGCCCCAGTACATAGTAATCTTCTTAAACTGTGATTTCCCCCAGAACTGATTAAAATATTCTAGATATAGTCACTATAGAGCAGGGTGCTGTGCTCCTCTTAATTGGGCCAAGCTGGTAAAACTTGACTCATTGAATTCTCCAGCCACTACTCCCATCTTACTCCAGCCACTACCCACTTTCCCAACATGATCTCTGCCACCCTTCACCCATCTTATAATTGCAAAGTTTTTGTGAACCTAAATTCAGGATTTTATCCACATTAAGTTTCATTTATTAGATTTGACTCAGCCTTGTAGCTTGTAAGGATCTGTCCCTAGCCCTTGTGTCATTTTAAACTTTGACAAATATGCCTTGCCTTGCCTTTATGCCAAGTCATTGAGAAAAATGTTACAGTGTATAATGTGCCAAGCACAGATCATTAAGGTACTCTACTCCCTTCCACTGACCATCAAAGTGAATACACATTAAATCTGACCATTCATCCTATTTCAATACTGTCATCTAGCCATATCTCTCTCCTTTGTTCACAAAAAAAGCACAGGTTTTGTGCAAAACAAAAGTTTTGCTAAAGACTAGGTAAATTGTATGTACAACCTTCCCCTAACTGATCAATCTGATAACTTTGTCACAAATGAAAAAAAAGTTAGTTTGGATTATTCTTGGGAAGCTTCTGGTGATTCTTAGTGATCTCAATTTCCCTTTTTAAGTACTTACAAATTACCCCTTGATATAAAACATTCCCATATTTTGCCAAGAATTGAAGCAAAGCTTTAGTTTCAAGAATCTTCTTCCCCTTTTTGAACACTGGAACATTTGTTCATCAGTTGTGCCTTTCCTATTCCCTGAAGTTTATAAAAGAAATCTGACAGTAGCTCAGCAATCCTATCTTCCAGTTCTCTCAGGTCCCCTCGATGTTTTATCTGAGCTAGGTGAATTGAGAGCAGCTAGCAACTTTGTTCTCTTACAGACTTTTTATTTACCTTAGGTTTCAATTCCCTTTTATCTATTTCTGTTGTTCCTTTCCAGTCTGAATGTTGTTCTACCTGGAAAGAGGACTCAGAAGCACAATTAACATTGAGTAGAGTAACTTAGTCTAGTGACTAGACTCTAGTCTATATAATAATAAAGGCTAATCATCTAGGATATCATCCCTATCCATCCTAGACAGGAATCCTCTCTTTTTTTTTGTTTTTCTTCACTCCAACATAGCTTAATTTAACAAAAGGAACCAAAAAAAGTCCCTTTGTATTCATTGATAACTTAAACTTATTCTGATTTGAGCTTAACTTAAACTTATTCTGATTTGAGCTATTATTTTTCTTTTTGATACTATTGTTAATGGAACTATGCTACCCATTCATTCTGTTTAAAAACCATCCCCTGTTCCCAGACAATAAATTTTAACACCCCCCAAAAAAAACCCTGAAAAATAAAATTCTCAATACATATAGTTTCATAGTCCAGCAAAACAAATTTTCATATTGATCATGTTCAGAAATATGTGCCTTCATTTTAAGTTCATCACCATCATCTGTTAACAAGTGAATGGCATGTTTCATCTTCATTATTTTGGATTAGTGGTTTATCATTCCACTGATCAGCTTCTAGTTCATCATTAGTTACCAGCCCTTCCCTTTTCTTTACAGAGTTTTAAAAAAAAAATCTTAAGTTGGGTAATGAGTTCTCTGTACTTCCACATTATTCTCTTAAGGTTTTTTTTGTTAAATTTAAAATTTCTTTTTTCAATTAAGCATTCCCTTCCCCCCCTCCCCCCCTGCCCTCCCCCGTTTTCCTCTTGCCCCTGACCTTGGGGGCTGGAGAGGTTGGGGAGAAAACATGAAAAACAAAACCCTTGTAACAATTATATATCAATATATGTTTCATTCCACATAATGAGCCCATCATTGCTCTGTCGAGATATGGGTAGCATTCTTCCATGACCTTCCCTGTGGGAATTGTAGTTGATCATTACATTAGTCAGACTTCCCAAGTATTTCAAAATCCATTAACTTTACAGTGCTAGTGTCACAATTGTAGTACGAGTTGTTCTGGTTCTGCTCACTTTACTGCATTAGCTTTTTCCTCACTTATGTTTGTGCTGTTAGCATTAAACTAAGAGCATCCGATCCTGAGACCAATACTCTTGTGGAATTTTTAGATAATTGGATCTTATATATCCTTACTTTGAATATTTTGAAATCTCCAATCTCAGAATCTAGAGTGTAGAAAGGATGCCTAATGTTCCTCTCCTAATCTGTCATGAATTATGATGTTATGCCTACTTCCTCTCATGGTTCCTGTGATTTCTACTTCAGTAAACAGTTCCTTCTTTGTGGTAAGTCAGGTCTAGAATAGCAGTTCCCTGCATCACTTCCTCTACCTTTTTAAAAATGAAATTATTATTAAAGCGTGCAAAAATTTTTCTGGTTTTCTTTTAACTGTAAGAAAACTCCAATATGTGTCCAGTCAGTCTTCCATCCTTACTATCTATACTCTTTGCAGAGATTGCAGTCTATTTCATGAAGTCATTCATTTTCTTCTTCTGGCTTGTTCAGTAGTATATTTTACCATAGCATAATGTTTGTTTATCCCTTTTCCACAAGTACTATATACCATACTTATCCTTTCAATTCATGGTTTTTCTCATGGTATTCTTTTGGTATATAATGCTATTCTGCTCCTTTTACTAATTTGTTATCCCTTTTGAATATGATTTGCCTTTTTGTTTCCACATTCCATTTTTGAGTCACATCTTTCTTCTGGTTGGTTAATTAAAACAATTTTTTTGTCTTTATTAATTTGTTTGTTTACTTTTAGTTTACAAGATTCAGTTCCACAATCCCTTGAGTTTCAAATTTTCTTCCCTTCCTCTCCTTCCTCCCACCCCTATGGTGGTATGCAATCATGTATAGTATTTGCAATCATGTGCAAATACTTTCACATTAGACATTAATCAGGTTATAAAGAAGGATTGTTGACAGATGGAATGAACAATGGGAAAGAGGAAACAAAACCAAACAAGAAAAAGAAAGAGAGCAGGTAGTTTGCTTCAGTCTGCATTCAAACTCTGTTCTTTCTAGTTCTTTCTCTGAAGGTAGACATTTCTCTCCATCATGAGTCTTTTGGAGTTGTCTTGTAACCCTGCATTGCTGAGAAGAGTCCAGTCTATCAGAGTTCGTGGTCACACATACGTTGTATCTGTAATTGTGTACAGATTTCTCCTGGTTCTGTTCTTCTCACTCGGCATCAGTTTGTATAAGCCTCTCCAGGTAAACATGAAGTCTATCTGCTCTTCATTTCTTACAGCACAGTGGTTCTCAACCTTCCTAATGCCACAACCCTTTAATACTCGTATGTGGGTATATCTGCATGTGGGGGAACCTGCCAGGAGATGGATAACGGAGCGGTGTCTAGGTTCCTAAGACCATCGGAAATATGTGTTTTCTGATGGTCCTAGCTGACCCCTGTGAAAGGGTCGTTCGACCCTCAAGAACTGCTATTACAGCATAATAGTATTCCATTACATTTATATACCACAGCTTGTTTAGCCATTCCCCAATTGATGGGCATCTCCTAAATTTCCAGTTCTTTGCCATCACAAAAAAGAGCTGCTATAAATATTTTTGTATATATGGGTCTTCCTCCCGCTTTTGTGATCTCTTTGGGATACAACCCTAGAAGTGGTATTGAATCACATCTTACTAAGACTTAAAGATAGCCACAAAATAGAGTTTATTATCTTTCTTAGTTCTGTAGACATTTACTTATCTACTTTTCAGCTTATTCAGAGAGAGGAGTTGAGTTTGGGAAATATGTTAGCAAGGAGCTATGTAGACAATCAGTGTGTTTATATGAAGGTCAAGGAAGCTTTTCCAAATTGGTACAATATTTTCTGGTCCTAGATTTGTTTTTTATCTACCTGTCTTTATCTTATGCTATAATGTGAGTTTTTCCATGTTCTCTACTCACTGTGCTCGTTCTGTTGCCTCTCCAAAAAAAAACAAACAAACCCTAAACAAACAAATCTCCCAAACTCAAATTGATAGGAATACTAAGTGAAGAAAATATTTTTAATTCAGAAAATTGAAAATTTTGAAAAAGTTTGGGGAAAAAATGGAAAATTCAGAAAATCCCCATTTTCATTAGTAGAATTTTTATTTCCTTCCTCCTCCCATCCCCTATACTTTTTGTCAATTGAGGGTTTTTTTTTATTTTTGGAGAGGGGAAGGCAGGGCAATTGGGGTTAAGTGACTTGCCCAAGGTCACATGGCTAAGTTAAGTGTCCAAGGCTGGATTTGAGCTCAATGCCCTCCTGGCTCCAGGGCTGATGCTCTATTCACTGCACCACCCAGCTACCTCTGAGTATATTCTTTTAACTTTTGAAATAGAGTTCAATAAAGTTCTTTTTTTCCTTCCTAAGTTTATACATAAGATTTTTACTGATAGGCAACTTGCTGATTGATTGTGGCATTAAGCAGTAATTTAACTCAAGACATAACCTTCTCCTGGTAAATATATAGTTTTGCAGTCATTTTAAGTGCAGCCTAATAAAGACCATATTAGCATTTTTCTTCTGCCATTTGGTGGCCATGAGAATTAGCATATGCACATGACCTAAGAGAAGTACATCAGTTGCTAAGAGAATTTTCAATTAACTCTACCTTTCCTACCCATTAATTTTGCTTTCCTTTTTTCTCTCCCTTTATCTTTAATACTCTCTACTCTCATTTTCCATACACATGAAAATGGATAGCTTTCTGTCATTTCATGCAGTTTATCTTACTCTGTCTTATTAGGTTTTCATGGAGACATGAGTGAATGTTTACTGCTAGGAACTTGTTTACATTTAGTCACTCTGCATAGTGACCCTGATGAATGAACTTTGGTTAGCTTCTAATTTTAAAGAACACATATCCAGGGTAACTATAGAATTATTCTGGAATGGAATCTTTAATCATGTGAGAGAAGGATGATTCCCTAGTGGTATTCTGTACATTTATGAAACATTTTATATGACTGTTTTTCATAATAAGTATTGTTTTCTTTTTTTGATAAAACTGAATTATGCCTTCTGAGAGCCACTTATAAGGGAGGGGCTAACACATAGGTCACATTTTATTTTAAGTTTTGATGCACTAGTCTCCTATGACTAGACTATCTAGTTTCTGTTTGCTTTGATTCTGGCATGGACTCTGGAGGCAGTATCATACCTTGTACTTAAAATCTTGCCAGAGCCATTGTTCTTGGAAAGTACCCTTCTTCCCCTTGCTTCTTTCCCAGCATAAGTGGTTTTATTTAATATCTCTTACTATGTTATGAAAGTGAAAAGTGACTTTTACTTAGAGACATTAAGAAAAGGAGGGGTGGAGTGGCAAAAGATATCTTTTCTGTTTTCTTCCCTTGAATGTGACAACATGCACCAATGGCAGATTCATTAATTATCACGTAACTAACTAACTAAAGTTGCAGTTTGTGTTCTCATACTCAGTAATTCAGCCAAACTCCTATTTGCTGTTCCCTTTATAATAATTTTATCTCCTGTCTTGGAACCTTTGTATAGGTGATATATCCTACCTGAAATTTTTTTCTCCCTTCACTTGTGTCTTCTGGAATCCCTAGACCCCTTCAGGATTCAGCTCAGATGCTACTTCTTGCAATTGAGCATCTTAATATGCTCAAGGCTCTATGCTAGGGTCTTTGATAGATGGATAAGACCTAAGCATAACTACACTTAAATAATTCAGGGATCTATCATTTTACCTGGATAGTATTCTACCCTCTAATGTAAATCACAGCACTTAAAATTCTGTGTTCTTTTTGAGTTACTCTGAACAAAAACTGATCACGTCACAGCCAACCTGATAATGAGCTTCTCTTAATTAAGCTGGGCTAGTCCTGTGACTAGGTTAGGAAGACCTACGATATAGCTGGTGCTGTCAAGGGCTTTGAGAGACCCCAGTCAGTTTCATTCTGGATGAAGCAAAAGAAGGGAGCCAGAATGGATCATTGTAAAAGAAGGCTTACTAATACAGCAAACATTTATCTGAGAAACCTTTTCTTCCTGGTCCCTTTTCCTGGTATCTCTATCTCTAGGTGTACCTTCTTGATTTACATGGCTTTGTCTTTGTCTTCTGCATTTGTTTAACAGCACTGGATTTCAGAGTTGGAAGGGACGGGGAAAGCCTTCTGATCCTACTCAGAATAAGAAAGTCCTCAGTAACAAATAGTCATTCCAGTGAGGGGGAAGCTGCTGTTTTCAATTTTTTCCTTACATTGAGCCTAAAACTGTGTCTCTGCAGCTTTTACCCATGATTTCTGGTTCTGCTCTCTCCAGCCATGCATCTGTTTCCTCAGCTTCAGTCCTTTGTTACCAACCACCTACTAGACATTTCTACCTTCATGCCCCATAAGCTTTACATATTCATCATGTCCAAAATGGAACTCATCTATTCTCCAGTCCCCCTTTCCTACCCTCCTCAGTCTACTCCTTTTCCTAATTTTCCTGTTATTATTTAGACCGCTGTCATTTTAGTTACCTAGGTTTCCAACTTGGGGGTCATCCTTTGCTTTTTGCTCTCCTTCATATACCATAGCCATCCAGTCTTTTGCCACATCTGGTACAGTCAGTTCTACCTCCTCAATATCTTTTCTGTCTACTCTAGGCTATTTACTTCCATGGCTACCAGTTCAGATGCTCTTCACTTGTTCCCTGGATTAGTGCTATGGTCTTCTAATTGGTATTCATATCTTTAGGCTTTCCTCTTTCTGCTCTGTCCTTCATACAACTACCAAAGTAAGGTACCTAAAGCACAGATATGATTATTGTCACCTTGCTCAAGAAGCTTCAGTAGTTCATTATGCCCTCTGTACTAAAATGCA
Organism: Pseudocheirus occidentalis; assembly: GCA_028646575.1. NCBI lineage: Eukaryota > Metazoa > Chordata > Mammalia > Diprotodontia > Pseudocheiridae > Pseudocheirus > Pseudocheirus occidentalis. Next base: position 251,209,337 of record CM053594.1, read on the forward strand.
GACTTTCTTCTCTTAGTCATTTAAAACCTTTCACAATCTCCTCTGTTAGTCATTTAAAATCCTTCATAATCTAGTTACAGTTTGTGTTCACATACTCAGTAATTCAGCCAAACTCCTCTATTTGCTGTTCCCTTTATAATAATTTTATCTCCTGTCTTGGAACCTTTGTATAGGTGATATATCCTACCTGAAATTTTTTCTCCCTTCACTTATGTCTTCTGGAATCCCTAGACTCCTTCATGATTCAGCTCAGATGCTACTTCTTGCAATAAATCTTTTCTGATCCTCTCCCCCTCATTTGGTGGTGCTCCCCTCTTGTTTACTTCCCTAAAAAATCTACTTGTTTTGTGTGTGTGTTTTGAATCTATTTCTGTGAAATGTTGCTTCTGCTCAGCAGAGTATAAACTTGAGGGGAGGGGCTCTTTGTCTTGCTTGATATTCTCAGTGCCTTGCATATAGACACTTTAAAAAATATTGTTGAATTGAATTGCAAATTCTGTGTGGAGAAATTTAGGCAATGGGAAAGATGTATAGGATTTTTTTGTTTTTACATTTAATTTTTTTCCAATTACATGTAATTGGAAATTTTTCAGCATTTATTTTTGTAAGATTTTGAGTTCCAAACTTTTCTTCTTTCTCTCCCCTCTTCCAAAGACAGCAAGCAATCTGATATAGGTTATACATGTACAATCATGTTAAACATGTTTCCACATTAGTCATGTTGTGAAAGAACAATCAGAATAAAAGGGAAAAACTATGAGAAAGAAAAAGACAAAAAAAAAGTGAAAATAGTATGCTTCCATCTGCATTCAGACTCCATAGTCCTTTCTCTGGATATGGATATTATTTTCCATCACAAATCTTTTGGAATTGTCTTGGATCGTTGCATTGTGTGAGAAGAACTAAGTCTGTCATAGTTGATCGTTGCACAATGTTCTCCTGGTTCTGCTCATTTCACTTGGCATCAATTCCTTTTTCTGAAATCTGCCTGCTCATCATTTCTCATAGCACTATATAGTGTTCTGTTACATTCATATATCACAACTTGTTCAGCCATTCCCAAATTGATGGGCACCCCCTCAATTTCCAATTCTTTGTCACCACACAAAGAATTGCTATAAATATTTTTGTACATGTGGGTCCTTTCCCCTTTTTTATGGTCTCTTTGGGATATAGACCTAGTAGTGTAATTGCTGGATCAAAGGGTATGCACAATTTGATGTATAGTTTTAATAATATGTAATTACCATCCTTAATGGGCAGATAGTTGCTGCAGAGTGCTAGGCATGGAAATCAGGAAGACATCTCCCCGAGTTCAAATGTGGCTTCAGACACTTAACTAGCTATGAGACCCTGGACAAATCACTTAACCCTGTTTACCTCAGTTTCCCCATCTATAAAATGAGTTGGAGAAGGAGAGGGCAAATCACTCCAGTGTCTTTGCCAAGAAGACCCCACATGGGGTCACAAAGACTCAGACATTACTGAAAACAGCTGAATATTGCCCTCAAGAAGTTTACTGTTGTCTGTTGAACATGGGGGGGAGGGTACCAACAGAGATGACTATATTACGAGATAGTATTAGTGTTTGAGTATTGTCCAGAACGTTCTTTACTATAGCAGAGAATGTTCTGGAAAGTTCTTATACTGTAACTGCCTTCAGCATTATCACTTAAAATGTAAGAACTAGAAAAAAATATTTTTACACTGCAAATATGTTTTATTGGTACTAGCTTTATTCTCAGTATTTGGTATTAAGATTTTGGGATCTTTCAGATAAGCAGGATCCTTGTAAGTAACTGGCACACATCCCATGATCCAAGCCCGCTTAATAGCCTTTGTAATCTTTCTGTTTTTTCTCACATAAGCCTGTTATGTGTCTTCCATAAATGCATCCAATGAATGGAGAAACAAACTGAGACAAAAGCTGTACATTCTTATAATCAAGTTTTTCCACACAAGATACATTTTTTGTTTGGTTCCTTGTAGGGATTTTCCATTGGAACTGGCATATCTTCATTAGCGGCCACCTCTTTATACTGGGAACAACTTCTCCGAGGTACTGTAACAGTCGGAGTCCCGAGGCCAATGCAAGCACTTACCAAGTGTATCATCTGCTTCTCCCTCCCAAGAGCAGGAGAAGGTGGCAGGGTTGCCACGGAGAGCCCAATAACCTTGCTTCCCTCCAGAACTAGAAAATTTTTAATGTATTTTTAAAAATAGTGAATATGAGTATATTTGACATAAAAAGAAAAAGTGCTTGAAATGTCTTATTTGGCATTCTTTCAGGGAGGAGGACATGTATCGTGCTGAAGATGAAATAGAAAAGGAGAAAGAATTACTGGTACGTGAAAGAGGTTTATCAGGTACGTTTGAGGTTTTATTCATATATGGCCCTTCATACTTACAGGACAAATTGTAGAATTCACATCTAATTTCACAAAGTACTTATATATGTATAAATTTTCATTAGATTGTGAGCTTCTTGAGGGCAGGAACTTTTTTTTTCCCCTTTGTATCCCTACCAGCTTAGCTTAGTTCCTGGCACATAACAGATGCTTAATAAATATTTATTGCCTGAATGAATGAACAGCGACAATAGCAAGCGTTTTCATAGTGTTTTAAGGTTTATACAGTGCTTCACAAATTTTCTTATTTTGTCTCCACAACAATTTGAGGGTTGGGATAGCTCTGTTATTCTCCTCATTTTAAGATAAGGAAACCAATGCGGAGAGAGGTTCTGACTTTCCATGGGTTACAAAGCACATAGTTGTCTGAGGTTATGTTTGAAGCCAGCTCTTCCTGCATTCAAATCAAGCAGTTTATTCATTCTGCCATCTACTGGCTTCTAAACAGTCATAACATACACTTTTAAAATCTTGCATTTATTATTGTGACATTAGAATTAGTTTGAACAATTGAAGGGTGTCATGGCAAAGAGTGCTTCCATAAGAAAGTTTAATTTGGATATGAGTAAATTTTTGAAATTCCTTAATTCACATCATTTATCATCAATTGAAAGCAACTTTGTCTCAGTTATGTGTTTTATTTGATCTCTCAGTAGCAGAAGAGTACATTGTTTTAAATATATGTTTCATTTGAGTGCCGCTGGCTAAGTACATTTATTTATTTATACTTCTCATTTTAACAATTTGAGGAACTTCCAAGAAGGAAGTCTTTTGTGCATGAAATGTATGATGCAGTATTATCTATCGTTCATTGTTCCCTGATTTTATTTAAACTATGGGTCCTGTCCTTTTTTTTATTTTAAATTTATTTATTTGTTTACTTTTAGTTTACAGCATTCTTCCAGATTTTCTCCCCATCCTTCTCCACTATGGCAGCATGCAATCCTATATAGATTCTTAGTCAGGTTGTAAAGATGGACTATAACCAATGGAATGAACTTCAGGAAAGAAGGAACGAAACAAAACAGAGAGCAAATAGTTTGCTGCAATCTGCGTTCAGGCTCTGTAAATCTTTCTTTGGATATGGATAGCTTTTTACATCATGAGTCCTTTGGAATTGTTTTATAACCTTACATTGCTGAGATGAGCCCAGTCTACCAAACTCAGTTATCATAGATACAATGTGTCTGTAATTGTGTGCAATGTTCTCCTGTTTCTGTTTCTCTCACTCAACATCAGTTTATATAAGTCTCCAGCTTATTACGAAGTCTGTCTGTTCTTCATTTCTTATAGCACAATATAGTATTCTATTACTTCATATACTACAGCTTGTTTAGCCATTCCCCAATTGATGGGCATCCCCTTGATTTCCAGTTCTTTGCCACCACAAAGAGAGCTACTATACATTTTTGTACATGTGGTTCCTTTTTCCATTTTTATGATCTCTTTGGGATACAGCCCTAGAAATGGTATTGCTGGGTCAAAGAGTGTGGACATTGTTATAACCCTTTGGGCATAGTTCCAGATTGCTCTCCAGAATGGTTGGATCAGTTCACAACTCTACCAACAATGCATTAGTGTTCCAATTTTCCTACATCTCCTTCAGCATTTATCTTTTACCTCTTTTGTCATGTTAGTCAATCAGACCAATGAGATATGGTACCTCAGAGTTCTTTTGATTTGCATTTCTCTAATCAATAGTGATTTAGAGCATTTTTTATATGCCTATAGAGATCTTTAATTTCTTCCTCTGGAAATTGCTTGTTCATATCCTTTGGCCATTTTTCAATTGGGGAATGACTTGTATTCTTATATATTTGACTCAGTTCTCTGTATATTTTAGAAATGAGGCTTTTTTTAGAGACATTGGCTGTAAAAATCCTTTCCCAATTTTCTGCTTCCCTCCTGATCTTGGTTACATTGGCTTTGTTTGTACAAAAAATTTTCAATTTAATGTAATCAAAATTATTCATTTTGCATTTTATAATGCTGTCTGTCTCTTATTTGGCCATAAATTCTTTTGTGGGTCCAATCTTAATCTCTAAAACATGAATCCAAACTTGTTCCCTCAACTATGGGACCTCAAACCATTACCTGTTCTTTGATCGCTGGAAGAGGCTTCTGCTGGATAGGATGAGATGGTTCATGTACCACTCATTGGCTTCAAGTACATGGAAATAGTATTAGGGGGCCATGCAGGCACTGCTTCTAGGAGCTGTCAGCAGCTTCAGAAGCAACAGTAGGTGGTGGCAAGAAGCATATGAGGAAGGTAGAAGAAAGGCAGCTCCCTTGCAGTTGTTTTGGCCAGGCCTGTGGCTTGGGGAAGGATCTGAGGAATTGGTAGCCTTAGCTCTAGATATGCTACAAACAGCCTGTCATAATGAGACATATCTCGCTGTTGCATTATGAAACTTTGCTTTTGTGGACCATGTGTATACAAGATATGAATATAAAACAATGAAGTACTGCTGATATGTTCATTGCTTTTAAGTTGTTTTTAGTCATGTTTGAGTCTTTTGTGACCCCATTTGGAGTATTCTTGGCAAAGAAAACTAGAGTGATTTGCCATTTCCTTCTTCAGCTCATTTTACAGATGAGGAAAGTGAGATAATCAGGGTTAAGGGACTTGCCCAGGGTCACACAGCTAGTTAAGTTTTTGAGGCCAGATTTTAACTCAGTGAGATGAGTTTTCCTGACTCTAGGCCTGATACTCTATCCACTGCACCACCTAGTTCCCGTATGTGTACACAAGGTGTTCCAAAAGTTGTATAACTTTAATAGGTTAAAGACTTGGAATATCCTTTACTATATCACTGCCAGATCTAGAGTCCATCTTTTTTAGAAAGCAGTTTTAAGAATTTTATTAATAGCTTTAATCTTATGATGCTATTCAGAAATCCTTATTTTATGAAATGGATACAAGAAATGCTCTTGAAAGATTTCCCTTTCTTTACTTCATTGTTACAGCCATAATTTTCTCCCAGAATAAGGAGAATAGCTTCATTTTATTGAAAGAGTAGGTTGTTGCCTTTGTTATGAGATTGCTACTTTGTTTTATGTTTTCTTGCTTATTATTGTTTTGTATTTGTTCCTTAACAGAACCCAAGTTAAGTGTGGCCCCTGAAATGGACATCATGGACTATTGCAAAAAAGAGTGGAGAGGAAATACCCAAATGGCAAAACGGATGAAAAAGGTGTGATTAAAAGCTAAGCATGTGTTCATGCATGTATACGTGCATGCACGTGCTGTTACGTTTGTATGCTTTAGTGCATGCTTTCATTGATAGTCGTGCAACTCTTCCTGTTTTCAGAAGTTCTTTAACATAAATTGTTATTAGGTTATTTTGGAGAATATTGTTGTCTTGATTTTATGGGTGAGGAAGCAGAGTGCAAAGATATATATAAAAGGAATTTGGTCCTAGGTGCATTCTGAATATATCGTTGGTACCAACTCATTAGACTGCTACTAGTTTTCAAATTAATTATTATTGTATTGAAAGATTGTTTTCCCACTTTAGGTTTAGGTTAGACCAGTCTGGGGACACTGCTTTTCTCTATAGTTCAGGACTTAGTAAGAGAAGGACATCCTGCTAGTATGATTTTAAGGGACTTGGCAGCACCTGGTTTATATTACTGGACCTTGAGAAGGTTATGGAAACTTTGGAGCACTTACAGGTCCTACAGACCCAGGAAATCCCTAGAATAAGGCACTAGCTTTTCTCCTCAAGGATCTAGTCATTAGTAGTAACTAGGAATGAGGATCAGGGGAAGCTCATATCATTCCGTGTTCTTTTGGAGGATAGTTACTCCTAAAAGAGGAGTAGTGGCTTAAGCCTAAAAGTAGATCTCTTATCATATGGGGCTACCTCTTAGATAGGATAGTCCTCAAGTTATCTGGGATTGTAGGGTATGGGCAGGTAATCCTTGTATCCTGGTACTGTTTGATGTGTTGTGCCTCTTCATTTCTGATTCATTAAGTATTGGTTGGCCATTTTCTGTGTGCCCAGAAGTAGGTCCTGTGGATGATACAGAAATAGTATAGAACATATACTATGTTCTGTACTCTATACAAGCCCTCAGAGGAGCTTGTTTTCTGGTTGGGCATCATATTGTAGTAATGTTCCATATTTCACCATTAGATGAGGCATTAGCTACTGGCCACAAATTACTATTTGTCTTGAGAAACTTTTGGCACTTTTTCCTTGTCACTGTTAAGATGATGCAGTTCAGCATCACTTACATGAAAACAAAACTAGTCCTGCTTGGCAGGTTTCTTTCACTGTCTAAGTAGAGTTCTAAATGACTTTTTTTTGACAGGGCAGTACCTTCAACTGCTTGAATCAGGGGCAGAATTTATTTTGGAACTAACTCAGCAGGATGCTATTCTTTTTAAAATTGGACATTCTGCATGAGCCATATGAAAGTCTCTTCCAGATATGACAATCAGTTGCTAACATCTGCTCTAAAATTTTTTTTTCTGGCTAAAATAGTTTCTTCCATGTTAGAACTCTGGGAATTTATCCAACAAATACACATACATATGTGCTTGAGAAGATTTAGAGACCTTTTTGATGAGGGAAAATTTTGGCTCTGTCTGCAGACACCCCTGCTGCCCACACTTAGCTAAAGCGAATTGGTTTTTCCCTCTGGGCAAGAATACTAATCTAACTCTTAAACTTTCAGGGCAGATGGAGAACTTTTTTTTTCTTGCTGCACACCTGCATATTTAAAATACATGACTTCAAGTTTATTTGATAGCATAAATATCTGCACCGTAGGGACTTATTAGAGAATAGAGCCCTGTGCAGACTGTGATTTGCCAGATATGCAATTGAGAAACTGATATTTGAGAAAGGCAACTTGATAGACTTATAAAAGGCCGTTTGAAAGGATTTTTCTGATCCCTAGCTCTGCATGAATTTAGATAATGAGAAAGGAGTTATCTGGTCCATATTATTTTAAGTCTCTGAAGAAATAGCTTTGCTGATTTCTGGTATGATGTCATGTCCCTCTGACTCTGGGAAGGGCCAGAGAATAGCAAACATTTGGTAGTCCACCTTTATCTCACAGAGGAGGAAAATGAAGTCTAGAGAGAGGACTTGCCCAAAGTCACCCAGATTTTTCTTAGTGAATCCAGGACTAGAACTTGGGTGTCCTGACTCCTAGTCATATGTGTATCAGCAAGTACCCTAACATATCCAGGGTGGCTGCTAGCACAGGTTCTTTGATCTGCCTTTCTAAAGGAAAGCAACTCAAAATAGGTTAACAGTCTCACTTTAATCAATCAAACACACGTTATATACCTAGTTCAGGGGGAAAAGTCAGCACCCTGAACTTCAGAGAATACAAATACAAGTTACAAGCACAAGTAATAAGCAGACAGAGAAACAGATCAGCAGACAGCTTCCAGCCATCTGACCATTACATCTGTACCTAGTCACTTACCAGAGAGGGAAGCACCAACATCTGGGTTTTCAAAGCCTGGGGGCTCAGTGGCTTCCCAGAATCTCATCTGGCCAAATCACACAACTCTTCTCAAAGTGAGCCCCAAAGCAAAACCTCACATCAGGGTGTATAAAGCCTTCTTCTGGGTCAGAGAATGGCACAGCCCTCTTCATCCACTGTCCAATCATGAAGCAACAAGGCGCGCGCATTCCTGAAGAACAAACCTCCTGCCACAGGCTCCAAGTGACCACATTCAACCTATTGGGGGCAGAGTATACTTTCAAATCAAGGAAGATTCTCAGAGCCACTTAAGCCACTTAAGCAAAGGGTCTAGGGGCAGGGAAGATCTTCAGATTCACGTAACAAGATGCCATTTCTTTTTCATCTGGCTGCTTGATGTCCAGAATGTTCATTTGATCATGGGTCTTTGTCTTTTCGCAAACCATGGTTGAAAACTTTCTCTACCTTACTCCTCCCCAGTTTTTTTTGTTATCAGGACTCAAGCAATAAATTAAACCTTGAATTTAGTTCTGGGAAAAAGCTGATTTCTACAGGTGAATTTATATGCTTTCTTTGATCAGACATTGAAAACCATGTTATCCAGCAGTTAACTCAGTTCTCCTTGCCTGGTAAAGCACTGTTTATCCTGTATATTTTATCATGTTACTTTATCATGAAGTCTCTCCTGTATCCTCTCACCCAATGCTGGTTACAAACAACCCTTCTCCTCTATCCTGACATACATTGTCTTTTGTTTTGAAAACTTCTTACTAGTTATTTTATAATAGTGCATATTGTAGTTGTCAATGTTATTTCTTTTAGACTGTAAGCTCCCCCCAGCACCTGCCCACTTTTTTGTACCACGAGAAGTGCTTAAACATATTTATTGAATTGAGGACAAATTACATTTTAGTTTTTTGATAAAAGCATTTGAATTCTCTGTAGGGATAATTAGACCAAATGTCCCCTCTTCTCCTCCCTCCTTTTGAGGAGGAGGTTTGGTTACTTAAAGAACATCTGTGAGTTTTGAGACCTGGGATGAATTTTTCCTTTATGAATAAAACTTTCTAAGCCACCTGAACTTAGTAATGGCTGTGTTGGTTTCTTTGACAATTTCACACAGGGCTATGAAGAAGTTTCTCAGAAATTTACCTCTATAAGGAGAGTCCGAGGTGATAATTACTGTGCTCTCAGGGCAACCTTGTTCCAGGCAATGAGTCAATCAACTGATCTTCCTGTCTGGCTCAAGAATCAGGATATAATGCTGGTATGTTTCAGATTTGCTCTTAAAACTTAACATACTTCAAAATGTTACATATCTATAAATTGAAATACTTTAAAAGATTAAATATTTTAAGATGCTTCTTTTCAGAATATTATCTTTTTCTTCTGGTGTCTCATGTTTATTAAATCAAAAAATTTTTTTCAATTAACCAGAATCTTTCTTCTTTCCCTCCTCCCTTTGACCCCACTGAAAAAGAAAGCCCCACATAAATATTTATAGTCAAGCAAAACAAATTCCTGCATTGGTCATGTCCAGAAAAAAAAATGTATATATGTTTCAATCTGCAATCTTGAATCCATCAGCACCCCATCAGGAATTGGGTAGCCTGTTTTATCATGAGTCTTCTAGAATCCTGGTTGGTCATTGTCTTGATCAGCCTTCTTAAACCTTTAAAACTTGTTTGTTTTTACAATATTGTTTTTATTGTATAAATTATTCTGCTTCTGCTCACTTCCCTGCCTTGGTTCATTAGATCTTCCTAGATTTTCCTAAAACCATCCCTTTTGCTATTTCTTAAAGCACAATAGTATTCTATTATCTTCATAGACCATAATTTGCTTATCCATTCCCCAATTGGTGGGCACCCCCTCAGTGTCTGATTTTTTTTGCCACTATAAATAAGAGTTGCTATAAAAATTTTTGTACATGTAGATCCTTTCCTCTTTGTTGAATTTTAGTTGTATTGGCCTAGTAGCATATTGCTAGGTCAAGATGATAGATGCACAGTTTAATAAATTGTTGGACATAGTTCCACATTACTTTCCAGAATGGCTGTACCAAGTTCACAGCTCCATGGCACTGCATTAAGGTAGCTGTTTTCCCACAGTCCCTCCAGCCTTTGTCATTTTCCATTTCTGTTGCAATAGCAAGTCTGAGGGATAAAAGTTGTTGTTCAGTTCTTTCTATATCTTACTCTTTGTGACTGCATTTGGGGTTTTTCTTGGCAAAGATACTGGAATGGTTTGCCCTTTCCTTCTCCAGCTCATTTTGCAGATAAGAAAACTGAGGCAAACAGTGTTAAGTGACTTACCCAGGGTCACATAACCAGTAAACGTCTGAGGCCAGATTTGAACTTAATAGCTATGAGAAAGTACTGCAAGATTTTTCTAATTTGCATTTCCCTAATTATTAATGATTTAGAGAACCAGATAATGGTTTAAGAATACAAGATAGCTTGACTTTCTTACTCTGAAAACTACCTGTTCATATTCCTTGACCGTTTATCAATTGAGGAGAAAGTTCTTATTCTTAATCAATTTGAATCCATTACCTATAAATCTTAAAAATGAGACCTTTATTGAAGAAACTTGGTGAAAAGACTTTTTCCTATTTACCTTTTTCTCTTTTAATTTTAACTACATTGGTTGTGCAACTACTTTTTAATTCTGTGTAATCAAAATTATCCATTTTACTTTTTTGTGAACATCTCTGTTCCTTGTTGGGTCATGAATTCTTTTTCCTATCTAAGAATCTTACAAGTAATCTCTTCCTTGATCATCTAATTTATTTTTTATTTCATCCTTTGTGTCCAAGTCATGTACCCATTTGGAATTTATTGCCAAGACTGTGTCCCTGATTTCCCAGCAATTTTTGTCAAGTCATGAGTTGTTAACTTCAGTCTCTGGAATCTTTGGGATTGACAAATACTAGGGTACTGTACTCATTTGCTTCTGTACATCTGTTCCACTGAATGACTTCTTTGTTCTTATTCAGTACCAAGTTGTTCGAGTGATTACTTGTATACTTTGAGATCTGGTTGTGCTAAACCTCCTTTCTTTCCCAGTTTTTTTTTTCCATTATTTCCCTTGAGAGTCTTGACCTTTTGTTCCTCTAGTTGTTTTTTTTTTTTTAAATTTCTGTCTCAGTAAAATTTCTTAGTTTGGATTGGCATGAATAAGTAATTTAATTTAGGTAGTAGTGGAGTTTTTATTTTATTGGTTCATCCTACCCATGACTAATGAATATCATTATTTAGACGTCTTTATTTGTGTAAAAAAAAAAGTATTCTGTAATTGTATTTTTATAGTCCTGGATATTTTTTATGTTCTGTAGTTAGTTTCAATGGAATTTCTCTTTTCATCTTTAACTTCTTCTTTGGGACAACTAGATAGTTTAATGGAAAGACAGTGCTAGGTCAGAGTCGGATTATGTGATCCTAATGTGATCCCCATAAAACAGGGATAATATTAGCACCTACATCACAGGGTTGTTATGAGGATCAGTTAAGACAATATTTGTAAAGTCTTTAACACAGTGCCTGATAGGCACTTAACAAATTCTTGTTTCTTTCCCCTTTCTTCTTTAGGGAGGGATATAGGAAATAATAGAAATATTAATAGGTTGGACCATTAGGCCAAAAAAATAAGAAGATATAATTTAATCGGGACAAATGTAAAGTCTAGAATATAGGTTAAAAAAAAAGATTTCTTAGGATAATCGTAGTATTTTGGGTAAGGAGGTATTTCGGTGATCATCTAGTCCAACATCTGTTCTTTTGTATAGCTCCAGAGGAAGTTACATTAATTTTGTGACAAGAGTTGAAAAGTTTGAAGTATTTGTGGCATAAGAATTTGAAGCATATCCATATATCCAAGAAGTGTTCCAAAAGTCTTAGTGTGGTTTTAAGTTATAATGGCTTAAAACCACACTAAGACTTTTGGAGCACCATGCATAGGCACTGTCTCAACTTGACTATAATGAAAAAGTCTTTTTCAGTGACCCACTCTCATACTCCTAATGTGGATATACTGACTCAAAACATCTCATTAAGGCTCCTAGAAAAATATCTAATTAGTTGGTAGATTAATGTTATTGTTAGTATCTTAACCCCTTCATTGAGTATCAGGAAAGATAACGGCACAAGAAGTGCTTTCTTGTAGGTTTGTTCTTCTTGAGAATTTTTAAACTTTATGCTGAATGATGGTTGAAGAAATCATACCATCCTTTTCTTCATCTCAGTTGACTGAAAGATGTCTTTTCTGTTATAGTTTTCCTGCCTCATGAAAACATCCACAATGAAATGGTATTGCTTATGGATATTTTCCTTAAATTTTTTTTGGGTGGTTCAGAAAAAAAGTTTGCTACAGAATGTAATCAAAGCAAAATTGTGTAGAAAGAGAATGAAAACAGTAGCTTACAAATAGTTTTATCGACTTACTCTTTTGTAATACTTTCTAGTCACCAGCAGCCCCTCATTCCATCTCAAATTTCTCACCCCTTAACCAGTTCTATTCTTTACTGAATACCCTTCCTCTAGAGAGTTTATTCCCTAAAAAGTCCTTAGAACCATGCTGTGTTCCCTTGTTATTCTGTGGAGGGGGGGGGGGGGGCTTGTTGGGACTGTGAGGAGTAAGGTTTGGCAGAATGGAATAGGCTCGGATTGAAGGAGCTGGTCATTCAGATTGACACCTAGTTTTGGGAAGACAAGGGATTGTGTGTTATTTTGCTTATTTTCATTAGAGTGTTTAGATTCTGTAGCATATCTAGCCACTAACATTACATTTTTTTTGTATTATCCATTCATATGTCACAGACAGCACACTGTAAATGAAGAGGATGCTGACCTCAGTGTCAGGAAGACCTGAGTTTAAATCCTGTGTTGTTGAACAAGTCACTTAACGTATTTGGTCCTCAGTTTGCTTATCTACAAAATGAGGTTGATAATACTTATAGCATCTAACTCATAGGATTGGTAAAACAAAAAAAAAAGACCCAAGTCAGATAGTAATCTTCAAAGTACTTTGTATATTTTAAAACACTACATAAATATAATTTTTTTTATTACTTTACATTTACTCAAACCCAATGTAGTTCATATTTTGGGATAATTTGCAGTTGTCCTATTTTCATATGTGGGATGAAAGGAACATTTGTTTAAAAATGTTTGTGGGAGTGAGTTATAAGTCTTATATATGGTATAGAAATCACAATATGTTTTGAAAATCTCATTCTGTTACTAATCTTTAATTGTATAGGAATAACATCCCTTCAGAAGGTACATTTTTGCCATCTGGGAATAACTATATATTTTTGAATGAATAGAAAAACACTTATTTAGTGCTTACTGTATATCAAGCACTATGCTAATGCTGAGAATATAAATAGGAAAAGCAGATAGTTGCTGGAATGGTCCACAGTCAGAAGACAGAGTGAAGGGAGACCTCAAGAACTGATCTAGTATTGGATTGGTGTGCACATTTCTTTTTTTTTTTAAGGGGAAATAAAGGGGATGAATGGAAATGTTTAATGTAACATAACATACCAAATGTTGAAGCCATTATAGTCCTGAAAAAAAATACATATCCTTTTCTCTCTTTTCTGTTGGCAGTACATCTTAAATATTAATGATTGTACCAGATCAGTCTTCGTTGTTTTGTAGATACCACATATGCATCTCAAATTCAACATGTCCAAAATAGAACTCATGATTTTTTCCCTGAAATCTGCCTCTTTTCTGAACTTACCTATTTCTTTTGAGGATACCACTATCTTCCCAGTCACCCAGGTTCAAAACCTCAGAATAATTTTTTTTTAAGTGTAACCATTTTTTGTTACTTTAAAAATTTTTTTTTATTTGTTTTCTTGTTTACATCATTTATTTTCATTACATTTTTGAATTACAAATTTTCTCCCCGTCTTGCCCCTGTCCCAACCCTAAAACAGCAGTCCCCCTGTAAAGCCCCTCCCCTGCTCTGCTCTCTTACTTTCTGGTAGGGCAGGGAGGGTCTCCCTATCCCAACCCCTGTGTATCTTAATTCCTAGTTGCAGGTATTGCAGAACTTTAAATTCTAGATGCTTTCAATTCCTCCCTTGTCAACCACCCCCACTTGAAGGACAATCAGTTCAATACAGGCTGTGGATGTGATTATACAGGATATCTTCATAGTGGACATATTGTGACAGTGATCATCTGTCTCTCCTTCCTATCCCCCCTACCCCGTTCTGTTCTCTACCCTGTCCCTGTCCCTTTATTAAAGTGTGTGCTTCTAGCATCCCTCCCCCTGGCCCTGCCTTCCCTCCGTCATCCCCCCTCTCATCCCCATGCCCCCTACTCTCCTGTGTGGCATGATGCCCAGTTTAGAGTTTATGCCATTTCTTCCCTAAGCCAAATTCAATGAGAGTAATTGAAAGTAAAATTGTAATAGTTATCCCTTGCCTC
>CM053594.1:251224132-251244501 GCA_028646575.1 Pseudocheirus occidentalis
GATTGTAGGTTTGTGTTATAATAATTGGTGAGCATGGTAATAATTCTTTTATCTTTCCAAGCAAGAAGCGTAGTATTATTCTTTCTGTATGCAACTGTTTTAGTGCTTGAGAGGGGGAGTGATATGCTAGAATTCCGATGTCCCCTGAGAGGGGACAGCAGAGTGCAAAGGGTTAATAGTAGAAATGCAGATGAGGAGTGAGGATGATGCTCCTGAAAGTTGACTGTGGGGACTTTCTACAGTGGTGGTGATAGAACTGTTCTATTAATGTGAGGATACTGGAAGAATAGTGGTATACTCACGGAAGAATTGGTGCTCGTACCTGGTGATATGATTGTTGCATTTTAAGACTGAATCTGTTTGGGTAAGTGGAGGAGCAACAGAGGCTCCAGGCAGAGTTTCATGACTCATCATTTCCATTTCCACCTCATTGGTGGCCTGATCCATGTTGTCCTTTCAGCAGGTCCATTCCTGGCACTATCTCTTTGACTGTCCTTCACTTGAGGCAGCTAGGTTGTAGTGTAGTGTCTAGGAGGCTAACCTTGGAGTCAGGAAGACCTGTCTTGAATTGATGACTCTTGAGTATATACCCTGCCTTTTATTAACCTAAAATAGTCATTCTGTTAGGCAGGAAACTATATTCAGAGTCAGAGACCTTATCTATGCTTTCTGTCTCTAGCATCTAGGGCAGTGTTCTCCACACATTCATAAATATTTATTTAATTGCGTATAAAGGAACCACATCTCTTCCCCTGACAGTGGACTGTTTTGCTGATAAATGGGTGTCTGAGTATATGATACATCTGTCTGACTTATATTGTCCTACATGTTCAGTATGTTTTGGGCTTAGGATATGGTATTCCTGTGGTAATGGGGGAGATATGAAGCTAAAATGATGAAAAATATTTACTTTTATTGTCTTTATCTTTCATTCATTTTAACTGACATTTAAGTATCCGTTATTGGCAGACTATTGTGCTAAATATTGGAAAGATGCAAAGTTTAATTTAGAAACAGTTCCTTCCCCTCGTGGAAATTACAGTGTAATAGTGGGGTAAGATGCAAACATAGTTAACTAATAGACAGTGATGCATATGATAATGGATGACATGTATGAGTACAACAGATTAATAATGCTATGTGAGTTCAGAGGAGGGAAAGGGTATTATTCATTTCTTTACCTCTTGACTGAAATGATTCTTTCTGAGGTTACCAAGGATCTCTTAATTGTCAAATCCAGTGGCCTTTATCTGTCATTTGACACATTAACCTTTGTTTCTGTTCATTTTTTGTGATACTGCTGTGTGTCATGCAGGTGTTTTCCCTTCTGTGTGGGGCTATCCTAGGATTTTGTTCTAAGATGTTGTCTCTTTTTCTCTTTTTTTTAATTTTTTCTCTGTGAGTTCATCTTTTCTAATGTCTTTAGTTGTCTTCTTTATGCAGATGTACATGGGTTTTAAAAACCTTTAGTCTCATTCTCTCCTGTCTTGTCCAGGAGATTGCCTCCTCTATTAAGATTCTTTTCTCTAATCTTCACTCTGTGTTTTGTTGTGGCCACCTGCACACAGCCCAGTTCTCCCGTTCCTTAAAAGCTCCCTCTCCAGATCCTGTCACTAGCTACTGTCCTGTGTCTCTTCTCTTCTTAGTGAAATTCCATACACTTAACAAACTGTTCAGTGCCTCCACTTCTGCAACTTCTAAAATGGACGTTCAGATATATAGTAGTTTATTGGCAGCACTCAGGAATAACCAGAATGAAATGTAGCTGGGAAATATCTAATAAAATAAATTGAAATACAGTAGAACACAGATGTTAATATATGGTTTTCTTAGTCAATATGCTGTCCACAGGGATCCTTTTATATGGTTTAATGATTCTTGTTTATATTTGAGTTTGACACGACTGTTTTAAACCCTCTGCAACTGGACTTCTTATGTAATCAATTCATTTAAAATTTCTCTCTCCAAAGTTACCAGTGATTTAATTGTCAGATTTAGTGACCTTTTCCCTCTCAGTTCTCAACCTTTATTTCTGCTTCATAGCATTTGACACAGTGGAATACTTTGGTATTTTGTGACGCTACTTCCTTTTGGTACTCTTAACTGACCACTCCACCTCTGTCTCCTTTGCTGGCTAAATCATGCCTACTAACTGTTGGGTATACATCTTGCTATATCTTCATCCCTCTTCTGTACTTTATATTCTATCATTAGGTGAGCTCATCAGCCACCCATGAAGTTCAGTAATCTCTGTTTATGCAGTTATTTGATTCAAAGATGGGTATATATCTGGCCAATCCTGAGCTAAAGTTCTCTTACCATCAACTGTCTATTGCATATTTTGAACTGTATGCTGGGTACAGGCATCTCGAACTCAGCAGGTCCAAAACTGAACTTAGTATCTCTTCCCTGAAACCCATCCCTATTCTGAATTATCCAATTCCTGTTGAGGATATTTCCTTCCAGTCTTAAAACCTTGACTTCTCACTCTACATATTCAGTTCATTGCTATGTCTTATTATTTCTGTCCTTACAACGTCTCTCACATCTGCCCCCTTTTCTCCCTTCATACACCCCTAACCCTCATTCAGGCTCTCACTTGGACTACTGTAGTAGCCTTATAATTGATCACCCTTTAGCAAGAGTTTCATTATTGTTAGGGATAATGGAAGTATTTCTACTTTTTCTGATATCATGTTTAATTTTTAAACAAAGCACTTCATGATTCACTTCCTACTCCTTTTCTCACTACCTTTAGATTTATATTCAATTTTGGATTCAGAATAATTTCTTCTCTTTTTTTTGTGCCTATTTTAATAGATTCATTCTCAAAGATTTATATGCGTTTTTTTTCTCTTGTGATTTCAGATTGTTGCCACTTGATTGCTGTAACTGTTAAGATCTAAAAATAAAATGAACGATAAGATTTTTATAATAAAGCTATTAAAGCATTATAAAGATAAAGAAAGATGTAGAAAAACAAAAGTCTGCCTAGTGTGATAAATTGATTGTTTTGCTCTTAAACCCTGTTAAGCGTTTCTTGTGGTTTAACTGTTTAATTTTTTAAATGAAATGGAAAACGTATTTTTTTTTTCATTTTCACTTAGTGGTCATTTTTAAAAATATAATATTTTGTGGACATTTTAAAAACACTTTATATGTTTGATTTGTTTGATTTATATGTAATTGTTTTCGAAAGGACTGAATTGTCATTTACATCCCTGTGTTTTGTTTTTATGGACATATTAAATCTCTTTAGCATTGTCACATACTAAACGGTAAAACTGGAATGTAGTTTTAAAATATGGACCTAGAGATATTTAAATGAATTCTTCGAAAACTAAAGAGTTGAGGGAGGAGGTCTCATTTTAAAAATAAATGTTGCTAATTTTTTAGAAGCAGTTGGTGCAGATAGAGTATTCAACCTAAATTCAGGAAGACAGGAATTCAGATCTGGCTTTGGACATTTACTTAACTGTGTGATTTTGGGCAAGTCCCTTCTCCTCCAGCTTCAGTTCCCTGAGCTGTAAAGTATAGATAATAAAAGCACCTACCCTGAGAGTTGTTGTGGGTATCAAATGAGGTAATATTTGTAAAAGTACTTAGCACAGGACAGGCATGTAGCAGGTGCTGTATGAATGCTCATTTCTTCCCTCTCCCTTAAAATGGCTGTAGATTTCTTTCATTAGTGACTTGATATATATGTTCCAGATTTTCATTCAACATCCTTCATTTTGATACAAAGTTTGTTTTCTATATTTTGTGGTTATGAATGAATACATTTGCCCTCAATCTGAAGGTCCTTAGGGCTTCTGGCATATCCACGGTTCTCTTTATCAGGAGCTAGATGCTGCAAAATCTTATTCCACTGATTGGTGAGCGGAGGCAGAAAAAAATGCAAGGGATAACATAATTCAGCTGTTAATCCTTCAGTCATTGGACCTATTTTTTAATCTCGTGTATCATTTTTGTATTTTGCATGTATTTTTATACTGTCATAATTTTATCTTTCTTTAAATCGATTATTAAATGTATATTAAACTGCTTACTATGTGTCAGACATTTTTCACAGTGCTCTGGATACAGAGAAAGGCACAATAAATCCTGCCCAAGAGTCTAGTCTGTTGTCTTAACGAGGGAAATGACACATATTTAAATAGGCATAATGTAACATACAAGATATATACAGAGTTTGTTCAAGGACCAACTTTTTATGTGAAATCTTTCTTGACCTTTCTCTCCCCTAGTATATTTTCATTGTATTTATTTTGTATGTATTTTGTGTATATTCATGTACATGTTATGTCTACTGATAGAATGTAATATGTTCCCTGTGCTCAGAAACTGTGTAATTTTTGTCTTTATATGCACCTAGTAGGTGCTTTAAAAATTGTTGTTGAATTGATTGATCTGAGGTTCATAGAGATAAAATTTCATAGGTACTAGGATATTGAAGGCCAGAGTGTCTGTGTTAATATAATATAACAAAACATTTTTTCCAATTAGGAAGAAAAAAAGAATTTCTTGGTTAGGAATAGTAGGGTTCTTTATTTCTCCATAGTAAGGACCTTGTTTAAAAATAATTTAACACTCCACTTATCCTGAAACCCTTGCCTTAGTCAGTCATTAGTATTCTATCTATAAATGAACCCCACAAAGTCTTTGGATGATCTCTGTTAAGATAATTTCATTGAAAGAATGTCAGTCCAGGTGTTGATTTGTTCCTGCCAATTGCTATTCAATTTCCTAGACGATTATTAGAATAGTCACACAGAATTTCACATTTGTGTTTCATCTAAAACCTTTGTAATATCCGTTTCCAAAATTTTAGTTCAGGGCCCCAAGAAAGGGTGAGATATAGTGGTACAGAGATTTTGGTGTTCCTTGCTGAATTTGAATTGATTAAAGAGACTAGTGAAGGTACTGTGAATTTTTCTTTTCTTATTCTGTAGATGTGGATTTCTGTAATGTTAACACCTTTATTTTTCTGTTTCCTTGATATTGTAGTTGCCAGAGGAACTAATAAACAGATATAACTGGATCAAGCAGTGGAAGCTTGGACTGAAATTTGATGGAAAGGGAGAGGATCTGGGAGATAAAATTAAAGAATCCTTAGCTCTACTAAGGAAGAAGGTTTGCAACATTTTCATTATTTTGACTTATGATTTTTTTTTCTGTTTGGTTATATCCCAAGACTTCTGTTTCTTTTTTCCTCCTTGATTGTTATAGAAACAAAAGATAGGTGTTATAAGAAAATGTTTCAATAGTTCAAGTATCAGCAGAATTATTTTACATGCAATCAGAAACTTGTAGCTTAAGCTGTTTATAAAATTGAGATGACAGTTCTATGGACAAATGGCGTGTATAGTGTCCTGCTAAATTGTAAACTTGTCTGCTTATGTGACAAAAGGACAGAATTCCCAAAAGGAAATTTGGGAAAACCCATATTTCATGGCAGTTATTCAGCCTACACTACTGACAGTCTTACCAAATGATATGAAGTAAATATCGACTTCCTCTTTCTCAGAAGTTCTTACGTGTTACATTAAGAATTTAAATTTCTGTTGAGTAAAAATTCCCTATTTCCATTTTCTAAAGTTTCTTTATATAAAATGTTTGGTAACTTGTCTTTTGAAAAACATTTTGAGTTTTATTGAATTTATGAAATTGAGTTAGAATACAAATACACTGGCCCTTTAAGACTCACCCAGGATGAGAAAAATATCATGGATGGTTGGATTGTGGCCTTCACCATTAGAAAAAGTTACCAAAATCCATAAATCCATTGAATTGAAGTATGGAATTTAGTTGAATTTATGAAATTGTCGAGTACAGGTTGTTTTTCAAAAGTTTCCTTAGCTTTCTAAGTAACTTCCCATTATCCACCATCTGTTTTCTTTGTTCTACCAGAGAATACTCTTAAACCCTCGACCATGAGGTGGCTTTCTTTTGAACAGCATCAGTAATGATATATCAATATATAGCCTGTGTTTGACTTACTGTGGGGATGGAAGGGTAGAATGGGGCACTATACTAGGTACTGAGAAATACACAATAAAATCTCATACATGATCTTTGCCTTCTAAATTCTTAAAGCCTTAGTCGGCTATATTAGATGTAAAGCTTATATACTTCTTTTGTCTCTTCCCATTTTAATGTGTCCTCTATACAGCTGACAAATGGTTTTTCCTAAAGTGCAAGTCTGACTGTCACTTTCTGTTGCAGGGGTTCTTTTATCTTTTTTTTGTGTCATGGACCCCTTGAACAGTCTGGTAAAGCCTGTGAATCCCCCTTCAGATGAATG
The DNA here is from genome assembly GCA_028646575.1 of Pseudocheirus occidentalis. Classification (NCBI taxonomy): domain Eukaryota; kingdom Metazoa; phylum Chordata; class Mammalia; order Diprotodontia; family Pseudocheiridae; genus Pseudocheirus; species Pseudocheirus occidentalis. Next base: position 251,230,437 of record CM053594.1, read on the forward strand.
TTTTTCAGTGCATAGAATAAAATACATAAGATTACAAAGGAAGCTAATTGTATTGATATACTTGACAAAATGTAAAATATTAACAATAAAAGTTCATGGACCACAGATTTAGAACTCCTACTCTTTTGCCTGTAGAATAAAATATTAACTCACTTTTGGTATTTAAAGTCCTTCACTCCTTGGCCCCATGCTTCCTTTCTAGATTTTGTATATATTACTTCCCTTTCCATCTTTCGCAGTCAGACAGATTGCCCTTCTTATTCCACAAACACAACGTGTCATCTATCATCTATATTTTCCCCTTGGAATACATTTTACTTCTACCCCTAGGAATCCCTAGTTTCCTTCAAGATACAGCCTCGTGTCACTTCAGGCACAAGTCCCTTGTTTACCCCAGTTGTAAGTACCTTCCCTCTCAATGTTACCTTGTATCTGTTTTGCATAAATATACACAAATATGTGCGCGTATGTGCATATAGCAAATGCATGTTATTTTCCCTTTTCAATTATAAGATCCTTAATTATTGGAACTGTTTTTTTGTCTTTATCCCTAGACATTAGCACAGTGCCTGCCACATAGTGTAGCAGGCCTTTAATAAATGCTTATTTATATCTGCATACATAAACATACATATGTATATTTATTTACATACAAATATATAGTCTATATATTATATTGTATTATATCGCATTGCATTATATCTCTAATATTCAGGGGAAAAAAGAGTGGGTTATATTTTTGCATGCTGGAAGAAGAGACAGGTATCAATAAAACACTGAGTTGCTACTATTTGACAAATATAGATAGTAGAAGAGGTTGAAGACAGCCCATGTTGCCTTTATTTGATGTGTGAAGTTTTGTATGGTCTGTGCTATTTTTTCTTCAACTCCCTCCCCCCCAAACCTCTTTCAGCTTTTGTGAACTTGATATTTCTTTCTTGAAATTGCCTACTATAAGTAAACTTTTATTCCCTGTGAATGACTTTTTAATTTCTAGAATGTGCTAATTTTTTTTGCTTTTACTAAAACATTTCTTGAACCAAATGAGAAGTGTGTATTACTTGATTAAAGAAGCAGCCCCAGGTCCTGTCTCTGGTACATGTTGGTTTTGTGACTCTGATCTAGTCACTTTTTAAATCTCTGTGTCCCAGGCTACAGAGTCCAGAGACAGGGAGTGTCCTCATCAAGATGCTCCCTACCATGATGGAATCATAGGTCCAGGCCAGTATAAACATTTCTTGAACCAAATGAGATGTGTCTATTAATGAATCCTGCCCCTCTCTCCTGCACATGTAACCTTGGTCAGACATACTACACATAATTAAATAACATGAAGTCCCTGTCTCTTCCAACTGATACTCAGGAATTCCTCCACCAAAGGTGACCTTGGCTTTTCAAAGACTGTGCTGACTAAGCACAAGCTCCAGCAGGCTCTTCACAGTTTAAAAAGACTGAGTGTGGAACTAGTAACAGATTGCATGTCTGTTGTCCATGGACCAACTGAGTTCTTTTTGTTTTGTTTAAACATTTAGTTTTTATTTTGTTTGTCCTCAGTTACATGTAAACAAATATCTTTAGCATTCATTTTTAAAAATTGAGTTCAAATTAATCTCCTCCCTTCCCCAAGTAGTCAAGCAATTTGATACAGACTATACATGTGCAGTCATACCAAACATTTCCATATTAGCCATCAGCATGCTCTTAATATACTTGTAAGGTAGGTGATAGAGGAGTAGAAGAGTACCTATTACTGGTTGAAGAGGTAGACTCACTCTCAGAGGGATGGGAAAAAAACTCTACAGTATCCTCTTACAGTTTTACTATTATTTCCATTTAATTTAATATGTGCAGTTTTTTTGGAGACAGATATTTATCAAAGTCTTTTCCTAACAACTGAAATAAACATTTAACACATCTTACGCATTTCTTAATTGAAGCAATTTAATCCAGAAGGATTTTATTTATTCATTTAAAAATTCAAAAGAGCAAATGTGAATTTTACTGAATACCTAGCAGAGTGCCTTGTGTATAGTAAATGCTCAATAAAGATTTAATTTATTGTTCTGAGCATTTGTGTCTAATTCATACTTATTCAAAGGTCAGAAGGTTAAAATAAGAAAATTACTTTTGGGAGGGCAAATGCCCTGTAGTCATTTGCCTTTGCCTAAGTATGTATGTCATCAGTATTTCTGTGTCAGTTTTTATTTTTGAGCTCTGACTCCTCCTGTTACTTTACTAAGGATGCTCCTGGCATATCTAGCACTGTGCTCTCTGTCTCTCTTTGCTCAGTAAATATTGTTATGACTGTTTCATCCTTGTTGCATTGGAAGGAAAGGAAATAAAGATGAAAGGGAAGGTGACAAATAAAGATTAAGTGACTACTATATGCTAAGCATTGTGTTGAGTGTTTTACAAATATAATATCATTTGATCCTCACAACAACTCTAGGAGGCAGGTGTTATCAATATCCCGTTTTACAGTTGAGGAAACTCAAGCACACAAACTAAGTGACACTTGTCCCAGGGCTTACAGCTTGTAAGAGTCTGAGACCAGATTTGAGCTCATGTCTTCCTGACTCCAGGTCCAGAGCTCCACCTGGCAGCCTCAGTGATTCTGAGAGGTTCATTCTTCTTCTTCATTAACCTCTTGTTTGAACCAAATGCAAACATCTGGCATTTGGAATTTCTGCAGACTGAAGGTCAGCTATTGTTTTAATGCTGACTTGATACCATGAACCTGTGATGATACCCTTTTTATCTGCACTTAATGTCACTCATTGTCATCAGTTCAGAGGATGATCCTGTCCTTCATGTTGAGTATACAGGTATATCTAAGAAGGCTCTTGACTCACTTGCAATTCTGTCCTCCTGTAGTGGGCAGGTTTGACTGCAATGAGAACTGCAGAAGAGAGGCAGGTGGCTTGTGATGAGCTCTTCCGAAATGAAGAGGAAGAATATAGCCTCTATGAAGCTGTGAAATTTCTGATGCTGAACAAAGCCATTCAACTATACAATGATAAAGAGAAGGGAAAGGAAGTACCCTTCTTCTCTGTGCTTCTATTTGCTCGGGACACCTCAGGAGACCCTGCTCAGCTGTTGAAGAATCACTTGAATCAAGTGGGCCACTCTGGCGGCCTTGAGCAGGTAAGCTGTCCTGGCCCGAGGGAAGTTCAGGCCAGAGATTTCTTGAGGAGCATTCCTAAAATAAATAGATTTGACAGTGTCAGACTGCAGGTAAAAACTTAACACTTGAAATGCATGTCTTATTCTTAGTTTTTCTGACCAGAAGGAGGCATTGCTTTTAAAAGCACAGACAATGTAACCTTAGATTATCTTGACCCTCTTTTGGCAGCTGTTTTGTTTATTTTTCCACCTTGGAGGCCACAGAGCTTTTGACAGCTCTGCTAAGTTGACTCCTTTAATTGGAAACCACATATACTATGTCCTTTTTCCAGATCCTTTGCTCCCCACAAATCACGTCAGAATATGGTACAAACTGCTCATTACCCATCAGTAAGCCTAAAAAGTTATTTTCTGTTAATCAAAAAAATAAGTTTTCAACACTGTGCATGTAGTTTAGTTTTAAAAAGTAATCAGGCGTTTATTCAAAGTGCTGATAAAGACATCTTATTTCAAACCCTCATTTCTCTGGTTATTGAAATGTACTTGACCAGGAAAAAACTTCCAAATTCAAGGATAGTTCTGGGCATTACAGTGGCTAGAGATGAATGGTGGTTTTCATACTTGCCATCTTAGGCAGTAGCTACCCCTCTATTGGCATTTCATGCCAGTAGGAGAAAAAAAAAGGAAAATTTCTCTTTCATTGCTTTGATAAAACAAATTTTAGCACTGATAGATACAGGTACCCACATGAATTATCTTTAATTTTTAAAAATATAAGTAAACCTCCTCCTTCCATGCTAGACAGATTTTTTTGACTTATAAAACTCTATACTATTTTGGCATTGTTTTCAAACTTTAAAATTAAAATCTGGGAATGGAAAAATCAGATTTGTTTGTACAAAATCTTATCTAAACTCACCCCTTCACATTGCCAAGTCCCTGTTAGACCACTCTTTGATTTCTGGTACTTGATGATATCTTTATTTCCAGTGTAGACACTTAGTAAATCCAAGAGCAGTACACCATTTTAAAAACTGTAAGAGCAGCATTATTTGTGTAGGATGTTTTGAATGAAGCTTTAGACTTTTCCTTCATAAATGGCAAACACATAATGCTTCTCTTTAACACAATTCATTATAACATAGAAGCCAAAAACAGGCAGTCCTTAATAATTACCCATATACCAACCATCATGACTTTTGTTGTTGTTCAGTTGTGTCCCCCTTTGGAGTTTTCTTGGCAAAGATCCTGGAGTGGTTTGCTATTTCATTCTCAAGCTCATTTTACAAATGAGAAACTGAGGCAAACAGGGTTGAGTAACTTGCCCCTCAAGGTCACACCACTAGGAAGTGTCTGAGGCCAAATTTGAACTTGGGAGGATGAGTCTTCCCGATTCTAGGCCCAGCATTCTATCTACTATACCACCTCGCTGCCCTCAATCATCATGACCATCCCTTCTATTTCTGTAACCTTTGCTAATGGATTAGTGGTGAAAAAAACTCGGAGCATTTATAGACTTTTTTGCTTTACAAGTAGAGAAAGGAAAAATACTCTGAAAAGAAGGCACAGATAGTGGACCCACGGGTTAAACTCCTAGGAAGATTGATATATTCATTCCCCAAATGTTCTTTTGTCATGTTTGACATTTTTCACTTCTTTTTGGCACTTCTGCCTGATGTTCTACTAGTTCATTTAAATTTTACAAATATCCTCTTTTTAAAAAGTCCAGATACTAAAGAATCTTTGGTCATTCCCTTACTAGTATTTAATTCAATTAGATTGTCTTCCTTCTAAGAAAATGCTTTGGAAGATAGACTAAACTTGGGGAGTTTCCATAAAGGAGGGCGCTTTTTGGTACATTCTGGGGAGAGAGGCTTCCATTAGGATTCTGACAGACTGTGAATGGGTGAGTCTTGATTGGTTGCAGTATTGTTACCTTGGATCATCTCTTTGTTGCCACCAAGTAGAAAAAGGGGAGGAAAGGGGTCTGTATTCCAAACTCAAATATAGCTATTTAGAGATTATCTGGTGTTTTGGATTTCTGTTTTCTTCATTTGCTCGAAATAATTGATCTCTAAAGATACTGTTAAGCTTCGAGGTTCCACTCTCACCTTCACTAAAAAAAAATTTTCCTATTCTCTCTAGGTTGAAATGTTTCTTCTTGCCTATGCAGTGCACCATACCATACAAGTTTATCGACTATCTAAGTATAACACTGAGGAATTCATCACATCTTATCCTACAGATCCACCCAAGGACTGGCCTGTGGTGACTCTGATTGCTGAGGATGATAGGCATTATAATATTCCTGTCAGAGTGTGTGAGGAGACAAGTTTGTGATAAAGAGATCAAAAGAGAGAGAAACTTGTTAGGCTTGTGGCTTGAAATACGGCTTAGTGTGGTCTAAGAGATATCTTCGTCCTCTTTGAGCTGAATTCAACATCTCACTGGGGTGTCCTAAAGCCTAAATGTTTGCTATGAGGATTAACATTGTATATAAGCTTTTTTTTTCTTCCTCCTTTAAGGCAATAAATTTCAGAGGCCTTTAGAATAATACACCTGTTGGAAGGTGTAAGACCTATGTCCTCAATAAAGCAAAGTATTCTGTATTGTGCCATCATGGGGCTGATTTGGGAGAATCTCAAAATCAAATCCTCCTGTCATGATAAATTGGTAATTTGTTTTTTAAGGCGAGAGTAAACAATTTTCCTCTAGTAATGAGTCTTTGAAGTAACCTGTCTATGCAATGCATTTTGTTGTTGGGATGTTGGAAGTAAGTCTCTGTCTGCCTAGTCTTTTTAGACCTTTGGGGTTTTCTTCTGTATAATGCAGAGGGAATAAAGTTAGGCTGAAATATTTCTTAAAGGTATTTTGAAACAATCTGTAACAGGAGAGGCAGCATGGCTTAAGGAATAGGGAGTTGATCTCAGTCAGGAAGATCCAGGTTCAAGTTTTGCCTATGACACATACTGATTGTGTGACTGAACAAATTACTTAACATCTCAGTCCCCCAAGGATCTCTCCAAGACTTAAATCTCTCCAAGAATTAAATGACAAGTTGCTGATCTGTGTTGGTAGAGGGACCTTCACTACTAATAGTTTTCCATGATAATGAAATCTCAGTTCTGGACCAAAAAAAATAAAATCGCCAGTGTAGAAGTTTGAGGACTGAGTCCAAATGGGCATATTAAAAGCATCTTAGAAAGCTCTGTTGGAGGAGAGAATATCATAGCATTGTTACTAGGATATATAACCTCCTTCTTTGGGGTGATTGCTCATTCAGAGTAGCCTCAAATACACCAGTCAGCAAGCATTCATATACATGCTCTGTTCCAGGCACTGTATTAAGTGCTGATGATACAAAGAAAGGCAAGAAGATGGTCCTTAAACTCATTCTATTGAGGGAGATAACATATAAATAATCTACATACAAGATACATGTAGTGCAATGGAAGGTAATCTCAGAAAGAAGACACTAGTACATCATCTTAATTTAGGTCTCAGGAGCTGTGTGGCCAAGTTATCAAACCTGGGTTGAAGTCTCAGCTCTGACTTTCAAACTGGGGGACTTTGGGTTAAGTATCTGACTTAACCTGGCCGCTTCAGTTTTCTTCTCTGTAAAATGAGGAATTTAGATTAGATATTCGCTGAGGTCCCTTCCAGCTCTAGAGCAGTGACCCTAAATGTGACCTTGGTCAAATCTTTAACCTCAGGTTTCCCATATTTTAAAAGAAGACTTGAGCTAGTGATCTTTTAAGAGCTCTCTCAGCTTGATTTTGTTGTTATAGGCGCTCTTTAATTGAAGTACTGCCAATGGTGGCATTCTCTCCCCTCAAAATATCTCATATTGGGAGCGTCTGCTGCCAGTATTTTCTTTCCTTGGGATGAGGGCTAAAGAGAGTAAATCAGATCCAGTTTTCAAAGCTGACAGGCTAAAATTTTACATAGGAATAACGTTATGTACTATTTCTACATCAATTTAAAAAATAGAATAATGTTATGCAGCAACACCTGGTGAGCTGCTCAAGTTTGTGGATTTGCTGATGATGTATTTTAAATGAGTTTAATTGGAAGCATGACAGACTCTCTCAGATTATGAATGATGAATAACAATGGCTATTTGTATAGTCCTAGGAAGAAGACATGAAGTTAGAAAACCTGTCTGTGTAATCTTGAACTGTCTGCATTAGGGTGTTCAACAGAGGAAAGAGAAAATCCACTGTACTTATATTGATACAGTACAAATCAGTGTAATGGCCCAGCATTAATGTAATTGGGGGAATAATTAGGATTCACTTTTCTCTGATAATAATAATTTTGTCTGTTATTAGATAAGTACTTTGGTTTGGGATGAATCCTTTTGAAGATGGAGGGGTTGGTTTAAATATAATGTTTAAGTAATATAAGTGTATATATAATACTTAAAATTTGAAATCCTTAGGAGAGAACTCTCAACATGTTAACTATGCAAGCTCTACCATATGACTTTAGTCTGCTTTGATGTTGCCTAATGCACTGCAGTCAGTGCATGATTTCTATACCATGTTTACTTTATAGCTAAGAGCCTTTGAGTCCAATTCTGTTCTCTTAGATGATGCCGACATCTCCTGTTGAATTGGACTGAGCTGCAGAGGCTGGGACCAGATCCGTAGATTTTTTTTCCTCTCACTCAATATATGATGGTGTTGTGAATGGAAGATGTTCCTGAAAGCCTTATGAGAATAGTAGTAATGAATTCTTGGTTTTGATTTCCCTTTTAGTGTTTTTATCTTATCTGTACAAAAGAATTTTTAATAAACCCCTCTATCAGGAATTCTAATAGAATGGATGGTATTTGAGGCAGGGATGTAGGATACTCAGGCCTGATGTACCTTGACATACTAGGGTCACATCCTCTGGTAGTTTTTGATAATAAGGTTGAATATTCTGCACCTACTATGCACTTCTTTTTTTTCTCCAAATCCTAGACTTTTATGTTTGAACTGGAGCCGCTGGATTTTACTGCTATAGTTGTTTGACCTTTTCTTCCCCGGACTCTCCCAGTATTATTGTATATATGTTGAAAATTGCAATAATGAATACAGAAATCCCATTCTTATAGAGATCAAAGATGGAAATTCAGAAGGATAAATCTTAGGCCCTTCCACATACTTTTGGCTAGCTGCTGTCCCAGACACTTATAAACTTCATTTGTCACTTCATCACTTGGAATAAATAAGAAGGTAAGGCAGAAGATGCTTGTCAAGAAAATAATGTTTTAGGGGCACACTGGGTAAATAATTTCTTTCCTTGGTGAAACATATATTTGGTGATTACCCATATTCTTATACTCTTTTTTTTTTTTTTTTGGCTTTTTTTTTGGAGGGCAGTTGGGGTTAAGTGACTTGCCCAAGGTCAAATGGCTAGTTTTTTGTGTTAGGTGTCTGAGGCCGGATTTGAACTCAGGTACTCCTGACTCCAGGGCCGGTACTCTATTCACTGCACCACCTAGCCGCCCCTATTGTTATATACTCTTTTCACTCATAGCCTATGAGCTGCTCTTTTTTCCTTTGGGAAAGAGGGAAAGCAGGTTTTATGATTACTTGAGTAACAGTAACACAGTAGAAATTGAATGAAGACCCAAATATACTCAGAAACTTTATCCGTTTACAGTGAAATGGTCACTGTTTTGAAAGGAACAGATGGTGGGAACTCTCAATACACTGTTGACTGCTCAAGGTCAGAGGTATTCATATAAGCAGTTGAGCTGCTGAAAGAATCCCTGTGCATTGTACAAGGATGTCACAAACATTCTGTCTCACTATGAAGTACATTTAAATCAAACAGCCACTTGGTTCCTAATGTGCCTCACTGGTTGCTTTTGTATCAGCATGTTTCCTTCTCCCCTCCTCATCTCTTACACTTTTGTGTGTTAACCATCCACTGGTTTCACTCATATCCATGGAAGAACAATGCAGCACGAATGGGAGTGAGAAGCTGCTGTCATCTAGTTTCTGATTTTGTGTTTCCCACCTCAGGCATCTAGGATATCAGTACAAAATAATGCTTGGAGTTCTTCCATTGTAGAACCAGTACTGATTTGCATGTAATATCTAGAAATGCTTTTAAAATTGAATTAATCTTTTTTTTTTCCTAAGCTCAATGACTGTCGAAACCTTTCTTACAGTACTCTTATGTTTATTTTATGACTGACATTTTTACATTACCAAGGTGTGTGCTTTGGAATCCTTTTAATTTTCCCCACGTGTTTTATAGTTCAGCAGGTAAAATCTCAGGCCTCATGTCTAATAGGAAGGCTAACTTTACTGTGGGAATAAACAGTGTTTATAATCTTATGTGCTGGCTACATTTTTTAAGGGCTTTGTGGTTCCCTTAGCTTAAAAGGTGCTATTTTTTAGCAGATGTATTACTGTTTCAAATCTTGTACATGTTAATAATAACATCTGTGTTTCACCTGCATTTAAAACCTAAACATCATCTTATATTAAACTTATACATACAGGAGTTACATAGACCTGAGTTGTTTCCTGTGGTGCAAAATATTTATTTTTTTAATACCAAAAAAAACCCCAAAGAGCAGTTTGTATGTGTGTTAGTTTTTGTTGCCGTTTGGAAGCTAAAGATTATTTTGAGAAATGTGAACCTTCAGAAAAATTTTCATTATAGCTATAAATAAAAATAAATGCTTTTATTTAAATTCTATGTTTTTAAAAAGTACTTCAGTGGATTCAAGTTCTCATCAATATAGGTACTCCTTTGGATTTAGATTCAACAGCAGATTAAATAATCAATTAATGAGTGGGCATGCCTACTACCATATTCTAGGCACTGTGTTAGCAGCCAGGGGCCCAAAAATGAAAATAGTATCTTCTCCGAAGCTTACATCCTGCATTGCAATACAGCCACCATCTTAACTGGTGTTATTCTCGTTCATATTCTCCCATAAATTTTTCATGAAGGAGAAGAGCCTAGAAAAAAGTGCCTTGAGTTTTATACTCATTAAATTATCATTAAACTATTAAATTATTTTAAATAATTCTCTCTTAAAATGCACATTTCCCTCTACAGATTAAGAGAAGCAGACCCAAAGAAGAGTAGGGTTTCATTATGAACACATCCTGGGGAATGATGTTTATATTTGCCTTTAGTAAAGTTATAATTCAGCTGAAGCTTATGTACCTACCTTATTTACTCAATAATCATTGGCAGCCTTTAGCCAATATGATTTCTGGAATTAAAAAAAAAATTCTCTACCAACTACCAAAATATTGCAAAGTTTTTCTAAATGTTCCTATTTAAACATCAATCGTTTTGAATTTTTCCTTCAAGATATCCATGATTTTATCATTGGGGTATTAGTCTGCGGATAGATGTAGTACTGGTAAAACATATGATATTTTGAATTACTGGTGTAAAAATTTTTAATATTTCATGTTTAAATAACATTATTTCAGGAAACCTTGTAATATTTTGCTGGTGGATGAAAGCCATTTAAACATTCAAGTTAATAAGTTGTTAGGGCTATAGTTGCTTAGTGAACATATAAAGCATAAGTCTCCAGTTTTGCCCAAATGGTGATGATTAGTGAGACTTTGTTACAGCCTTGAAAATAAAATAATCAAGTGGCTCTGCCAGCTGCTTCCCTCTCTCTGGATATATATAATAGCTCACCTTTATTTATGTGGTGCATTTCAACTTACCAAGCAATTTCTCCACAATCCTTTGGTGGTGCAGTGTTAACCCTCATTTTTCAAATGAGAAAATGTGCAGGGAAGTGAATTGCTTAAGTTCACACAGACAGGGCACAATCTCAGGACTTGTGATGCCCCCAACTGGTACTACTTACACCACAATTGGTGCTGGACTGTCATGTTTCCACAGACTTCCAGAAGCCTGAAGATTGGAGGAGTGGAGGCGGAGGGAGTTAGATTTCAGGGTGACAGCTCTTCCCTTCTGCAGTGGGGCAGGGGCAGCTTAGTGTCCAAGAAGAGAGTGGGAAGGTAGCCTATTGTTTGCAAAGTCTGTTAAGGTTCTTTTCCCTGACAAGTTTCTTGAGTGTAGAGAGTGGCCTATGGGGGGGTGGGGAGAGGGACGATTATTAAGTTCCCCATGGCCTTGTATGGATTAGCCCTATTAAATATTTGTGAAATTAAATCGGCTAGAACTGGTGAACTGGAAAAGATCGTACAGTTTCACTCAATCCATGCCCTTGATCAATGAGAAAACATGTTAGGGAGGTAAAAGGTACTTGAGTGTATACAATTAGCTATGGTGTTCCATCTTTCTGTACACTTTTTTCTTTTGGACAAGATTTGACATAACAGCTTTGTAAGGGGGTAATAATAGCATTTTGTTGGTAGTGGAGGAAATGAGTTGCACAGCTAGTTTTAAAACTGGAAAAATTTTCCAGGCCTCATATTAATCTCTCTTGATTAGATTCTCCTTCCTTTTCTTTCTCCTCATCAATTGCCTTCCCACTGGAAAAATCTCCCTACTCTCCAGCTTGTTGACAATCAGCCTGATCCACTATATCGCTATTTAGGCAGGAGCTCTAGCTATGCTTCACTTGAATCTCCAGACTTTGACTATCAGCCTTCCTGCCCTACAGAAATTTTTGCTCTGGGGCCTAACTCCTCTTTGGTGGATGCCCAGTGGTTTTCCCAGACCACTTTCTAGAGGGACCCCAGCCATGCTTTCTTATCAACTCAGTTCCAGCTTACCTGTTCACTGTCCCTCTAGCTTTCCTTATTAGCTGCTTTGCCTAGGTACCTCCTTTTATTGCTCCCTTTATGTGTTGTCTTTCCCCTGCCCCCTTTGGAATGTAAGCACCTTGATGGCAGGAACTTTTTACTTAAATTTTATATATATGGGATACACTGGAGAGAATCAGAAGAGAGATGGTACTAGAATTAAGGTGTATTAGGAAAAGCTTCTTGTAAAAGGTGGAGTTTTAGATTAGACTAGAAGAAAGCCAGGAGGTAGAAATAAGGAGGTGGAGAATTCCAGGCATGGGAGATAGCCCATGTGGTACCGATTGTAACCCCTTCTGTGGATTCTTGTCTTTGCTTTCCTGTGAATCATCTGTAGGAAGGATGGAAAAGTTCTATGCAACATATTGCTCATCTTTTTGTAGGTCTCAACTTTGCTGAGTCTCACGTCCATAGTTGGAAAATGGGTTGTCTTGTTCAAGAAACAGCAAAAAAGCCAATGTTGCTGGATGAAAGGAGGGATTGTTAAACAGAGGATTTTGTATTTGATCCTGGAAGTGATAGGGAACCACTGAAGTTGAATATAAGAATGACTTGGTCAGACCTGTCCTTTAGGAAGATTGGTTTGACAGCTGAGTGAAAGATGGACTGGGTTGGGGGCGGTGGGAGAGGAAGTTAAGTAGTAGTGCTTGTTTGTGCTATCATCATTATCATTATTCATCTCATTCTTCCTCCCCTTGATCCAATTAGAACTCCATATAATTACACAACATGAGAGCTGGGTTTTGCAAGGTTGCCCAGGTCAACCTGTACTAGAACAAGAATCCCCTATGTTAGATCTGTGGCAAGTTGTTGACCTACAGTCATCCTCTGACAACACCCACAGGAATGAGATACCCCATACTTTCAGTGTATAGCTCTTATTGTTCCTGAGACATCTATGCCTTTTAGTTCTAGCCTCTGATGTAAAAAAGAACAACTCTAATCCCTCTTTCTCGACACCTTATCAAATACTTGGAGACAGCTGTCTTGTCTTATTTTCTCTAGGCTCAGCATTCCCAATACCCTCATTCTATCTGTTCATGTCATAGTCTCCAATTCCCTTAATACCTTGGCTATGTCTCTGGACCAAGCCCTTTGTTAGCTACTAAAAAGTTGCCATTGCTTTTGAATATCAATGTTTCTTCCTTAATGAGCAATTAAAATGACCACATCATAGGTAATAATGGAATGAGAAACAACAAAGGGCCATGACTAATCTGCAACTGGATAATCAGCTTTCTAGGAATGCTCAGGTACTTCAATGGATTTGTGATTTTATCGCAGGCACTTCCTCCAGGGGTGCCAGTTGTAACCCCTTCTGTGGATTCTGGTCTATGCTTTCCTGTAAATCATCTACAGGAAGGATGGATGGAAGGAAGGATGGAGTTCTATCCAACATGTTGGAGATCTTTTTTAGGTCTCAGCTCTACAGTGCAACATGTAGGCTGCCAATGGTTCATACATTTTACTTGTTACATGACAAGCATACAATTAAAAAATTTTAGTAAAAACGTTAAAAAGTGGCATTGGTAGTGTCTGGTGCTCTCGGACACCCCCACCACCTTCACCCACCCCATCGCCCAACCCAGATTTTTCAGAAGAGCTAGGAGGAGAGGAAGTATTTTCTCATATCTTCTTTGGGGCCAAACTTATTCTACATAATAGCATTGATTTCCTTTTTTTTAAAAATTTTTTTTTATTTGTTTTCTTGTTTACATTATTGATTTTCATTACATTTTTGAATTACAAATTTTCTCCCCGTCTTGTCCCTGTCCCAACCCTAAAACAGCAATCCCACTGTAAAGTCCCTCCCCTGCTTTGCTCTCTTATTTTCTGGTAGGGCAGGAAGGGTCTCCCTGTCCCAGCCCCTGTATAACTTAATTCCTAGTTGCAGGTATTACACAACTTTAAATTCTAGATTCTTTCGATTCCTCCCTTGTCACCCACCCCCACTGGAAGGACATTCACTTCAATATAGGCTGTGGATGTGTGATTATATAGGACATCTTCATAGTGGACATATTGTGACAGTGATCATCCATCTCTCCTTCCTATCCCTCCCGCCCCTGTCCCTGTCCCTTTACTGAAATATGTGCTTCCAGCTTCCCTCCCCCAGACCCTGCCCTCCCCTCCGTTATCCCCCCTCTCATCCCCATGCCCCCTACTCTCTTGTGTGGCATGATGCCTAGTTT
>CM053594.1:251245001-251291434 GCA_028646575.1 Pseudocheirus occidentalis
CTCTCTCTCTCTCTCTCCCTCTCTCTCAGAATGAAGTGAAAAGAATAGATATTGGTTCTTAGTAATAGTTACTGCTTCCTCTCTAGAATAGTGTTCTGCACATCGGGCAATGTAATGGGAAAATTGCTGGTTTTGAAGTTGTGACCTGTATTTGAATCCCAGTTGTGTGAGACACCTCGGTCACATTGCTTTTCACTCCTCAGTTTCCACACCTGTAAAATGAATAGTATTGGACTAGACTACAGATTCTTAATATGGGTCCAGGCGTTCTCTGAACTTGGATAGGAAAAAAAAATACATCTTTATTTTCACTAAACTTTAGCTTTTCCTTCTGATGTAAATGTGTGGGCAACAAATATTAATCTGAAAAAGAGGTCTTGTAGGTTTCACTAGATTGTTAAAGGGGGTCCCCGATACAAAAAAGGTTAAGCTAGACTTAGATGATCTGCAAAGTTCTTTATGAGTCTTGATCATAGAACTTCCTTTTTAATGTAAATTTTCTCTTACATAAAAGTTTCCATTTGCCAAATGTGTTATAAAATCTGTTTAGTTTTAAAAGTTGTAGTTCTGCTAAATTGTGGTGTTTTTGATCACAATGTCATAATCTGTTAAATTTATATTAATAATTGTAGACTCAGTCAAATGAAGTTCTTTTTTAAGACTAAAGCACTGCACATACATTATCTCATTGATTCTTACAAGGATCCTATAAAGCAAATATTATTACATCTACTTTAACATAATATTATATTTGATACCTATATCTAATATTATATAAAACATAGATATTATTATCCCCATTTTATAGATGAAGAAATTGAGATTCATAGCTCTTGCTTTCCTTGACCATTGGTTATATTACCTAGCTAGTAAACATTGGAATCAAGATTGAATTAAAACCTAGGTCTCTCCAAATTCCAAGTTCATATCTCTTTCCATTATGTGAGATCTCTACAGAAGTAATTAAGGAACTTAAGAAATCCTTATAGGATTAAAGTTTTTGTGATTTAAAAAAAATGTTTTTAAAGATTATGGTGCTTTTTATCTTTAAACAACTAAATTTTTATTTTTCTCATCTTTCTTCTTCGCCATAAACTTTTGGTAGCATGGGAGCAAGAGTGGAGGTTACCGAAGGTTGGGGTTTGGTAAGATTCAAGGTTAGAAGACAATGCATATTTGAATTCATGAACTGTAGGATCAAGACTGAAGGGGTGGTGGTGGCAGTGAATAGAGCACTGGCCCTGGAGTCAGGAGGACCTGAGTTCAAATCCAGCCTCAGACACTTAACACAAAAAAACTAGCTGTGTGACCATGGGCAAGTCATTTAACCCAATTGCCCTCCTTTCCCTCCAAAAAAAGCACAAAAATAAGCCTGAGAAGGAGCAGCTGGTAGCACAGTGAGTAGAGCACCAGTTCTGGAGTCAGGGAGGACCTGAATTTAAATGCGGCCTCAGACACTTGCCACTTAGTAACTGTGTGTGTCCTTGGGCAAGTCACTTAACCTCAATTGCTTTGCCTTCCCCTCTCCAAAAAAAAAAAAAAAAAATCAAGACTATGAAGGAAAGTGATTCCAGAGCAGGGGGTATGGTGTTGGACAAAGAGAATAAAGAATGGTAGAAGGACTGATCAGAGGTCACGGAGAAGATGTAGAAGAATAGAAGAATGAGGCAGAGGCAAAGATGGAAGAATAGAAGATTAGGAGGAAAGAAGGAAACTGGAAAGAGTGGCCAAAGGTTTGAATGTTTGTTGTCATAGGGCATAAAATAATATCAGTTCATACTGTCTGATTCCCAGAAGAGAAATTCATGCTGGTTGCCCTCTAGATTCTATTGTTCTTGTTGATTGGTTTGGCTTTGGATTGGATCAGAACTCAATCCTAGGCTCTTCTTGATCAGTACAGTAAAGGAAAGGCAAATTCTAGCTAAAGGTGGGCTCTGCCTTTCTGAAGCTATGATTTTTTTTTTTTCATCAGAAAAGTAAACCCTAGGCACCTACTGACCTTTTACAGCCTGGACTCCATCTTCAATGGAAAGCACAGTTTGAAAGGTGGGACCAGGTTAGAAATTCAGGGGTACGTTGAATTGTTTGGTGGCAAATTGCTGCTTTCAAACCCAATTTTGAAGCAGGAGAGATTCACAGCACTTGAACAGGGACTTTTGTAATTACTGTTTGTGAGGCTGGGCCTCCTAGGTTTGTGGGTGAGAAAGCAGGTCATCTCCATGGGGTACTGTATTTCTTTCCACTTTTACAGAGCTGATATATTATATGCTTCATCTATGCTGTCTCTGATTTCTCATGGAATGCATATCACTAAAGCCCAGATATATCCCACATAACAAAATTAGAGTGAATATAGCTCTTTACTGTTTCTGAAGAAATTAGCCTTAACATCCTCAGAGTTTTGGTATTAATAAAATTTTCTCCTTTGTTGGTTTATGTACACTACAGTACGTACGATTCACTTTGGAGGCATTGAAGGAATGATTAACCTGAGCTGAATTTGGCGTGACAAAAGAAGGGAACAAAGAGTTGGAAAATAAAACAAAATCTCGAGCCCACTGCTACCTTACCAATCTCATCTTGCCAATACAGGTGCTTTAAATAAGTGTACTGTATTTTACTAAAGCACAAAATAAGTTCCTCACAATACAACTCAAATTGCCTCCTTTTCTTAAAAAAATTTTGAAGCAGTTAAAGATAATTTAACCATAATAGAGTCATTGAATTAAAAGTTCCTTCTAAGTCAAATGGGCACAGTCATAAAGAAGGGGGGAAAAGTTTCTTTTTTTAAGTACTTAGGAATAAAAGAGTGAGTTTAGATTGGTTGTAAAATAAAATTGGAAAATGTGGACCTAGTCATTAGCAATAATATAGTCTAGAACTTAATGTTCATTGTTTTTCCCAGTAAAATGGCATAGATTCCTAATTTAAAAAAAAATACTGAGAATTCTAATGCTTTGAATCCATTAATCTCAATGATACCTGTTTGGATATGCAAAACACAGACAGGAATTTTAAAACTCAGGAGGAACCAGGAGACTTTACTTAACTTAAAAAAAAAGAAGGCAAATTTCTGAGTTCTATATAGATTATGTAACTACTCTACTCTGTAAACTCCAGTGACTTTCAATTTCTTCTAAAATTAAGTAATTACTCTCTTTTGTATTTGAGTCCCTTCATTAACTATCTCTCACCTACCGTTCAAGAGGTGTTATATATTATTCCTCTGAGTGAACTATTTGGTTGAGCCAAGAAAACAAGTATTTATTAAGTGCCTGTTGTATACCAGATAATGTACTTATTGTGTGCTTTACAAATATTATCCCATTTGATCTTTACAAAACCCTGGGAGGTAAGTACTCTTATTATTCCCATTTTACAGTTGAGGAACCTTGAAGCAGAGAGAAGTTAAATGGCTTGCCCGGGGTCTCAGAGCTATTTAAGTGTTTGAGACTGGATTTGAACTCAGGTCTTCCTGACTCTAGGCCCAGCACTCTGCCACCTAGCTTCCAAACTAACCTTCTTGCTATTTCTCACACGTAATAGATATTTCATCTCCTTTCACTGTGCCTTTGCATAGGCTATTGCTAATGCCTGGAATGTTCTCCTTCATCCACTTGGCCTAGTTTTCTTCAAAGCCTACCTCATAATACACTCTCCTTTGCTCCCTCTTCCCATATGTTAGTGCTTCACTCCTCAAATTACTTTTATTTTGTGTGTATTACAAGGTCAATTTGGAACTATTATACCTGAGTTTTTGCATCCCAAGAGTTTCACATAGTTTCAGGTACAGAGGAGTTGTTTGATAAATGCTTATTGTTTAGTTAACTGATTGATGGCAATTAAACTATTATTGTAGTTTTGTGGTTGTTATTTGGGGCAGTTTTAGATTATGGAATGATTCTTTCATTCGATTATTTTCAAAATTTTTATGTATTTTTGAGAAATCAAAATTTTCTAATTTAACTCAGTATGCTTGATTTTTCAAAAGTCTAAAAGGAAATAGGTGTCACCAGTGCACATGAAGCACTATCAAAAAGCTGGCTCTTCTGAGAGGTTCAGAAGTCCTGATTTGACAGCAGGACAGCCTTTGAATAGATCAGATTCAAAAGGTTCCTGCATTCTATTCAGAGCAAAGAGAACATCGCACCATCACATACTGCTCTTTGTTAAACGCTCCCAGAGCATTCAGAAAAGAACCACGGTCACCTGTGTGTTTCTGTATACTAGAAATATAATCAGAAACTAAAATCCCTCCTCCCAAATTCCGTATTTATTATTGTTCTGGAACTTCAACCTCTATTTTAAGTGTTTTTTTAAAGAAATAAATTAATACGGAGGTCTTTTTATAATGTTATGAAATGAACATGGCAAACAGCTGAGCTCATGCTGCTTGAAAAGCTGCTAATGTGAATCTCCGTGGGAAGTAAAATTGAACACAACAGAACTGAAATAAGAATTGCAAAGAAAATAATTGTCCCTGAGCTGTGCACTGTGTGCTAAAAACTAAATGTCGAATTCAAGACATGTTATTATGGAAAGTTGTACATGTAGTGTGTGATTATTGAGTCGTGCAAGTGGGCTCTTTATCTGTAAGGGCTTCACGCTTGAGGCATTTTTTTTCCAAAACTTTAAATCAGAGTGTTTATTAAAGCATTATAAAAACCCCTATGTAGCTATTTGAAATATTCACATTAGATGATCATAAAATTATATATAACAAATGTTAGGAACAGTAAGAATACTTAACCACTAGCCCACTCTTGTTTTTAAGTATCTGTGAAATGATATTTAGTGAAAGATATATAATTATGCTAAGTAGAAGTCATCAGAGGCTAGATATTTACAGTAGCAGAAATGTTCAGGTGAATCCTAGTCTGAAACTGGGTCTGGTTTTGCAGCATAATATTTCTGAATTCTACTTCTCAGTGTAATCTCGTACTTTCCAGGATGCTGTTAGTGGTGCAGTAAATAGAGCACTGGGACCAGTCAGAAAGACCTGAATGCATATCCTGCCTCTCAAAGTATGACTCTGGGCCAGTCACTTAACTCCTGTTTGCCTCAGTCTTTCCATCTCTCAAATGGGGATAATAAGAAGATTCCCCTCAGAGTTCTTGTGAGGATCGAATGAGAAAATACTTGTTAGGAGGAGCTTAAATGCTTGTTTTCTTCCTTTTTTCTTCTTCCTACCTTCTTTCCTTTCTACCCTGTATATAAATACCAGATTTATAAAGATTTTTTAAGAATTTGGAATTTACTTTTGAAATCTCTTAATCCAACTCAAATACTGTGGATTATAACTAGAGGATCAAAAAGGTTAACATGGTAGCATTTTCTATTAAGTGACTTCCTGAGAGTTTATGTGTGCCTAAGATGAAAAGATAAAGGTATATAGCTTAATCAGAATGAGAATTCATCCATTCCCAGATATCCTTTAGCCTATTGTCTTTGATAGGACACTTAGTACAATAGCAAGTAACCAGCCAAATGGTATGGTAGGCAGAATTGAAGAGTTTACTTTCCTCCCACATTCTTCTATCCTATTATTTGGTTTCTACATATTCCAATAAGCATGACATTTGATTTTGTTAATTATTACGTGTTTCCAGAGCTTCCTTTCCCATAAATAGTCATCCTAGCAACAGACTGAATAATATCCTATTGGCTATAAATATTTCTCTAAAGAATGGAGAGTACAGAGAAGTCCTTTAGGTAGTTCTGTGTTCTATTTCCTTTCTACCCTGTATATAAATACCAGATTTATAAAGTTTTTTTAAGAATTTGGAATTTCTTAAATTCCAAATTAAAGTAAAGAACACAGATAAAGCCTGATTGTTATTTTTTTTTCCTACCAAAAAAAAATTCTAAACAAACAAAAAAACTGAGCGCTATCAAAAACCATACATGGACCTACGTGGGTTATAATTCCATAGCTACGGTATTAGGCCATATTTCACCCCAGATTTTATGCATATCGTTTTTATTGTGATAAAGTTATGAAAATTGAGCTGCACTGAAATTCATGAGTTCTATTTAGTGTCTTCATCACTGAGTTCAGAATGAGGGAAGGAGAGACAGAAAAGAGTAGTTCCCCATTTTAGGAAATTTACTCCTTAAAATAACTCAAATAAATTTAATCGTATGTCCTCTTGTAGCTGATATGTTGATCAGATTTTTGTTTAACGTTTTCCCCACATTGCTTCTAGAAGGTCCGAAAATTAAAAGTTGAAACAGGTACATAGCAATACAGAGATCACTCATGTATTGTATTATTATTCTAGATCCATTAGAAATCCTGAGGTGTTATAACCAACCTGTTTGCAACTTGTCAGACTTTTAAAGACCTTATTTTACGTAACCCAACCCTAGAAGTCATAGCAGATTAATGCGAGGCAGAACAGAGAGGATCTTCTCTGGTCTGGCAGAAATCCATTTGGCAAGTACCATTCATGATGAGTACCTCATCATGACGTTCGAGCATTATAAAAGAATTATGGCCTGAGTGGTTCATCTATGTTCTAATTTAGGCAATTATATTTTCCCTTTCAAAGTCACCATCCCTGTTATTATATTAGCCAGGCAGCATTTATGGAACATTTTAAGATTTGCAAAACACTTTACAAACATTATGTCATTTTATCTTCACAACAACTTTGGGAGGTAGGTACTATTATTATTTCCATCTTGCAGATGAGGAAACTGAGGCAGACAGCTGTTAAGTGAATTGCCCAGGATCACACAGCTAGTAAGTGTCCAAAGCCAGATTTGTACTCAGGTCGCCCTGACTTCATGTCCAATGTTCTTTGCACCGCACTGGCCATCTTCCTCTAGGCTTATAGGATTTTAATTACTTTATTTCCTAATATATCCCTATTTATTGTTTTGTATAATCTGAAACAATTCCTTCCATTTCCCATGCGTTTTTAAAAGCAAGTCCTTTTTAAGTGATAAATGAACTCTCCATCCAACCCCATAAAAAAAACACACACATGGTACTTACTTGCCATCATGAAAATGGCTATTGTTTCTCCTCAAAGAGTAGCTCCCATCAATGCCTGTTTATTTTTTTAAAGTCCGTGGTGTTCTGCCCTTTTAAAAAAAATCAAATTGATTCCTCTGAATCTAAAACACATCTTTACTTTTAAGAAAGACGTTGATTGGACTGGATGATCTGACTTTTAGAAATAAATTTGTTATGAATTCTACTTTCTTTTGTGACTTCATATGAACTAATCTTAAAAATCTAAGCACTGCCATTTACCAGAAAATTAAATTATCTATCCCTTAAACTGACACTGTAAATTTTGAAAGACTTTTTTTTAATCTCCCAAATTTTACATGCTTGAAAAGTAATAATAGCCTTAATGGAGAGATTATCCAGATATACTGGGGATGGGCAAAGAGGATGAAGAAATGGTTCATCTCTTTCTGTTGCAGCCAAATCTAAGTAAACTTATTTTCTTGTATCACAACCTGTCTGTCTTGGAGTTTTCTTCAGCGTCTCAATTGTCTGAGATTGGTCTCCTTGTGGTTTGGTTGACAGGGACTGGAATCCTTCAGAAAATTTGGTCGTTCCACAGTGCTGACTATTCAAGGGGATCACTATTCTCCCAAAGCCTTTCCAGCTAAACATAGGACAATGAACACCAAAGTGTTTATTATTTGAAGAGCCCTTTCAAACATTTTGGGGGACAGCGCACAGACACTTTTGCCTTGGCTGCACTACAAAGCAATACAGGAATTTACATAAATTTTTTTATCATTGTCAAGAAGTATATTCTCATATGTTTCTGTTATTGTAACAAATGTGTTGGAGCACTATGGAGTATACAGATTGGTTTCCTTTGTCTCTTGCAAAAAGCTTGGTTGTTTGAGGTCCTGGCTTAGGGAACCAGCAGATTGGTCTGTCATCCAAAATATAGTTAGGTTGTCTGTAGTCCCAGCCCCTCCACTTGAGCAGAATCTCCGCTGTCTGCCAAAAGGAGAAAAAGAGGAAACTAGTTTAGTCTCCATTTCTTTAATGACCATTTATAATTCTAAAACTTCAGCAGCTAATTAGAAATTTTTGCAAGTGATCTTGTAAGGTTCATACAGTGACCATAGAAGGCCTAAACTGTCTTTCTCCCGAGGAATAAAGAAATTTCTCTCTGAATTTTGCTACAGAGTTGATACTTTGATTGTACTTATATATTATAATAAACCCAAAGTGACTCCACATCTGAGGAAAGGTAGACACCCTAAAGGGAATGCTGATTTAGGGATTCTCTTACTCATCTTTGTATCCCTCACTGCACCAAAACATAATACTGTGCATACAGCAAGTGCTTCATAAGTATTAAATAGAATAAGTGTAAATATATATGCATTTTCTACACCTTAGAACCTGGAAAGATGACATCTTTCCCAAATTCAGGAAGTTCTGACTAATTAAAATATGCCAACACGATCTTTCAAATTTAAAAAAAATCTTTTTTTCATTTCCTTTGAAAACCACTACATACTATTGTCCCTTTTAGTGTGTGTGTGTGTGTGTGTGTGTGTGTGCATGTGCACATGTGCGCACATGTTCTTTCTCTCACTATTATCAGGGCTCTGAATTTGCTAGCTTTTCAGAACTTACTTTAATTTTTTTTTAGCATCCCTGGCTTGTAGAATGTGCATATGTAATATTACTATGGTATATTACAGTTCTGTGAATTGCTTGTAGTGCTGATGTGAACAGGGAATGCTATTAAATGACTTAGTTTTCAGAACACAGAATGGTTGAATGGGACTGAGCCTTAGAGATCATCTAGTCATTCCTCCTCCTCCCCACCAAAAAAAAAAAAATAGAGGCTGAATGTTTGTTTTGTTACGAAGGAAGAAAGAAGGGCATAGATAGTTGTTGGGTTGTTTTTTTTTTAAGATAGTAAATAAAGGGACAGAAAAGGGTTCTTTTGGCTTTTTGGCACTCGAATGCAGTTTTTAAAGGGCCTAATAAAGGTGCTTTTGTGGATAGGGAGCCCAACTAGGAAGCAACAGGAAATAATGTGCTGAATACAGCCCTAAGAAGCAGTGTTCTCATCATCCCCGTCCTTGCAGTCTGGGTAGTGTTATCTGTGGGGTGAAGGAACTAGAGAAAATTTCCTAGAACAGGGATATCTTTGTACATGGAACCTGAGAAACTAAATCTCAGTGGATGCAGCTGTGCTTCAAATGCTGAATCTGTAGATATATTGTGTAGAAGGGGAAAGCAAAGAACAAGAGGAGAGAAGGGAGTAAAGGGAGGTGAGTGGGGGGGGGAGCTTTAGAGGCAAGAAGATGCCTAGAGTACCTTCTTCAATAAAGTGCTATCATTGCCTTTTAACATCTCAGTTTCTATACACATAGAGTCATTTGCTGTTTTTGATTACTGTTATATAATAAGGATATAAAAGATTAAATCCTGGAAGATTTTGTTCAGCCCATGATGGATAATATGTTAGCTCAAGAAAACACTCTGGTATTTTGCAGAAAATTTCATATTGTAAATAAAATTCCTAGAAGTTTATGTAGTTTACATTTTAATACAAGAATTTAGCAGTTACTTTTTTATATGTCTGACCTTTTGCCTTTGAGATTTGGGTGGCCCCTCTATCCTGCTTGAGTTTGCACAATTCTAATATGCCTTTTTAAAGAAGTATGATCTTAATGGACAGGTTTTTTTCCCCTTTGAGTAATGTTGATCTTACATATGACTTCCTTAAAGATTATATTTAGTACTCTTTTAGAAGAATCATTTGCACAGTAGTGTGCATGGAATTACTTTATAGGTTTTGTTTTCAGAAACCTACTTTGTTGGAAAATATTAAATTGCTTATAGGTGCCTACCAGATTAATTCTCATCATTAAAGGCCCTGACTTTGAAAAATTCATGTTATTCTATTCCATCATTATGAAGCTCATAAAAAAGGGTTGTCTTTTCATTTTTCAGAAGTCCATAAACATTTTTATCCATGGAGTCCAGAATTACCTTGCTGTTTTTTGTTTTTATTTTTGCTTTTCGGAGGGCAATTGGGGTTAAGTGACTTGTCCAAAGTCACACAGCTAAGGCCATATTTGAACTCAGGTCCTTCTGACTCCAGGGCCGGTGCTCTATTCACTGCACCGTCTAGCCACCCCAATTACCTTGCTTTTTGAAAATATTTATACCTCCCCTAATCTCTTTATGCTCCCCCCCTTTTTTTCAGAAGTTCATCCATTTTCTGTATGTCTGGTTCAGTTTTTTTTAACCAGGCTTCACTTTTCTCCTTGCATCTTACCACTGTTATCATAACCATTGCCATCAATCATAATTATCATCAATGAGCATCTCTTCTAAATGCCAACTGTGCAGTAACCATCTAGATAACATTAGTGCATTTAATTCTTTCCTTTCAGAACATTGTAGCTTGATCAGTATTTTATTTTTCTCCCAAAGCTTAAAGTCTCTAACCTTTCTATTATTTTCCTACTTCCTAACATATGCCACTTCCCTACCTATAACCCATGCCTGACTTTTGGGTTCTTCAGTTTTCACATTCAACCAGTTCAGATGTGCCACTTTTCTTTCATCATAGCCTTACTTTGATCTGTCCATTCTATTCTCTGATATAGTTTTCTAAATCTTGATCATTCAAATCTGGATTATTTCCTGGGCCCTTCCTAAAAAACATTTCTTACTGTAGTCAAACTGACAGTTAAACCATACACTCACTCTCAGATAAGAGCTTAGACTGGAAACCTCTGTGACCCTTAGGTCATTCTTCACACCCTCACCAAGTCTAGTTTCTTGTTACCAGTCACATATAGACACAGATCACCTACATTTCCTCTTCACCCCCCAAGAAGTCCCCACTGTCCCTAAGATACAGGGAAAGAACCAGTATTTCTTATGCCGGTCTTAGAGTAGTTGATGCTGAGAGACATGGAAACTCATACAAAAGACCATTAGAAAAAAAGTCTCCAGAAATGAAATTGTTCATTCACACCATTTCCTGTTTGATTACCCTGCCTTTGGAATTGTAGTTTTAGTTTTTCCTTTATCTCCATAATCCTTGAAAGACAGCCCATCATATCACTGGCATCAGAGGAGTCTGTGTGACTGATAAGTATAATCCTCAGGATCATAGTTTTCAGGGGGGGGCAGTAACTGATGAGATTGCATCTCCAGCTGTACCAGCTGAAGAACCATCCTAATGTTGGTGTACACCTCTTCTTTCTTGATCTCACAGTCATGGCCTGATATACCGACTGAAATTTCATAGGCCTAAATCATATAGATGCAGCATTCCCATTGAATATTCTTATCATCCTGGTCTACATGATTATACAGGATTGTGAATTTCTTGAGAACATATATTACATGATCTTTGTTCTAGTGGAGTCTGTGACCTTACCAACAGGACTACTTCCTCTATTAGAGCAGAATCACAATCCACCCATATCCTCTCAGTCTGTATAATTCATGATCCTATAGTTCTGTAAACACTATGTTGGTGAACTATTATTATAGGCAGGTAGGTGGCACAGTCGACAGAGCACTGGACCTGGAGTCAGGAAGACCAGAATTCAGGTCTGGCTTTGGACACTTACTACCTAAGTGACCCTGGGGAAGTCACTTAACCCTGTTTGCCTTGGTTTCCTCATCTGTAAAATGAGTTAGAAAAGTAAATGGCACATCACTCCATTAGATAATGCCAAGAAAACCCCACAAATAGTTGGACACAACTGAAATGACTGAACAAGGATTATAAATTTAGAGCCGGAAAGGACCTTAGCATCTAGTCCAGCACTGCCAGATTCATGCCTGGAATCAAATTAAAATATAATTGGGAACTATTTGACAATAAAAATATAATATAGATTAACAAAGATAATGTTAATTTGTGGCTTTTTGAGTCTACATGCTGCCCATGCATACTTTTCTACTTGAATTTGACACTCCTGATCTAGCCCAAACTTCTCATTTCACAGATGAAGAAACTGACCCCCAGAATGGTTTAAACGATTTCCTCAAGGTTACAAAAGTAGTAAATGGCAGAGAACTCAAACCTGCCTCCTTTAACTCCAGATCCGGTGTGCTTTCTCCTGTATTTGATTCTAGAGGCAATCAATTAGCCTCAAGCTAATCATCCATTAGCATTAATTGAGTTAGGAAATAATCTGATTTGTGCTTAAGGAAAATCATTTTCACAGCAGTATGGAGGATAGATTGAAATGATGAAAAACTGTGAGGCAGAAGAACAGAAGATTTGGAGGCAACTGAAGTTATCTAGGGAAAAAGGTGATGGGTAAATTAAGTAGTGACTGTGTAAAAAGAGAGGAAGAGGTCAAATGGGAGAGAAATGACAACATTTGACAACTAATTGAATATGAGTAAGAGAAAATGAGGAGTCATACATAGTAATACCAAGGTTACAAACCTGGGATACTAGAAAAATTGACTTTGACGGAAATAGGCAAGTTTGGAAGAGAGATGGGTTTGGGGTAAAAAATAATGAGTTGTTTTGGAGGTATTTTATTTGGGATATCTCTGGGACATCTAGTTTGAAGTGTCCAATAGGCAATTAATGATGCAGGACTGAAGCTGGATATAGAAATCTGTGAGTCACCTCTTTGGGGGGTAATAATTACACCCCTGGTATCTGATGAGGTCACCAGCCAAGGGGGAAAGGAGGGAGAGACAAGACAGACACCTAGGACATAGCCTTGGCAAATTATCCCAGAGGACTTGATATGGAGAATCAAGATGAGCAAAGGAGATTGATGGGGAACATTTAGATAGGCAGAAGGAGAACTGGAAGAGAATAACCCAGAGAGAAGAGAGAGAGCATGGTCAGAATGGCAGATGCAGTTCACAGATTAAGAAAGATAAGTGAAAAAAGCCATTTGTATTTGACAGTTGAGGCCATTGGCAACTTTGCAGAGAGGTTTCAGTCAAGCTGATATGCTCAGAAAGCCAGACTGCAAAAAAAAAAAAGCAAAGTAAATAAGAGGAAAGGTTATAAAGCTGTCTGAAAACGGATACATCTTCCTCAGGAGAAGCTGTATTCTCCTCGAAGTGGTCATTAAATGACTACGAGTGACCACGTATATGCAATGCTGTTGAGGAGGTGCAGATTTCAGGATCATCTCCAAGCTCCCTGTAATTCCTAAATTTCTGTATTTGGACCTTTTTTGGTGAAATAGCCTTCAAGAATTCCACACTACAGTGAGGTATTAGTTTGAATAGAAATAGAAGTCATTGTCTAAAATCCAAAATAGAAGTCTTTGTTTTCACTCCCCTCACTCAGTCTTTCTTCTGAAGTTCCTTATTCATGTTGAGGGCAACACCATCTTTCTAGTTATCTAGATGTTCCCTCTCAGGGTCGTCTTCAACCCTTCACTTTCCCTTGCCTCACATATTAGGTGAGGTCCAGAATCTGCTTCTTCAACAAATAGGTCCCCGTCTCTCTACTTACAGCCCTAGTTCTGGCCCTCATCACTTCTTGCCTGGGCTATATTACCAGAGCCTCCTAATTGATTTCCCTGCTTCAGATCTCTCCCCTCTTCACGTAGCTGCTAACATAATATTAGAAAATAATGAGTGGATGGATGGATGGATGGATGGATGGATAGATGGATGAAAACAGATCTCCCTTTCTCAGTAAATTCCAATGGCATCTTATTTCCTCTAGGATCAAATATAATGCCTTTGGCATCAAAAACCCTTCAAAACCTGACTCCAACCTACTTTTCCTTCTTGTACACTTCAGTCTAACCAAATCGACCTTCTTGCTCTTCCTCATACATAATATTCTGTCAGCTTTCTCTGTATGTTCACACAGATGATTCCCCCATGCTTGAAATCCCTTCCCCCTTTTGGAATTGCTAGTTTCCTGCTAAGCTCAGCTTGAGCACTACCTCTGATATTAAACTTTTCCTCAACCCCATCAGCTACTAGTGCCTCTCAAAAATTGTCCTGCATATATTTGTACATGCTTGTATATTTACATGTTGTTTCACACAGTAAAATGCAATCTTTTTGAAAATAAGCAATGTTTTATTGTCTTTGTATTCCTAATGCCTAGAACATATCAGTAGTAAATACTTACTTATGGCTTGACTTATTTTAACAGTGAATGTGTGTGTTTGTGTGTGTGTAAACACGTAAGTTGCATTGTTGCTCTACAAAATAGTTTAACTTAAACAGTTTCTTATTATCCTACGAAACTATTTATTGCAAAGACAAGACATGGGAAAGAACACATGAGAAGCTCTTGACTAAGAAAGAAAGCATGCTAGAGGCTTGAGAAAATACCCACCCAGTGACAAAACAGAAAATGAGATTTTACAATCCACTTTCCTGAAATTTACTAAGAAAACAGATGGTCTGAATGATTCATTTTCTTTGTGCACCTCTCCTGTAAAGAAGGTGTGTTGTTGTTTTCATAATGAAGGAGTGGCATTTTAGCATAGCTGCACAACTAGTTGGAATACTAGACTGTTTTTGTTTTTTCTATTCATTAAGATAAATCAGGAAGGCGCAGGTTTATGCTTTTTCAGAGGCAATATTCCTATTCAAACAAGAACAGAACCTAAACTCAGTGAACCAGTCCAGGGCTAGTGGTGTGAATGTGCCAGTCATTTTCTATTTCACCAAGTAAAATGCAGTCTCTACTAGAGGAGGGAAGTAGAAGCATCTGGCTTATAGTAGTCGGTCCCAAGAATTTGCTTGAGCTCCAGTTAGAGTCACTACGGTAAAATGTAATCGACTGTGTCTGGATATTCCCAGATGTGATACAGCACTGTGGGGAGCAGTGCTCAGAAGTGAGTCAGAAGAGCATCTCCTCCAGCTAAGAAGCTGCTTTGGAGATAGAGCATATGGGCTTGGGAGTTGAGGGCTGGCTGCTCTCTCTCTTTCTCTCTCATCTGCTCTTGCCTGTCAGTCAGTGCCTTTGATGGTCAGTCTCTCTCATTTGTAGATCTGTTTCTTTCTTTTGTTTGTGGAACTATTTTCTCTGATTATTTGCAGCAGGGTTAGCACTCTGCCTCATGTACTGTAAGTGTTTTGGGCTACTAGTCTCAAAACAAGCTAGCTGTTTACCATGCCCAACGGAATTAAGCCAATAGATTCTCTGGACTCACTTCCCTCTGTAAATTCAACCTTCTGCAGCAACGGGCAGCCTGGAAGCTGTAAATACTGGATCCTCGACTTAGGTAAAGAATGCAAGTTAAGATGCTATACTATTTTTCTTTGGGGGCTTTAAAAAAAATTCAATGGGGCAACATAATAATATTTTTGTGCTTAAAAGAAAAAAATAACTGAGTCATGTATGTTAGCTGACTGCCTTAAACAGATTAGTGAGATTGTAGAGATAAATGATTTCTATTTCGGGATTCTATAAAGCTACTCTACTGGAAAGAGTTCCTAACAAATGACTTGCACATAAGGTACTTAGTTGATATTTGTTTGTTTGATTAATTGTCTGGCCATGGAGCATTTGAAATTCACTACCTTTGGAGAGTATGTGATATTTATTCATTTTAAATCTTAATAGAAAAATAAGAGATAAGTTAAAATACATGGAGCCAAAGACTGTGCTCTTCTTTTACACTTCTTTTATGTGGTCCTACATTTTTTATTGTTTTTATGTTGAGTTAAAAACGGAGGGAGAAAAATGAGTCCCTCATTACCTGAATTTAGATAATTCTCTCTTTTCTTACAGAAGGGACCTTTTCAAAATGTATGATAGTAAATTATACAAGTTCCTCTCTCTGGTACTTTGATTTCATTTCCAGTCAGAATTTAAAAGGGGAGGGGGAGGGGGACATTAGCTAAGTGAGCAGACAAAACCAGATTCCTTCAATTAACTGGTACTCAAGAAAGAAGGCACTCTTCAGGGGGGAAGGCAGCAATATGCAGGAAAAAATAAAAAGCAAGCAGGGGGGATGTGGATACCAGTATATTTTCCCAAAAGACACTTTTTATCCTGTTATATTGATTATATTGTGATCACTGCAGCTCCCAAAATAGGATAGTCTTTCATCAGAAGCTTTTGACATCTGTCAAGACAACGCAACCTTTAAAATAATGTCTCTCAAATGCTACAACCTGTGCAGCAGCTGGAATGGTTACCTCGTGGATTCAGGTAGTGCGTGGTTCAATTCAATGACTCCCTTCACTTAAATGCCTGGCCTGCCATCAGCATGAACACACTGAAAATGGGCAAAACAAAGTATGGCAACACATGCTAATCCCCTGAGCTTTTCTGTGCACTGCCAAATTTATAGGGAAGTATATAAACTTACAACAAGGAGGCAAGTCAAGAAACAAAAATGGCTAAAGGAAGGGGGAAAAGCTGCTATGAAAGCAGAAGATTCTGTGCATGCACTAGCAACACATTGGCATATGAAAAGCAGCTGACACTTTATAAATTACTTAAGAAAAGAATGAAGTCCTCTTAGAATATGAGGCTTACAAGAAGGTGCTGGCTACAAAAATGTTATGTTTAATTCTGATACCATGTTTTTTTCATTTGTTGGTTCCAGGCTTGTCAGAACTTCTAGGGAACTTCTTTACTGCAAAGTTTTGAGGTTTCTCTGTTATTTCAGTCATTCCTCACACAAGCCTTCTGTCTAAGGAAAGGCAGACCAGCAGATATCTTTGCAGCCAACACCCATCACAGCAGTTATCGAGGGCTATTAATTTATGTGGCCAAATACTCACTCACTTATCCCTCCACTATTTGCCCCTCCTTGTCTTCTTCCACATCACTGAATGCCACTTGGGTTTGACTTATCTTATTTTCCTTCCATTAACTGCCAGATTTTTCTCACTTTGAGAATCTTCCTAGAAATGCATCATACATTATAAGCTGCTGCCAGTCTGTTCTTTTCTTTATTTAGAGGATATATTACTAATTTGTGTAATGTCATGAACCTTGATCAATCAGATGCACTGAATTTAATTTAGAACAACAATTTTGAAAACAAGTCGTTTTACTTTCAGCAATTATAAAGAAATGTTCTTCTTTCCACTTACCGATTTTCTCTCTGTTGTCTCTAGACAGATAACACATTTGCATATTGTTGAGGGAAATGAAGTTATCTGGAATTTCTAGCTGAAAGTACTTGTCACGTACAGAGTGAGCTGTTCAAAATAGACCATCTTGCACTATGGTGTTCTCTAATTAGGTAGAATCCATGGTATTGTGTATCAGACAACACATTGATATTCAGTGTCATTGGTTTTCCTTCAAAAAGAATGACCCAGGTTCTTTACCTACTTTATCACATGCAGTCAGGAGGTCCTGGTTGGATTTTAAATTGCTTTTGACAATTCCCACTCCTGTGGAGAGTATCAAACTCTTTGAGATTTGCAAATGTGAACTACCACTTCCTGTTCTTAACATATCCATATCATCACCACAATTTCAGTTACAGTGAGAAATTCTACTCTTCAGACAGGATTTCTTCTTCTTTAGGAATTGAAGGAAACTCCCTGTTTGATATGGCTCAAATGGTTTGGTTGACGAATGAAGTGTGTTGGACAAAGAGATATTAGCCATAACACTTGCCATATTATAGTTGAATTCCTTTCTGGTACAGGTTGGCTTAGATGACTGATGAGATCCCTTCCAACTCTCAAAAATCCTTTGATTCTGTGGTGTTAATTCTGATTTTAGAGGGCAGGCATTTTAAAAACCTTGGTTTTGTTATACCATCCTGTATTACAAGCTTTTGGAAACTTTTGACTTTCTGAATTTCTCAGATTTAGCTGTTAGTGTGAAAAAAAGGAATTGAGGAGGCCCTATGCCTGTGTTTTTGTTTGTCTGCTTTTCTTTGTTTTTACAATACTCAACAACCTCTAAATGGTAACCTGTCCCAAGCTTTAATGAATTTCATTAAAATATGGCCTTCTCTCCAGCCCCACCCCCAGGAGAAGTTTTAAATTACAGCCATGATTTATGGTCTTTGGAATTCTTTTGGAGGGACATTCTAAACTCATGCAATTGAAGAACATAGTACATATTTGTAGAATTTGGAATTTCTACCTATATTAAATAAAAGAGCAGTCTTCTTTTAATAACTATTTCTATAGGAGAGGCTAGATTATGATATAAAACCACACACTGATTTGATTTTTTTTCTAAAAGAAAGTAAATGACTATTCTCTACATGTGGATGTTACAATCATTTTGACCCATATTTCTAGTAGCTATATATATTCAGCGGAAGTGGTAGTACCCATTGGTTGTAGTTACCTGTTGAACCATGGGAAAAAAATCCATGCTTCAGTTTTGAAATGGAAAAATAATTATGAATGAAATCCAAGAAAGAAATCCCAAAGTAACCTTTAAAATTCCCGACAAATCATTAAAGAATCTCCCTCCTCCACCAAAGCCCTTTTTTATGCCCACAAGGGACCAGGGGATCACATGGTTCTATTGTACCCTGGGAAAAGGCTGTTCTGGTGCTTTATGGAGTACTTACTGTATATTCAGTGGGAAACTCTCATTGTCCACATGTGAATTAGCTGTGCTCAGGATAATCTGTATGGATTAAATTAACCTCTTGTTTGCTTGCCCATTTTATTTGCAGATGTTTCCAAGACCAAGTAATTTATATAGCCATGAGCCAAGAAATTTTTATGGCTAAGCAAATGTGGGGAAATGGAACCCAAGAGAAGATAAGGTCCAGAAGGACTATAAATTAGCTCTTTCTGGGGCCCAGTAGGGAAACCAGTAACACTGATAAGGTGGTAGAACTGTTGAATTTATTCTCATTCTGAAATAAGCATGGTCTTTTACGGCACAGATGGAAGTTGTTTTGCCAGTGCTATACAGACTCTTCTAACTAAAACAGGAGAGAAAGAAAGAATCCAGCAACTCTCAAGTTAAACATGTCAGTGTGTTTGTGGTGGCTATGTGGGGTTTTGTTGTTGTTGTTGTTGTTTATTTCTTATGTCAGTCTGTGGTAACATGGAAAGAGCACTGGATTTGGTGACAAAGGACCTGGATTTGAATTTTCTCTTCTACATTTTACTTGTATGACCTTGGGCAAGTCATTCAATCTCTATGGGCCTTAGTTCTTCATCTGTAAAATGAAAGAAAGAGTTGGGCTAGATGTAATATGTAAGGTCCCTTCCAGCTCTCAACCTATTTACATGTGCTAGGCAAATATTTTCACCAAAACAGCTTGTTTGGGGGGTAAATTCAAGGAACAATCTCTCATCAATTCCTATATATGGATAAAGGTTTTGGAGTGGGTATCTTGTGTTGTTCTTTTGGCAAAGTAGGTGATACTAATATGTTTACAAAATCTTATTAAGCATATCCCAGTGAGAACATTAGATTGTTAATCTCTAAAATATAGATCTATACTAGACACATTTCCTTATAAAGAAACTTGGAGGGGTTAAGTATCTATCTCCATGTTTCAGCTTTAGTGATAGTAATTAAATATTTCACGTAACATACCATGTAAACTCAGTTAAACAAGCCAGTTAGGGCTCAAGATTAGCTCCATCCTGTCATCAATAACAACACACATATTTAGCTTTAATATTCTTTGTTGTGCAGCACGTTTCTAAATGTATTACTAATGCTCAGGTTCAAGGGCAATGCCATTTATTACTGCTCTTCATGCTGAAGAATTCCCTCCAGAATGGACAAGCCAGGCTGCCCGGATAATGCTGTAATGGGCCATGGAATTTGTCTGTCTAGGCTTGACCGATTTCCTTTTCCTGTTTCCAAATAGGGAGAAAAACACAGCAATCCAGATGCTTCTAATTAAATTTGTACAGTTTTGACCTCTAAAAAAAGCATATAAGGAGAAGCTTGGACAACTCAAGCCTGTACTGAATGCATCATTTTTAAATGTGTTGTTTACATACTTTTAAAATTGGTGTTGGAAGGAGGGGTTGAAGGGGGATAAGCTTAGAGTGGGAAAATAAACCCAGAGGCATCCTATGCATAGTCCTCTGTCTAGTTGGAGAAAACTTTTATTCTTTACTTCCTTTTTTATTTATCTTTTCCTACTGTGTTAAAAATGGATCCAGAAATATAAATTAAAAGCCTTTGAGCATTTTTTCTCTCTGAAGAGGTAGTTATTGAACAGAGAGACAAAGAATATTAAACTTTAACTTCTTGTTCTTCTTCCATGTCTTAATGACAATCACTTATTAAAGAGAGGGAGCTGAAGTTGGAGCTGGAGCACATAAATGAATTCAATGCATCATCTTTTAATAATGAAACAAGAACATCAGTGATTGCTGTCATAAACTGATGTTCTCATTTCTTGCATCTTTTCCCTACAAAACAAAATTATTTCAGCTGTCTTTTGACTAAGTAGTTTATTCCCTTACCTTAAAAACATACTCTTGGTTTTATTATTTCACGTTACTGGATCTTTCAAGATCAAGACTGATGAAGTCTTACTGTACAGTGTTCTCTTTAAAGCAAAGAATAAGATTTCTACCATTAACCAAGATTCATGGCAGAACTGTACTTTTCACTCTATTTTCTATGGGCCTCATATATGTTTTGTTGCCTAGAATAACTCCTGACCCTCCTTTTCCTTCTTATTCTTCCTGGGTCCCATTATTAACAATTTCAGTAAAAAGAGGGAAGGAGAGGTGGAACATACAGAGAATGATTCAAGGAAAAAATTGCCAAGAATTTTTCCTTAGAAAGTTGACTTGTTCTTGAATTAGTCTTAATACAGCTAAAGGAAAACCATCATGTTACAAATGACAGATTCAATCCGATATGAGCTCTTAGTAGATGAATACGTTCATTCCTAACTCTGTCTTAAGAGCTAGTATGGAATTCTCAAGGAATTTTTAAAAACACAATTAAATTTTAATTCACTTTGACTTTTCAAATAAATATCACCAAGCATGTTTTAGGAAGAGGGGCAGGAAGCCAAAGTATTAAACTCCATGAAGGTGATTTCTTAATAGATTATAGTAAAAGCAATGCACATATGACTTTTTTTTTCTTTCTTCCATGTGTAGACTCCAAGATTTCTTTAAACACCTATTCCAAATGACTTGGATTGTTTTAAGCATGCCAATATATAAGGAATTTTGGAGGTAAGGCAGAGCAAAGGGATGTAGATGAGAGTAGGAGAAAGGGTGGATAAAATATACATTAAAAAATAATTCCCAGAGAATTTTTTACTAGAAGGCCATGGTGTCCAGAGTTTAATGTGCTAGGTCTTTATATTAGTTGTGGTTTGGTTAAAAGCCATCTAGTTGTTTCCTCTTTCCCACTAGCCATACAAACTTCTAGACTAATAGTGCTTCCCTTGAGAATATGATACTTTGCTTAACCTGCCCTTTAGACAAGGTGAAGAATGATGTGCTTGGCAGTATATTTTAGTACATTCCAAGGCCAATTCTTGTGGTAAGTACTGTCTGATGACTTAACAAGTGTTGTTATGTAGGTCTATTAGAATACTTATAAGTTCCAGAGTTATGCCATGTTTCAGCTTTATTCTGATTCAGTTCATGGGTTTACTAGAATCTAGATAAAAGTTATATTTTTGCCCTGACATTCCAGACCTGGTTTTAATCAAAGAAATAAAGGGGGAGGGGGAGAGAATGTCATCCCCTGAAATAAATCAACCATGTTGTTTGGGGACCCCTTAACCCTTACTCTACTGAGTATAACAAAATGTTTCATTTCAAACATTTGTGTGGTACGGGGGTGAGAAGGGACATGTGCCCCCTTTTTAACACTATAAATTCACGGAAAACAGAATGACAAGAAGTTCAGTTTGTCATTTGTAGAGTCTTTGAAGTTTCCTATTTAGACAGTCAGCTGGTTCACTGTGGTATATGTGGGATATAATCAAGAGTTTAATAAAATAAAGTATATGGTGCCTACCCTTAATGAAAGGCCCTGTTTTAAGTGTGAAAATTTTGCTAAATGGAAGATCCAGAGATGTTTTTTTAGGACTTTCTCTTTATTTCTTAAAGCATGCTTATGATTCAACTTGAAAGTTCATGGTATCATTAGAGCGGAAGCTTATTGGGAGGAGGGCTTGTTTCGTTCTTTGTATTTCTGTCCACAGGAACTAACAGAGTTTCTGACACACAGTCAGTCAGCAAACATGTGTTAAGTGCTTGTGTGTGCCGAGAACTGCACACACTTAGTAATTATTTGTTGACTTAAAACCGTGGAGTCAGAGGGAGAGATGGAAATTTAAGAGATCACTTATTTGCGTTTTTTCCTCATAAAATAATTTCTTATTCATGCCAAATAATGACTATATTAGTACAATAACAATCAAATAGCATACTGCCAAAGGGACAAAATAAAGTCCAAGATTGTGATACATAACACCTCTCAACAATGATTGATTGTCATTTAATAGTAGAAAAAAAGTTCCTTCTTTCCCAGTCAGTGATACCATATACTCAAGGAATACACCCGATCAGTTTTATTATACACTTCCTTAGTATCAGTTACTTGCATTCCCTTCTAGGCTATGCTTCTCAGCACCATGGCCCCCTTCCCCCACAGCTACCTTCAGCTCATCTCTTCTTCCTCCTGTTTTCCCTCTTTCCAGTTCTCTATTGTGTGTTGTGTTCCCTTACCCCATCAGAGTGTAAACTCCTTAAGGGCAGGACCATCTTTTCTTATATTTGTATCACCAGCACTTAGTGTCTGTCATATAGTAAGCAATTGTTGAGTGCTTGTTGCTTTATCGTACAGCCCCATAGAAGGGAAGACATTTTCCTTTTCAGAAGTATGTTATATTAGATAATTATAAGTGATCACAGAAAAATTGTAGCAGTATTTTTCTTTCCTTTGTTCTGGATGTCCAGTTGAACAACTAACTATGCACTGACTGGTTTTTAACTAACTCGATCTAAAAATAATGAACTGAAGCAAATAAAAGTAAAATGTATGGCAATGTTCCCTATTCTGCAGCTTTTAGTGGCCTTTAGATAATGCTGCTATAGAAACCCAAATCTGGCAGTTCTGGGACTAGTAGCATTGTTTTGGTCCATTAGGAGGAAGGAAAGGGTGCAAATGGTGAGATTTCAATGGCTGTTCTCCCTCGCTTCTGCAGTGGCACTTAGACTTAGTGAAGTTGTCTCCTTGGCTGCAGAGAGCTTGTAATGTATGGGGATAGATACCATTTGCTAAGATGTCATCTTTTGCTGGTATCCTTTCATACAAAGATCTGTGTTAAATCAGCTTTGATCCTCTCAGTTTTTTCTTAGCAAGTTGTATGTGGTTACTGGGAAAAGAATAAAGCTGTTTATATGGTGTCTTCAGTTTGCAGGAGATTTTGATGTCCAAAATGAGCTATTTGGTTGGGGGAAAGTTGGGGAGGGGGAAGAGCATCTGTCTCCTTTCCACTTAACATGCCTTCTGATATTTCTTTTGTCTTTGTTAAAGATAGGAATGAGAAAAAAAAAATAAAGATAGGAATGAGACCAGCTCTTCTCTTTTTAGGACAATGGTCCATACCCAGGTATTTCTGGTATCTCAGTTTTTTATCCACTCTGCTCTACTACATGAAATTTAATAAAAATAAATGTAAGTTCTTACTCTTAGGTTAATTATTACAAGACATAGGAGATATAGCTAGATAGCAATCCTTCTGAAAAAAACTGGAGTTTTTAGGAGACTACAAGCTCACCAGGAGTTAGCAGTGTAATATGGCAGCAGAGAAGGGGAATGCAGTCAGTGCTAGACTGCATTGCCAAGGTGTGGTGTCCAGGATAGAGAGGCAATAGTCCCATCATCCCATCATATTCCATTCTGGCTAGACCATATCTAGAGTATTGCATTCTGTTATGACAGCCACATTTTAGGAAGGAAGGGCGTTACTAAGCTAAATGGAGAACCTAATGGCAAAATTCCTCAAGATTATTCTGTATGTGTATCAGTTGAAGGCACCAGGGATGTTTATTTAGCCTGAAGAAGAGAAGACTTGGGGAGTATATTAACTGCCAGAGTATTGAGTGTCATGTGGAAGACTGATCGGACCTGGACCCAAAGGGCAGGACTAAGAGCAATGGGCAAAAGTTACAGAGGCATATTTAGTCTTGAAGAAGAAAACATTGAACCATTAGAACTACCTAAAAGTAGAATGGATGACCTGATGGAGGTAGTGAATCCTCCATCACTAGAAGTCTTCAGGCAATGACTGAAAAATCTCTTGGAAATTGTCATAGAAGAAATTCTGTTCAGCACTGAGTGGAATCAATGGTTATTTAGTGCCTTCCAACTTGGAGACTGTATGGTTTTATGATCTTGTAGGAAGTAAAAGTAAAGTCAACAAACATTTACTAAATGCCTGGTTCCAGGTACTGTGCGAAGTACTGGGGATACAAAGAAAGATAAAAGGCAGTGTCTGCTGTCAAGGAGCTCACACCCGAATGAGAAAAACAACATAGAAAATGCTCAAAGGATACATTGGAGAAAATCAAAAGGAAAGCACCAACATTCAGGTGAATTACAAAAAACTTCTGGTAGAAGATGGACCTTTGTCTGGTGCTGCAAGAAGGATAAGGAAGCCAGGAGGCTGAAATGAAAGAGGGAAAGAGTTCTAGGCATGAAGGACAGCCACTGAAAATATCTGGAGTAGGGAGAGTGTGCATTGTGTGTGAGAAGGAGCAAGAAGGCCAGTGTCACTGGATCCCAGACTACACATTGGGGAGGCCAAGGTATATGAAGACCAGAAGAGTTAGAAAAGGCCATGAGCCAGAGGCTTTGGTGTTTGATCCTTGATTTTATTGAATAAATGATCTGTGCTTTGGGAAGATCAGTGTGATAGATGAGTAGAAGGTAAACTAGAGTGAGAAGAGACTTGAGGCAGAGAGCCCAATCAGAAGGTCAGTTGCAATGATCCAGTCATGAGATGGGTCTGTACTAGGATGGTGTGGCAGTATTTGAGGAGACACAGTGGGGTGTGAGAGATACGTTAGGAAGGTAGAAACAAAAAGACTTTGCAACAGATTGGATAGAGGGAGTGAGAAAGAGGGGTTAAGGGTGACTTCTGTACTGCGAGCTTGCACTTCTGAGAGGACAGCGGTAACCTCAGGAAGGTTAATAAGGAAGGATTTAGAGAAGGAAGATTCTGAGTTCAGTTTTGAAAATGTTGAGTTTAAGACATCTATGAGATATCCAGTCAAAGATGTCCAGCAGGAAGCTGGAGGTAAAAGTGTGTATAACCTCATCCCATGTACAGATAGGCTTCAGATAGAAATGTGTTCTGGCTGTATAAAAGCTCTCCTCCCTAAATTGCCTGACTTTCCCACATGTTTTAATAGGGGGAAGAAGGGGTAGAAAGACCATGGGTTTTTGGCATCAAAAGACCTGATTCTAATCCTTTATCTGCCACTCTCTGCCTGTTGAACTTAGGCTGGTCACTTATCTTTCAGCCTCAGTTTTCTCATCTGTAAAATAAGGAACTTAAACTAGTGACCTGCTCTAAATCTTTGATCTGCTATTCATAATTAATCATTCAGTCTAAAGGCTTAAACTTTGTTCCCATGTTTTCTTAAACTAAAGAGTTATGATTTATAATTGCCAGCCAGCTGGTACGTCCCTCTTCACCCACTCTTCACTTACTTCTTTTTACAGACTAAAAGATTTCTCTCCCATGAAAATAAACCTCTAGAGTAAACATTATAATTTCATCCCAGGGAAACATGCTCAAGGCTTTTAATTTTTTTTTTCTCAAAATGAAATCTTCAGTCATGTAGAAAAAATATCATACTGTTTTATACAGAATAATTCTGTTTACTTTTAACTTCCATCCAAAAATGCATAACCATCTCTATAAGTAGTTGTTCTTCATGAATAAAAGGAGTGTTAATACTCAGACTGTTAGGTGAATTTTGAGTCTTCAGAGACATTAGGGCCAATCCAGAAGGCTCCTGAAGAAACAGATGGTATTTTATATCTTTTGAGAATGCTTATACATTCTTAGAGAAAACACAAACTACCTAAACTATCTTCAGAACCAGTTAGAGCTCCCAAGAAGAACCTTTTCTTCAGGTTTCATCAGATTGGGGATAGGTGAGATTGAGTTGGTGCCCCCTGTAATAGCCTTGGGCTTCCTCAGTCTACTCTATCCCTTATTCTCAGGCTCAGAGACTTTGGAGGCTCTATCTAGTAATTAAATGTGGGGCAAGTGTGAAGCTAACTATAAAGTTAGCTGACCTATCACTAGAAGTATTCTAGGAGAGCTTACATCAGATGTGTCAAACTAGAGGCTTCAAAAACTCCCCTAAGAGGACCTATATCAGATTAAAATGTCACTGGGAATCAACAAAATAAATAAAAATACAATGCAACACAGGTAATGTTAATTTGTGATCTTCTGAATCAGTATGCAGCCTGCAGGTTTCTTTTTGAGTTTGGCTTCACTGGCCTGGATGACTACACTTAATGAATATTACAGAAGGACTTTCTTTCTTGGTGGCAAAAAGATGAAACCTTTAGATCCTTACAGTTGTAATATCCTATGATTCTCTTCTCTACTCTCATAAGTATATCTTTACATCTTACCTCTCCCCACTCCCCACACTATTTTAAAAAATCATCATTTCTTATGGCTTGTTTTTTAATATTCTTTGAAGAATCATTCTATCATTCTAAAATATATTTCTACACAAAATTCTAGTGAGATAATTATTCTCATTTTAAATTAATTTCAAATCTAGGAGAAGACACCAAATTTTTGTTGTCAAAATATACTTGATATTTTGAACTCTTCATCCTGGAGCTTTATTACATGAATTCATCTGTGAGAATAAGCTTTCTTGTTTTATTTATTTCTGTACTTGAAAGAAATGAAAGTGAGTGTAGAAAGAAATCTGAGCTAAGACAAAGTCCCAACTACCCATCCAGTTACGTCCATATTGTGATGCAATCCAAAAGAAATCCAGGAAAAGTACTGCAATAAAAACAAAACAACAACAAAACCTTTCATTTTGTTCACACAATCACATTTTGCAGAGATATTTTTGCCAATATTTTCTGTCCTTACAAATGCTGAGGACAAAGTAGCATTGAGAAGAGCCCATAATAGCAAGGAAGAAGGGTGGTTTTATTAAAAATGCACATTACAAATCTTGGGCTTCTATTATTCAGAGTATTAAGTGGTTAAATATGGTATAGTAGAGGAATTCTTTTGGTAATAAGACCTGCATAGATTATGGAAAAAGTCTGGAAAACTTCTGTTTTCTATTTGAGGCCTCCCCAAGAGACAAGTGTTGTGATCTTGCTTGCTGGAGTCATTGGTGATATGAGTGGGATTACTTATATACTGTACATTCACGTGTCAACCAGAGATGGATTGTCTATGAACAGAATCCTTTGTGAATTCAGGTGCTTAGGAGGACTCTGAATGAGCATTGCAAGTTTTGGTCATTCCTGTGTGTTTTCACAAGCTCTGGTGACCATGTGTTTTTAATTACTGAGTGAATTGATCTACACTCATGTTTCTGTACTAGCCCTCTACTTGAAGCCAGAGTTTTAAAGGGGGCACTTCTCTTTTTCCTTGTTACATTTACTTCATATTTAAAGTCAAAGGCCATTAATCCTTTGCTGTCAGTCATACAGGTGCTGCTTATGGCTTATTGGAGAATTAAATATGCCTTTCTTCAGCCTGAAAGCTTTCTTCAGTCCCTGAGTACTTCTCACAGTGGAAGTACTCTCTGTCTCTGCAGTGTTCCCTCTGATTAGCTAGTTCCTCAATCCCCAGTTAAGGAGGATGCCAAAGCCAACTATGAATTCAAAAGAATTCCTCCACTATACCATATGTAACCACTTAACACTCTGAATAATAGAAGCCCAAGAGTTATAATGTACATTTTTAATAAAACCGTAAGCAGCACCTTAAGGAGTCCACATTACATACTCATCCACACTGATTAGTATTTTGACACTCGTGCCATCATCCCTTTCAGCTGCTTTTGTCTTATCCTGACAAATGCCCAGGTGCCATCATGTAACTTTCTGTGCTCCCTTATCCCTTCCTAATGTCAAAAATATGTGCGCCCTCTTCTCTCAGGAGCCTGCCATCTATTATGTGCCAGCCAAGCAAATAACTAATTGGTGCTAACCTGTTATTGTGGAGAAGAGGATACATTTTAATAGAAATACTCTGGAGACCATGTTTTAAACCAAAAGAGTGTCTAATCACAGGAACATTGAGTAGAAGCAGGAAGCAGGAGAAGTTTTACAAAGCCTGAGGATTATAAGGCCCTTTAAGATATACCATTTAGTCCATACCTCTGCATCAAACTGGTAATACCTAAACGTTTGAAAAATAATCTAAAGCAGTGGTGTCAAATTCAAATACAGATGGTGCTACAAAACCATAAGGATCCCTGCAGGCTGGATGTTGACTTGGAAAACCATACACATCCGTATATTTTTTTATTAATACATCAACACATTAAAATTGGATAGGAACTCTATTTTAATCTGGTTTAGGAGCACTCTGGAGCATTGTGGGCCACATACAGCCCAATATCATAATTGACACCTCTGAGCTTTTATATTAATATAATGCTGAAAAGAAAAATTACTGTTTTGTAGGTTCACAGACCTTTTCGATCTGCTAACAAGGTCAACAAAGATCTATTAAGTATTTACTAAGTTCCAAGATCCAAGTTCCAAGGAACACAGATGTAAGCAGAAAGACAGACCCTGCCCTCAGGGAATTCACATTCTAATATAAATTGTAATGGGGCTAGATGACACTTAAAAGGGAATTAAAAAGTGGCGGGTACTGGGAATGGATATATGTGAGAGAGAAAATCCTGCACAGGTGAGCTAGGAGTGCAGTTATGGAGTGGAATGAATTCGTGATTGGCCTGGGCAACCTCCTTAATGTGGAGATTGAGGAACTAGCTAATCAGAGGGAACACTGCTGAGGCAGAGGGTACTTCCATTGTGAGAAGCATTCAGGGACTGAAGTCAGCTTTCAGGTTGAAGAAAGGCATATTTAATTCTCCAATAAGCCAAAATTTTGAAGCAGTACTTTCTAGGAAGGTAGCCATTTTTAGATAATTAAAAGTAAACAGCAGATTAAAAAGATGATGCTTGAAAATGGAATTTAGCTTCCTGGACCACAGCTTAAAATAAAAGAATGACTGACTCCTGACCAAGGATGGAGTACGCCTAACAATAAATGATAACAATATATTTGATACATTCTAGTCTCAAACTAGTAACAATGTATTTGATACATTGTAGTCTTATAAATCTAATTAAAAAGAAATTATCCTGATGAAGGAAGAGGGGGAAATTCTGTATACCTGTGCAACAAAATAGACACCATAGAGTATAACTGTTATCAAGAAAGGATTTCAGTAGAAGTGTCCCCAAATCCACAAAATTCACAGACCAAAAAAAAAGAAAGAGAAAGAAAAAGAAAAAAGGAGTAATTAATTCCATGGTCCCAGAAGTCTTTACTCAAATATAGAGTAACAAGCAAGTGGAACTAACACAACCTCACAAGAAAAGTTTGTCCTCATTAACCTCATAGGTATCACTGAGAATTGTTGGGGTGGGAACCATGACTAGAATATGACTTTTATTGAAAAGAAACAGGATAGGCAGTGCTGTGTATTAAGAAGTTAACAAGAATCTTAAGTTATGGAAGAGCAGATTTCAGATGGTTCCCAGAAAAAATGAACTAAACCCAGGCATTATAATTTTACAATGGAATTCAGCCTTTCCAAGAACAATGGAAAATTCTTAAGAACAAATTTTTGAAGACGAAAAACTGTTTCAGTGAGAAGGAAAAGGAGGAATCATCTAAAGAGAATGAAATAAATATATTGAGAACTTACTATGCAAATTAGATTTTTAATAGATGTTTTGGAAAGTTAGAAGCAGGTCAGAGGAATGCTACTCATACAGTATATTACCTGTATTATATGGGTGTGTATATATATGTATGTATGTAATTAGATTATATGTTGTTTATTTTTAAAGTTTTATTGATATCATTTATTACAATCGATTTCTGAAACAGACTACAACCACTTTGAATCCTCCTTTGCAACAAGGAAAAAGAGTTAAGCAAAATTGACCAACAGAGTGAGAGTTATGGCTCATTCCATACCTGTAGTCTTCCTATTGAGAGAAGTGAAGTATATTTCATCCAGTTTCTCCAAGACCAAAAATGTTCATTATAATTAAGTCATGGTTCACCAGCCTTTTTGCATTATATTTATATATCTCACACAAGGCAGACACTCAATACAAGGACATTTTCAAGGTCTCTCAGAAGAACTTTGGTATCAGGGGTGACTAGATGGCACAGTGAATAAAGCACTGGCCCTGGAGTCAGAAGGACCTGAGTTCAAACACGGCCTCAGACACTTAACACTTACTAGCTGTGTGACTTTGGGCAAGTCACTTAACCTTAATTGCCCTGCTCTTCCCTTCCCAAAAAGAAAAAAAAGAACTTTGGTATCAGTTGTGAGACATGGAAGACACTGGCACAAAACTGTCTAGCATGCCATGCCCACATCAAAGAAGGTGCTTCATGAGCAAAGCAGAATTGCAG
Source organism: Pseudocheirus occidentalis (assembly GCA_028646575.1). Classification (NCBI taxonomy): domain Eukaryota; kingdom Metazoa; phylum Chordata; class Mammalia; order Diprotodontia; family Pseudocheiridae; genus Pseudocheirus; species Pseudocheirus occidentalis. The sequence continues at coordinate 251,275,539 of CM053594.1, forward strand.
TAACTCAAAAGAAATATGAGATGTGCAGTTTAGGGACCTCTCCATTCCAAATGCTCATACAGCTCTACCTATGGTAGAGCCTTCCAAGCTTGTGTTGATCTGATCATATAAATCTTCTCAAGAGTTTCCAGTTTTTAGAATATCTATCTCTTACAGTGTAGTAGTATCCCATTACATTCATAGACTGCAGTTTACTCAGCCATTACCCAATCAGAGAGCACATAGTTTATTTCCAGGTTCTTGATATACATGACAATTTCTTATTTTTGTCAGTGATTTGGACAGATTCATTATCATATTTCAAGGTGGCAAAAAGCTGGAAAGAATAACTAGCAAGTGGACTGAAAAATATCTTGATGGACTAGATCATTGAGCTGAGATTAAATTTAAGTGACTAATTTTTAAATCTTACACTTGGATATAAGAAATCAATTTCACATGTATAAGATGGAAGATAACATGACTAGACAGTAGGTTATCTTCAAAAAATAGAGAGATTTTTGTGGATTTTTCAGCATGAATCAACAATGTGATATGATAGCCAAACATGAAATCTTATGCTACATGAATAGAGTCATGGTATTGAGGACTGAGTAACTGATGATCCCTTTGAACCCTGAACTCATCAGACTATATATGTGTAGTAGCGTTTTCAGTTCAAGCTGCCACATTATAATTTCATGAGGAGTCTGATAAGTATCTTCAGATATTTGAAGGACATGGAAGAAGAATTAAACTTTGGGACTTTTTTGTCTTGTTTTTTGTTTGTTTGTTTGTTTTTACTTTGCCTCAGAAATCAGAATCATTAAGCAAGGAGTAAAAATTGCAGAGACAAATGTAGATTTTGTATAGTAACATTTTTCTAAAACTATCCAGAAGTAGAATGGGCTACTCTCTTTCAAGGGACATCATCATGTAAAGAATATCTTTCCAATTATGAGAACTGCTGGCAAATGTATTCTTATTTAGCTATTTTGGTTCTGAACCCTAACATGCATCCACTAGCCTAGGTCTGTCTAGTGTGAATAATGGATCCCTTGACAGAGTCATATATATTCAAATTCACACTGTTCGAAGCTCTAATTATATAAAATAGGAAAATTGGTTCTAGACTAATGCATCTATGCAGTGAGAATTCTAATAATGTGACCACTCTAATAATGTAACCATTCATTATTTGCACATCAGGTCCTACCTGTATAACAAAATGACTGTTTTATAAGTTTGGCATTATGGAAATAATTTTTCTGACTTTAGAACAGTTAAAAATCCTTTAGCAAAGAGCTATTGCTACAGATGAGCATTACTTTTAGTACTTAATAACTAAGATTTTCTATTACAAGTCTGTGTCTTATACATGGTAAACACTCAAATTACACTGAATTGAATTGAATCTTTATGTATTGCTTCTCCTATTTTAAGTGAATAGAGAAATCAGCAAGACTGCATTGAGAATATTTTTCTTTAAAACTGACCAGCAAGAACCTAAGATACAGAGACATCTCAGGAAAGAACGCTTAGGTTAGAATTGGAACTCAACACAGACATTTATTGGAAAAATCCTCCAGTTTTAAATGCATACATCTGTGTGGTGGCATTCCATAATCGGAGATGACATTGCTGTTTGTACTATTCCCACATGTGTGAACTTGGCTGACATTATATGAATGATCCCTGTCATTACATGCTTATTTATAAGGTAGATATGGACACTTATACCAGCCATTCCCTGGAGCGAACCTTGATTGTTTGTGGCTATTTCTTTAGACTACCAGTAAAGCTTTGTTTTTTTCTTGCCTTTTCTGCTGACCTTTCCCATGTATTGAAGCATATGTTTCATTGTTGCAAAGACAAATAGAAAAAATGTGTTAAATTGCTCTCAATTTTAGGGACTAGATTATATCTAAGACTATTAGTGAAAACTAAAATGGTATTGCTATTAATTTATTGTATTCAATTAACTTTTTTTTTCTCATTTGGTGCCTTATAACGTTCTTAAAAACACCTTTAAGTTGAAACCTCTTGTGATAGGGTTAAAGTAAAGCTAAAAGCTTTCCTAGCCTTCAACTAGCAGGATATAGTAAATTTATTTTTTTAATTAAAAAAATCTTTGTTATTAATCACAGATGTCTGAGACTTGGGAAGTAGGGACTGGAAATAGAAAAAGTCTCCCTCCAACAGCTTTCAGAGTTTGTGTGTACATTCTCTGAAACCTTATCCTTCAGGGCTGAAGGGCAGGGATCCCTGCTGCTTGTCCTCTTTCCTCATTCTTTTCCTCTTTTTCTTTCTTTTTATGGTAGAATCATAGAATGGTTTCCCTATGAATTCTAACATGGTTTTTTTTTTTGGCTTTATTTTATGTAAAGATAGCTTGGATTTTAATTGAAACTCTTGAGACTTCAAATAGATCAGCAGTTTGGAATAAAATTACTTTCTCATGTGCACATCTGGGTAATTTCTTTTTAGAAACAAAGGTGAAATTCTGAGATTTATTTTGCCATTCATATGGGACATAACCTCAGATTATTAGTCAGAATGATGATTTAGGGGAGGTGAATCAATAATGACTCAAACTCAAGCATCCTGCTTGTCAGGAAATTCTGCCAGTTTTTGGAGTAAGTCTAAGTTGTGCCTTTCCTCTTTTCTGTTTCTGAAGTCAATGGAATGCAATATTTGTAGTTTGTTGTCGTTGGGTGGGTTTTTGGGGGGGTTTTTTGCTACACCTTAAACACACACACACAAAATGCTTAAGGGAAATCAGCATGCAGAACCTGTGTACATTTAAAATGGAAAGGATAAAAATTTAGTTAGTATCTATAATTGTGATCATCTAGCTAGTCTCAGATCTTCTGTGAGCATTCTTAATGAACTTAGCATGTATAGTACTAATAAGCTCACATAACTCTCTAAAGAATCAAGAATAAAATCCATGTTTTATGCCCAATCTATTAAACCATACTCCCCAATTCCTATTTCCCTCAGCAGAGTGCCATTTTACAAGAACCACACTCAGCATGATTTAAGGAGGGGTGAAGGTGTCAGGGGAATGTAAACTCGCCTCATGTTTAATCTTGAGTTTTCTCTATTCCATATTAAGTGGAAAAATATTTCCATACTAGATGGAAATATTTTAATTGATACAAATCTGAAAACATTTTAATTAGTACCTTGTTTTCTAGCTTGTAAGCATTTTTGTCATATCAACCCCGAAATCCTATACAGTGCCTTATACCAGCTTGGTGAGTCGAGTTGCCTTAAGCAGCTAGACTATTCAGTGGGTAGAGTGCTAGTCATGAAAGTCAGGAAGACCTAAGTTCAAATTTTAACTCAGGCATTTATTAGCTTGTGCGACCCTGGGCAAGTCACTTAACCTCTTTTTGCCTTAATCCACTGGAGAAAGAAATAGTAAAGCACTACGGTCTCTCTGCCAAGAAAACTATATGGACAGAATTGGCATGTTATGGTCCATGGGGTAGACATGACTAATTGACTGACTAGCCAAAGGGAATAGCACTATCTTGTGGTGGTCAAGTGCCAAACTATGGTGTGTTAGACTGAACTGGGAGAAGAGATGTTTGCTTCCTATGCACAACTGCCTTCTCCAGGTTTTGTACTCTATTATTTTTTTCTTTGTCTAACAATGAATTTGTCTTATAACCAAAAAAAAAAAGAAGAAGAAGAAGAAACACCCTAGGGAACAATTTTAACGCTTAATCTCTCATCTCCATTTAGTAATTACCCGTTGCCGATAGCTTTTCTTAACCATGAGAATACCAATAAAGTAAACTGATATAGTGTATCCACTTATGCATTTTAGTTTTTGAAAGGGCCTTATAGATTCCAAAACAAGAAAACATTTCATTTAGCATATGTTCGGTCTACAGTTCTAGTGAACCACTGACCTTGAACAGAACAGTGCCATTTCTAGTAATGTGGTGGAACGTTGAAGGCCACGAATATGTTTACTATACTTGACCTGCCAGATGAGGAGGAAATGTCTCATGAAAATACCTCCTGAAGTGCAGGAACAAAAGACTACACAACTGAGAAGGAATGTGTACAATTTCTTTTAGTTAATGCGCCGCTTGAAATAAGCCTTATCAGCACCCTTCCCAAACAAGGCCAGACTAAAGACTGTTGTGAGAATTTCTCTTGTCCTTCATTCTATATTACATCTACATCCAAATTGACCGCAGAATGATATAAACACATTTAGAATTAGGGTAAGATAATTATGGGTCCTTACAAAGAAGCAGACCTACAATTCACTCTTTGTTCCAAAGAACTTCCCTATCTATTCTCCAACTGCCAAGGTCTGGCTGGTGAAAATGGTTTTATGTCCATGTTGCCATTGGGGTCATATGGAGTCAACTTTATCTCTTCAATTGAAGTTCTTTAAAGTTCTTTGACGTATCTACCCTGCTCTCTCCACAAAGAAACATGAATTTAATCAATGGCACATTGAAAATTTACATTTGCCGTTGATTTCAAAACCAACTGGAGATACTGATTACTATTGTTAATGTTTTATAAACTATGTAAACATTCATTATAAGATTACAATTAACTTTTCAATAATTAATTAGAGTAATTTAATTAGACAGTTGGCATGGCTGCCATTATGGTCCTGTACCAATACCTCTTCATGGAATGGAAGTAACCCAAGGTTCCTTCAAGTATGTCAACAGAGCATAAAGGAAGGAGAGGGAACAAGCATTAATTAAGTGCCACTTGTGTACAAAGTACTGTGCTTAAATGCTTTATGTTATCTCACTTGATATAATCAGCTAATATATAGCATTTTAAGGTTTTCAAAGTGCTTTGCATTTATGTCATTTGAACCTAACAACAATCCTGTGAGGTAAGAGCTATTATTACCCCCCATTTATTTATGTATATGATATATATTATTAATATATTACATATATTATTATTTGTAATTGGGAGATAATAACAGCTCTTACCTCACAGGCTTGTTGTGAGGATCAGATGACATCATAATTGCAGAGCACTTAGCTCAGTAAGCATATAGTGGTCTCTGTATTTAATATCATTATATGACATATAATGATATATAAATGACTCAACTTCTCTACTCACAAATCTTCGTTGCTTCTATAGTAATCCTTAGCCCAGCATTAAAAGTTGTACAAAATCTGATTTCTTTTCATTCATTTCCTCTTATTCCCCTTTTATCCAGTCTTTGTTCCAACCAAAATTACTTACTTTCTTCCTGCTAGACAAAATATCCAGCCTCCCTCCTCCTTGATTTGCACAGTTCCATACTCCAAGTATGGAACACACTTATCCCTCATTTCTCTGTGTCAGTTATCTTCCTTAAAAGCATAGCTTAGGTGCCACACAAAACCTTTCCTGATTTTCCCTCATTCCCAACTGTTAAGTGTTCCCTACCTCTTGAAATTAACTCAGTTTCTTTTGTTTTTTTCTTATCTTTTTTTTTGTCATTTTGGAGAAGGGAAGGCAGGGCAATTGGGGTTAAGTGACTTGCTCAAGGTCATAAAACTAGTATTATGTGTCCAAGGCCCCATTTGAACCCGGATCCTCCTGATTCCAGGGCTGATGCTCTATTTACTACGCTACCTAGCTGCCCCAATTACTCTATATTTCTAAATACAATTTTCATTTACTTATGCATGTATGGTTTCCTCTTTCCACTCCCCAGTAGAATGTAAGCCCCTCAAGGAAAAGACAGTTTTATTTTTTTATCCTTCTATCAACAGCACCTAGCACAAATCTTCCTTAGACTTAGTAGATGTTTAATAAATGTTTGTTAAAATATCAAGTAACATAGAATTCAGGTGATTAAATAAATTCTGGAATGAATGAGTGAATGACAATTCTTTTGACATAAGTTGCAAGCCAGCCACACTGATGCATGCATAGGTTAACTTTATTTTTAGCTAACTTTCGTTTATTTAGTTCCCAGTTCCTTTGAGACCCAGCTCAATTGCCATGTCCTTCGTGAAGCTTTCTTTGACTTTTCCTCTTACTTAAAAAATAACAAACAACAAGATGGGATCCTTCCTTCCTCTGACTATACCTGACATTTGACTTTTAATATGACATTTTTCATACTCTGTCTGATAGGATTATTTCTGTGTTTATCTTTGCTACAAGCTTGTAAATTCCTTGAACATAGGAACTGTTTCATTTCACTCCCACTACCCCTCCAGTGCCTACATCAGTGCTTTTTACCTAGTCATCTAATTTGAGTTAATTAATTAATGAATGTTCAGTCTAGTATTTGGCTCACTGAAATACTCTACACACCCCACTGCCATTTTAACTGACATCACATTTGACAAAACAAATCTGTAGACGTTGGAATATTTTATAAGGTCTGACTTCTTTCTGTTTAATGGTGACAAGGAGTTGCAGCTTGACTAAACATGGCTTGTGTCTTGAAATCTCTGAATTTCAGGTATTTATCCATAGAACCACTACCAACACAGAAAACCCCAAGTATCAGCGCCATATAAACTATTAATGGAGCCTGGGAAAAAGTTAAATTTTAAGCTTAATGGTGATCATCCTTAAAATACATCATCTGTTTATAGAAAATTATACCCTTTGCTGATGAATACTTCACTACCTGACACTTCATACATTGTGCAAAAAAGAAGAACCATTGTCTAGTCCCAGTGTCTGGAATGTTGGTGGGAAAGTGCTCTTGGTTCTATGTACATGTAATCACTAGATTGGGGAGGGATTAACTCTCTTGCTTTTTCATTGAAGAACATAAAGGCCTCTAGTGCAGCAGAGGTAAATACATCTAATCCAAGTATTGGTGTAAAGGACTACTTTCAAAGACCTTTAAATATATCTACTTTTTTTCTTTAAGATTTAGAATAGATTAAAGAGGAAATATAGATGATTTTATTCTTCTTCACTACCCCCCAGACCAACAAAACAAAATATTTTACTGTATTTGAACTGTGGCTAAAACGTTGAGCCATGAATGAAAGGGCCATTTTAAGCTCTTTATTTTCAAATTATAAAGTAATCATGTAGAACTACTGGCAACCTTTGAGACCTGTCAGCTAAATTTGGGGAGGTTTTTGGTTGAAAAATCATTAGGCTATGGACTGATCATAACAGGCCGTAATTAGCTTGTGATGCACTTTTCTGGTAGCAAAGGTAAAATATCTAAGGATTTCTTGCTTTCACAAGTTTTTTTGGTTTGAGGGTTTGTTTGTTTTTTGGGTTTTGGGGTTTTGGTTTTTTTTTTTTTGGTTTGGTTGTTTTCTTCCTGTTGTTTTTGAAGAGTGGTGGCATTCTTGAGAAGGGTCTTTTTCATTGCTGAGACGGTGGTTTCAGAAGACTTTTTTCTCAATTTCTACAAACTCTGCCGTGAATGAAAACAAAGATACTGTGGTACAGAGGAAAGAGCATTGTCTCTGGATCTGAAAGACTCAGGTTCACTTCCCACCTTTGACACTACGTGTGTAATCTTAAGACAAGTCATTTAACTTCCCTGAGCTTCAGTTGTGTTACGTATAAAATGAGAGTTGTCCTGTACTCCTGTGATGCTATGTTGTATGTGTTGAACTCCATTGTGTTCTTCTTGAGGTATGCCATGTCATTTAGCTTCCCTTTGTTTCATAGACACCGATTCCATACTTAATTATTTAGTAACCTTTTAAATTCTCTTGGTCATGAAGGAAACTAGATCTACTAGATGTAAATCAAGCCCCACTCCTAAGAACACTATTGAAGGTATGTGTACCATACTGATGGTGAGTCAGTCAGCAGCCGACTCAGACTAGGCTGCATACCTTCTTATTGCTTGTGAAAGCAGTTTATGCTTTCCAGAACTTTTTTCTTTTTGTTATTATATATTTGCAAAGAAAATGGCCAGACCCAGCATATACTTAAGTGGACTGTGATATCCCAGTAACTATCATTCATTATCAGTTGAGTGCTTATTCTTTATTGATCATACTTTTAAGAAAAAGACAGGTTCCTATGAATGTTACTTTTAAAAATTGTGTTAAAGTAACATCTTGTTTGCCCTTATAATGTTTTCTTCTCAAATAGTATTTGGTTTGAACTTCTTTTTCCAAGACCTTACTTTGCTGCATCATGATCTTCTGGACATTCTATTAAAATCTCAACTTGTTTTTCGCCCTTTCAGACTCTCTTTCTGTCTCAAGTAATGATGCCAGCCCTCCTGCTTCAGTGACATCACTGCAGCCTCATATGATTGGGGCGCAGAGTTCTCCAGGTCCCAAGCGTCCGGGTAATACACTGAGGAAATGGCTTACCAGCCCTGTGAGACGTCTCAGCAGTGGGAAGGCCGATGGGCATGTGAAAAAGCTTGCCCATAAGCATAAGAAGAGCAGAGAAGTCCGTAAGAGTGCAGATGCTGGCTCTCAGAAAGATTCGGACGACAGTGCTGCCACTCCACAAGATGAGACAATAGAAGAGGTTAGTATCCTCCTTTGGGATACAAACCAACTCAGATTTATTTATCCAAGGAAACATTAAGAAAACTTTAAAAGGCCTTGTATTCTTAGATTTTTATTTAAAGTTGCAAGTATAAATATTTGCTTCATGATTAAATTAATTTGATTCTCTTCCCCTTTACATAATAGTCCCTAAATCATCTTTCCCTTATGTTCCTACTGGTTTTCCACTTAGCTAGGTAGGCGGGTGTGGTGTGAACAGAGGGAAGCGTGCATCAGAGCATCGCTGCTGTTTCAGCATGTTCACAACCATTTACACGTTTTTTTCCTGATAATAAAAGAGGCTAAATAGCTTATTCTATTATACTCAGTAACCACCATGCATACCTTAGTAGCAGTACTAAATATTGGTGTATTTCGGACCCTTTTGTCCCAGGCCTGACCCATATTTAGCAGACAGACAGGGTTATAAGTTGCTACTCAATCTTGCAGAAAGTTTGGCATTCCATCAGGGTTTATCATGTTTCTTTCTTCCACTTAGCACTACCACATGCTGGCAGAATTTTTCCAAGAAAGCATTGGGTTTTGTTTGCTTTGTGGTTTTTTTTGGTTTTAATAGGAAAGAGGCATGGAATGTTTTCTTCCTGTTTTTTTTTTTCTTCAATTTATATGCTGGCCTATGGAGAAAAGTATCAAATCAGTTTTCTATGCTAGCCCAATAGCAAACACTACATCATTCCCATTCATGAGAAATAAACATACTTAAGTAAGTCAGGAGATTTCTCATTTCCCTTTCTCCTGAAAACCAGGAAACTCCACAGGAAAGAACAGTTAATACCTATTTAATCTGGCTCTGCCATCCTCAGCATTGGTGGCATCAATACTCCCTGCCTTGGGAAATCTTCTTGTCATGGACAAAAGGATAATAATTATTATATGTGCTTTCCCAGATCCCTCATAAGCTTTAATGAAGAGGAAAGGATATAAAGGTTGTATCATTTAATATTTCTTTTGTACATATGCACTTTCTGCTGTAGATTTTTTTTACCCCTGTGTATAATTATATCATTGATTTTGAATAATGCTTATGTTTCTTTAAATACATGTATCTTATAAATTCATTTACCAGTTACATCTGCTTAGTAGCCTCTAAAGTCCTAATTTTGCTAAATTTAAGACAGTTGATAAAGATTGTGATATGTAATTTATATTCTCAGTATGTAATCTTGACTGTATTTTTTCCCTTTCATGTCAGTACCATTATTTTCATGAAATTTTAGCCTAGCAAGGTTGATCCTTGGACTTTCTTATTTGTGGTATTAAATACCCAATGAATAATAGTGTGATTCCCTTCAAAAGAGACCATCTGAGTATCAGTCACAACAAAGTGGTTTTGCTTAATAGATTTTTTTATGGAAATATATTATTTGCAGGCAGGAGCAGAAGCATTTGGGGGAATTGACCGATAGGATCAAACTAAGTGTACCTAGAAAAGATAGAGATCTCGAGGCCACTTGATTGCTTCATCCCTTTTCTGAGATGGTGAACACTGAATGTCTGGATTGAAGGAAGAGGACAAAGTTACTGTCACTCTCTTTTGTCTAGATTTCTTGTCTCTGAGTTTCTCCCATATTCTACTTTTGCCAGGTGACCTTTAGGCGTTTGTCAGGGATTAATGATCATGACAGCAGTGTCCCAGAGGGTCATGAAGCTTTTTTCCATTTTCTTGCAGAGAGGTCGGAATGAGGGGCTAAGCAGTGGCACACTCTCCAAGTCCTCTTCTTCAGGAATGCAGAGTTGTGGAGAAGAAGAGGGGGAAGAAGGTGCGGATTCCGTTCCCCTTCCACCACCAATGGCAATCCAGCAGCACAGCCTCCTTCAGCCAGACTCCCAGGACGATAAGGTAAAAGGATGGAAGGGTGCTGCCCTGGGAGTCAGTTTAGGACCATCACATCTGAGCAGGGGTCAGGCTTCCTTTGCAGAGGTATTGTGTGGAGGGCTTTTGTAAAGTCACTCTGACAAACAAAGAACTATGGTAGTTGCATGAAAGAAATCCATGCAAAGTGGAGCTAACCCAGGCGTGCACAGGCTGGTTTTCCCATTAGAGAAATAGACATTGAGTATTTATCTATAAAAAGTCTGCATTTGAAACAGGAAGCGACATATGCAGTATTAATGCTGGCATATATATATAAGTACCAAATCACACTTCCCTTATGATCTACTACTTCTCTGCTTAGGGATCTAGGCTGTTACAGTATGGATAAATTAAGGACCTTAACAGGTTTTTGATTTACTAATGTTAGTTCATTTATTCAATGTAAGAAATATAGTCTAATAAAATAAAGTGAAGTTTTATGTGAAACTTGCATAAACAGCAGATAATTCAACCCAGAAAATATATATATCTTTCCCCATTTTGGTTGCATTCTTTCTGAGACTTGGGTAGCTTTATATTTCCAAAATGAAATTGTGGTAGTGTTTGTTTAATTGGGTTTTTTTTCCCACATGCCAAGTCATTAGTCTGTAGAACCAACATACTACTCCAAAAATGTTTATTTTGAGAGATTACTCTAAGAGTACAGAAATGTACCTAAAACGGCTAACCTTTACCTTGAGTGAATTCAGGGAGTATATATCCAAATAGGAGTATTTTTCAAATACTTTCAAATAACAGCCCCATTACAAAGCCCTAAAACAAAGTATATCAATATGGAAACTTGATGAATACAATTTGGATGTCCTCTCCCACTTGATTCCCCATTGTACTGCTTACAGTTTTCAAGTGTTAAAAGCTGCAGTATGAAGTCACCACTGGTGATTTTTTTCCCCCAGTGGGTTGCAAGGGAGGAAGGGGTGGTTTTAACATTTCTGAGTCAAGCAGATGTTTTCAACGGTTGTGTTTTTTTTTCCTCCTTTCTTTTCTGTCCTTTTCCCCCTAATGATTGTCATCATCATTGAAGTAGTCAGTTGCTGGATTGCCACATCTTTTGCCGCACTGTGCCTAGATCAGTTTGCTGCATGTTTGCTGAACTAAGACCAATCACAATCCAGTCACTGACAATTACGTCTCCAGGGAATAATTGCCAAGGCCAAATTGAGCCAATCCAATCCAAATTCAAACCTTTTTTAGCCACATTTCTTTAGGAATTCTCTTCCTCCCTCCTCTTTTTAAATCTAGTACAAGTTAGGGGAGCTACACATCTTAGGAAAAAAAAAACACCTTGTAAGTTAAAAACTTTAGTTTGGGTTTGATTCCTTTGACATTTTTGTGCATGTCTTGAGTGTGTGCAGGCACACACACACATATCTGTGTGTTGGGTGAAAAGGAAGGGGGAGAAACTGAGGCAAGACAACATGTAGCCATTTACACTTAATATAACTAAAGATGAAATTGGGCCCATGTTGTCTCTCTGTCTACCTCCAAACTAAGTAACTGTCTTCATTAATGTTATAGGTAACTTCTATTTTAAAAGGAGAAAAAAACCTATTTAAATTTCTGGGGTTTTCTAAACAACAGTAGTTACCAGGCAGTGTTTTCTCATATACCTAATCAGATCATTTTTTTTTCTCCATTTAAAACATCATTATTCTTCTCGTTGGTAGAGTCATCTATTGATTATTGTATTTCATTGAGTGAACTTGATAGAACCTTATTTTTTTAAATAAAAGTATAGCAATGTTTCTAGACAGTTAGTATATTACCATGTGACTAATTTTTTGTTTTATTCTGTTTTCTCTTTTTTTTTTGTAAACTCACTGCAGCACTATGTTGATTTGTGTTCTGTGTCTGCTTTGGCTCAATTTCCTTACCTTTCCATTTGAAATATTTTCCTTTCCTTCATTCCATATTCCTTTCATTAGAATGAACCAGCTTTTTGTCATCCAAAGCGCATGTTTTGATTTCTATATTTTAGAGCATCATTGTAAATGTACAAATTCGTATGTGTCCATTTTGTCCAGGAACATATTGTTGGGACAGCCTAACCTCTGTTGCATGTATCTGTGCTGTCCTTAATATGAAGTGAGGTTCATATTACATACCCTTTTCTAGTTTCCAGTTATTTAATGATACAAGTAATCTGCAAACCCACCATGTTTGCTAATTACTGAAACTGAACTTAATGGCCCCTTCCCCAGACTCCTTTGCTGTCAACTCCTTTTACCCTCAGTTCTAGCCATAAATTGGCATCTTATTTATAGCTTGTGAGGCCAGAGATCTTCTGTACTCTGCAATAATCACTGGGGAAAATGGATGGCACAGAAAATGGTGAGCTTGTTCCCCCCTCTCTTCCCAGTCTGGTCAGTGTGCCCCAGCTCCTTTTCTTCCTTGTATTTATCTATTTATTTTAAAGAACTGCAGTTAATGCCCTTTGTGGTTATTTTTTCTTTTTCTGGTTAATTAAGGACTTGCTCTTTAGAATGTTTTTAAATCTCTATTATATTAACTTATCAGGCATTGTACATTTTTCCTCTTATATGTTATGAAGGAATCATTTGGAACAATTAAACTAAGACCTTTCCCATGCCCAATCACCTGTTTGACAAACATTGAGAGTTTAGACTGTCCAGTTAAAACAGACATGGTTTGCTTTCTACATGTATGCCAGATCAGGATTCGTTTAATATTTCATGTCCGAATATTGTAAATTGGAAAGGATGATTTTAAATAAATAAAACAAGAATAAAACTCATGGATTTTCTGTCTGGAATTACTTTTTAAAAAGAGACATTTACAGAAGGAATTATTGTGTGGTGAGTGACTAAACTGGAAGCGTTTCCTCCCTCCCCTTCCCTTTTTCCCCCCTGAATTTTTCCACAGACATCATCCCGGTTATTGGTCCGTCCTACCAGCTCCGAAACACCCAGCGCAGCAGAGCTTGTCAGTGCCATTGAAGAGCTTGTGAAAAGTAAAATGGTAAGCCTGGCTAGGGGAGCCCCAGCGGGGCAGAGTCTTATTGTGGGGACATGAGTCTGAATTCAGATTACTTCCTATCTGCCACATTTCTTTATCAGGAAATGTATCTGTAAGATACTACCATGTTTTATTTCTAAGAATGACTGCCATTGGAGCAGGTCCCATAACAGTTTGAAGAGATACTGTGCTGTAGCCTATGTTTGCTTAGGAACCATGTGCCATCCCCTAGACCCCCAGATATTTTATGCCTTCATCATTTGTTACAGATATTTCTCAATATTAAAGCCTATTCTTTCTCAGTTGACCTAAACCAGTTAATAATCTTAGTGTTTCTTTAGTTTTTCTATCTAGAATTTAGTCTGTTAACAAGCATTTATTAGACACCTACTGTGTGCAGCCAGATGGCACAGTGGACAGAGCACCAGACCTATATTCAGGAAGACCTGAGGTCCAATTCAGCCTCAGACACTTACTAACTGCGCAAGTCATTTAACCTCTGTTGGCTTCAGTTTTCTCATCTGTAAAATGGAAATAACATCAACGCTTTCCTCCCAGGGTTTTTGTGAGGATTGAATGAAATAATAATAGTAAAGCATGTGATGTATAGTAGTATGTAAATGTTAGTTATTGTTATTATTTTATTATGTGTCAGGAACTTGTTAAATGCTGAGGTTACAGACACAAAAATTAAATAATTCCTGCCCTGAAGGAGTTTACATTCAATCAAGGGAAATGATGTCCATGTCAAAACATAGAAAAATATCTTCGGAGTAAATAAAAGGGTAATTTCAGGGAGGCCTCACAAGCCATTCTGGGAATCCACAAGGACCTCATAGAGAAGACATCCTTTGTGCCAACTTTGAAGGATACTAGGAATTCTAAGCAGCAGAGGTCAGGAAATAATTTATCCTATATGCGGTAGACAGACTGATGGCAAAAACATGGGGACAGATGAAATGTCATCTGAGAGAGGAGCAGCCACAAGTCATACTTTAATGGCCTATAGAATGTGTGATGGATAATGACGTGTAGTATACCTCAAAGGGAGGCTGCAGTGAGGTTGTTAAAGGTCTAAAAGGCCAAACCAAGAAATGAGTATTTTGTCCTATGTGTAATTGGGAGCCGCTGAAACTTCCTGAGGAAAGGAATGTGGTCAGATCTGTACTTGGAAAATGAAGGATGATATGAAGGATGGATTAGAAAGGGGAGATTTGAAGCAGAAAGACCACTCAGGAGGCAGGGGTCCAGGGCAGAAGAGATGAGGGTCTGAACTCAAGTGGCTTTTAGATGAGTGGAGGAAAGGAGTCTGATACAAGAAACACTGTGGAGGTAGAAACTGGAGGGAAAAGCAAAAATTCAGGGATGTCTCAGAGGTTGTGAAACTAGGGTAGATGGAAGGATGAAGACATCCTTACAAATAAGGAAGTTGGGAAAAAAGGATCTGGAGGGGGTGGGAACATGTTGAATTTGACTTGCCTCTGGAACATCCAGTTCAAAAAAACCTTTTGAGATAGGAAATAGTAGTAGTACGTACTTATACTCGACAATGGTGTGCCTAAGTTCCACTACTTTAAAAATTAAAAGCATTGTTCATGTTCCACCAAATCAAGGTCAGTGTATATCGAGACTAGAATTCACTATACCATGAACCCTTGCTAGACTAGGGAAGTCAGTTGAGTAAACTTTCCTTAAATGTCCACTTAAACATATGCATTCTACTTTCCTTAAACACCTACGTTGTGCAGGTCGCCATGCTTAGGATTACAAAGACAGAAACAAAATGATCCCTTCCTTCCAGGGATTTATCCTCTGCATATCAGATCCAGTCTGTATAACCACAAGGATAGGGAGTGATGTGGGCAAGAGGAAAATCAAAGGGATTCTACAAAAACTTGCAAAAGGAAAGAACACTAATGACTAATTGGCAAAATTTTCTAGGACAACAGTTAATAAAAATAGGCCCCTTTCAGAGGTGAATCAGCCCCTGTGGAATTTTTTTAATTTTTCCAACGGAGGAAAGAATGATTTCCAAGATCTCCTGTCTTCCTAAAACACTAAAAAAGAGACATGAAGACTGATGATTAATTTTCAGTATCCATACTCAAAGTTAGTTTTATTCATTTAGTTCCCTTTTCACCAAAATATGTCTTTTTTACACTATCTCATAAATTATTTTATTTTGCAGAACAGATGAAAGTATGATTTTAGTACTAGATTAATTACTCAAAAATTAACTCCACTGATTAAGAAATCTTTGCTACATCAGTAAGGGCTAGACTAAAATTTACTCTGGTGCTCTCTTTCCCAACTTTTCTTTATGAAAAGGGTTGCTAGGGCAAATTAAATTCCATTTTCTCATTTAATACTTAATTTGAAGTGATTTCAAAATCCCTTAAACACTTTAGAATAGTCATTTATAATCTGTTATGTGATCATTAGAAACATCCCTATCTATTCATTTAAGGAAATCCCATAAGATTATATGTATGTCCAAAATTGCATCTCTTTTAAAAATTTTCTTTAATGCAGACCCTTTTCTAATTCTGATAGGC
>CM053594.1:251291534-251346434 GCA_028646575.1 Pseudocheirus occidentalis
TCTCCCTATCCCAGCCCCTGTATATCTTAATTCCTAGTTGCATGTATTGCAGAGCTTTAAATTCTAGATTCTTTCAGTTCCTCCCTTGTCAACCACCCCCACTGGAAGGACAAGCAATTCAATACAGGCTGTGGATGTGTAATTACACAGGACATCTTCACAGTGGACATATTGTGACATTCTGATCACATGTCCTTCCTTCCTATCCCTCCCCCCTTGTTCTGTTCCCTACCCTGTCCCTGTCCCTTTACTGAAGTGTATACTTCCAGAATCCCTCCCCCAGACCCTGCCCTTCCTTCCTTCATCCCGCCTCTCATCCCCATGTCCCCTACTCTCCTGTGTGGTATGATAGTGTGTATGATACCCAGTTAAGAGTTTTATGTCATTCCTTCCCTAAGCCAGATTCAATGAGAGTAAAGTTGTAACAGTTATCCCTTGCCTCTTCTATATGGGATGATTAACCCCATTTTGTCTCTCCCTGTCTCCTCTCATTCTAGTCCTCTCCCACTTCAGAATTTCACCTTTTAAAGTATCATCTCTTCATATTCAATTGATCCTATACCCACATATACACACATGCTCAGATACGTATTCATACACATATATAGCCTCCTATATATACACATATGTGTAAACATACAAATATATATATATACACATTTGTATTCCCTTCCCCTCTCCTCATAATAAGAAAAGTTGCATAAGTTACTATTATCGTTTTTCCATATTGGTATGTAAATAGTTCAACTTTGATAAGTTCCTTATGATTTCTTTCCCATTTTTACCTTTTCATGCTTCTTGTGTTTGATTGTCAAATTTTCTGTTCAGTTCTGGTTTTTTCCGCAAGAATGCTTGAAAGTCCTCCACCTCATTGAATGAGCATATTTTCCCCTGTAACATTATACTCAAATTTGCTGGGTGGGGTGATTCTTGGTTTTAATCCCAACTCCCTTGATCTTCGAAATTTCATATTCCAGGCCGTTCAGTCCCTCAGTGTAGAAGCTGCCAGATCCTGGGTTATCCTAATAGTGTTTCCACAGTATTCAAATTGTTTTCTCTTGGCAGCCTGTAATAGTTTCTCCTTTAACTGAGGATTCTGGAACCTGGCAGTAACTTTTCTGGGAGTTTTCTTTTGGGGATCTTTTTGAAGAGGTGATTGGTGAATTCTTTCAAGTTCTATTTTGCCCTTTGATTCTAAAACATCAGGGCAATTTTCTTTGAAAATTTCTTGAAGGATGCTTTCCAAGTTCTTTTTTTGGTCATGGCTTTCAGGTAAACCAATAATTTCCAAATTGTCTCTCCTGGATCTATTTTCCAGGTCAGTGCCTCCTTTTCAATGTGCTCTAGAGTCAATTTTGCTGACAACCTTACTTTCCACTTAAAATCAGGGGATTGGACTAAATTATTTTTAAGATCTCAATTTGGAAAATCACGTGATGCTAACAAAGTCATTTCCTTCACTTTTAGTTTAAATACAACATTGGAGTTAATTTTTCTGTTTTATTTAAGTCATTTCCAATCACCTTTCAGTTTTCTAAGAACTTTAAGCAATACAGCAAGAATTGTTCATATTTAGTGAGCATTAACTTTATCTGAGACTATAGTCTCTTTCTCTTTCTTCCCGTAGATAGTCATTTGTATTCTGACCTCTTAATAAAAGAAACATGAACCAAATGTGGCTTAATTCCAAACAGCAGTCCCACTGCCTCCCCTCCCTGTGGCAGTTTTTATAAATGAAAATTTCCAGTGGCAGGTGACTCATTGTAACGTTCCCAGGATATGCCAGTATCCTATGAGTCTGAGTCATTGCTGTGTATTCCCCTGTGGTGGACTTCTCACTGCAGATCACGAATCACTCTTGTTCATTTTCTTCTGGCCGATGTCCTAGGAGGTCATTTTCAGTGTGGCCATGTCTTTCTGATTATGTTGACTGAATGAGTATATGCTGTAAAATGCTGCCTATGATATCATTGGGGTGTGGTTCATTTGCCAAACAGCCAACATTCGAGGAAGCTAAAGCTCCAAATGCAGCAGCCAAGATGCATTCTATGTGTCAATTTGTCCCAGGAAACTGTTAGAGACAGAAAGGAGATTAGATTCTAATCCAACCTCTTTATTTTACAGAAAAAAAAATGAAATATAGGGAGATTAAATAATTTGCTCCGAGTAAAAAAGCTTTCGAATGACGAGGCCAGAATCCCAGCTCACTTTTTCTGACTCCTTAAGTTCCATGTATAATGTAAAATATTACATTACATGATATGTAATTATATAATAGAATATATTATGTATACATAGTGGTAATGTAACACCCGTTTTATCATCGTTGTCATTGTCAGCATCCTATGAGTTTCCTTTGTGCTTTACAAGTGTTACCTTATTGATCTCCGCTACAACCCTGGGAGGTAGGTGCTGTTATAATCTGCATTTTATAGAGAAGAAAACTCTTGTGACTTGCCCAGGGTTACAAAACTAGTAAGTATCTAAGGTCCAATTTGAACTCAGGTCTTCCTTACTCCAAGTCCAGCATTCATTCATTCACTGTGCCACCTAGCTGAGTCCAAATGCTGTTACGTTTCTGGTGTCCCCAACCTCCTCCTCCTCCTTTTTTTTTTTTGGAGGGGAAGGCAATGAGGGTTAAGTGACTTGCCCAGGGTCACACAGCTAGTAAGTATCTGAAGCTGGATTTGAACTTAGGTCCTCCTTACTCCAGGGCCAATGGTCTATCCACTGTGCCACATAGCGATCCCTCCCACCTTTACTGGAATAATCTGCTAGCCTGTCTTCCCCACTCTAGATCTGAACACCACTGACAATGCTTTCTTATACATAGATCTGGCCCAGGCTCTTCAGAGCCCTCCCCACTCTGGTGCCACCCTGTGTTTTGAGGCTCTCATCATTAGTTTTCCTTTCCCACAGTAGTTGACACTCCAACCAAACAGGATAACCATACACTATTTTGCTGCCTCTGTGATCTCTCTCTGTGCCTTTGCTTACTGTCCTCTTAGCTCAGGAAGATGAATCTTTCTCACTATAAGCCCAAGTGCTCTATCCACTGTGCTGCCGTACTGCCCAAGTATAGTGCAGGCATTGATTAAATGACATGCATTGTTGGCTAGACAACCTTGCATATAAGAAATCTCATATACCAGTTTCATGCAGTGCATGACCCATTGCTTAGAAAAGACAGTTGCATTTAATAACCATATATCTAGTGGCACATTTCAGGTTTGCCCCTTTTCCAAGGCCAGCCCTAAATAGGATGTTAAAATTCATTCAGGAACTTGGTAGTTCCATCCCAACTAGGCCTCTGTTCCCTGCTTGGTAAAAAGACAAACACAGAAGGATAGTGTCAGAAGAGTCCCTATGTGTGAAGCAAACCTTTTTTTTTTTTTTTTGAGAGGAAGTTAAGCCTTACAGTTTCTATTATCACTAGCTTTTTTTCTCATCACATCTTCTCTCATGACAGGAAACTTTCCACATTCCCATCTCCTGCCACCATCTCTATTCAGACTTTTCCTCCTTAGGGACTTGAATTAGCATGAATGGATTCAGTGGCTTTCCCCAGTGGAGTCACTCTAGCTTCTTGCCCTGTATCTACGGAAGGGTCTAGCACTTTGACCGATTGTTGTTTTTCCTTTCAAGTGAATAGTCATCCTGATGAACTTCAGCTGTTTCTCTATAAATCCAGACAATCTAAAAGGATCAAAAAATTCTCCCCTTCATTGGCCCAGGCTTTGGTGATTGTCCTCTCAAAGAACTTATAAGATTTGGCCTGCATAAATCAAGATTTGTTACATAGGCTAAACTTCCTACAGGATAAGCCAAGATCTGTTTTTCCAAAATAGTTCTAAATCTGAAGCAAATATTATTTCCCCAGCTGACTTAGATAGACTAATCTTCTTCAGCAAAAACAACACACAATATAGACCTAGTTCCTTCTAGTTCCATGAGTTTCAGGTGAACAAGATTTTGTTGCACTGTCCTTTTTGTCCTGAAAACCACAGCTGTGATTGAGAGAGGCAAGAACAAAAATTCATCCTGTTGGCTTTTCTAGAATATAAGCATCCAGTTTACATTAAAGATCTGAGTAAAGCATGGTAGTCATAACAACTGTTCCTTTAGTTTATATGATGTATTTATTCTGTCCAAAGAGGAGTACACCACAAGAATGAGTGTCATCTCCTGCACCTTTCTGATTCAGCCAGACTGTCAAAAACATTTACTGAACGCCTTCTCTGGGCCTACAGAGGATTGTGATCAGTGTAAAGGAAAGTGGAAGAGAAATTCTCCTTTAAGGGAGACAAAACTAACACACGTGAAACAATGACAGAAGTATCACATATTAAACTTGGAGGTCCTGGTTATGGTGCAGCGAAGGACGAAGAGATCAGTGCAGCCTGGAATATTAGGTGGAGGTTTGGTACAGGTTCTAAAAACAAACCAGTAATAAAAAGACTAAGGGTCCAGTCTAGCCTCTGTAGATATAGCATGAAATAATAGCTTTCAACATTTAAATGAGTGCACATAATGCAGAAAGGCAATGCTTTTACCAAGGTTTGCATCAAATGAACTCTGCCTTTCTATCCAGGTTACCTTGGCTAAGTCATTTAACTTCTCTAGGATTCAGTTTCCCGATCTGTAACATAATTGTTTAACAAGATATTAACCTTTCCATGTCTGAATCCTTTGATCCCTATGAATTAGATCTGTGGGGATGATCCCCATCAGACAAATGGGGATAATCCCCCTTAAAACTGAGAAATATGAAACACTGCATATTTCTAAAATGAATAGTAGTAATATCTCATTTGTCAGGGCTACACCTGAAAAGAATTAGCTAAAATTGATAAATTTCATATGAATCTACAAGTAACAGGTGTCAGAAAGTAGATGCCAGAGCTAATTCAATCTGACTATTGTTACTGTCACCATTTATTACTGTGCAAATTGTATTAATTCACATCAGTTTCGATGTCTTTATATTCCTCCTTTTCTTCCTTCTCTGCCTACTTTCAATTATTCAGTTTTCCAGCTTTGTTTAAAAATACAGTGAAGTTCATTTGTTATATAACTTCTGGCCTAACAAAATTACTTGTGATCCTAGTTAGTAATCCAGTGAAGTCAGTATAACTGGTCTGTATAAGAAAAATAGCACTGCTATTAATAAATATTCTTTGTCATTGTATCTTTCGGGTTCAGGCGCTGGAAGATCGTCCTAGCTCACTCTTAGTAGACCAAGGTGATAGTAGTAGCCCATCTTTCAACCCTTCAGATAATTCCCTCCTGTCCTCCTCTTCACCCATTGATGAGATGGAAGAAAGAAAATCCAGCTCTTTAAAGAGACGACAGTAAGACTGACTTTACTTTTTAAAAGTTACTATTATTTCTTAGTCTGTAACCACAAATTCTCACTCACTTTAAAAAATGTTATTGCTACCATTTTGAATTGAGATCATTTGACGTCACAGAGTTTTTCATTAGGAAACAAAGCTTAAAGCATTTGTTTGATACTTGATTTTCACTTTTCTTACTTAGAAATAGCCCTGCTTCAATTCCAGAGACATGGTGTGTCTGCCTTCAGCCACAATTATTCTGCAATCCTAGAGGATTCACATAAAAAAAATTCCAGTATATTATAATTATAGTCATTCATTTATCATAACATAGCTGCTACCATTTTTTAAAAAGCTTCAAAAATATAATGTCTAAATCTTTCTTAGAAATTGAGTAAAATTTTTCATTTATGACTATTCACTAGCTTTTTCAGACTAGTTCAAGGTTCCATTTAGTGTGACATAATTTAGTTCATTTATAGTCTAAGTAGTAATCTAAGTATGGATTTAATAAGTTTCACAAAGGACATACTTTCAGAGAACAAACACAAACTTATTAAGTGCCTGTCGTGTTCCATGCTCTATTAAACACTTTACAGATAGTATCTCATTTTATTTCAGTCAGAACCATAGCATTGCATATCTTAATTTTGGTCTCCTCTTCTGTTTCCTACGAAAACTTCATGTCGCTAGACTGGGAAGAAAATACTTACTTTGGTGTTTGCGTTAACATGACAATTTAGAAACAAGACATATCCCAGTCCCATTTTTTCCTCTGCCTTCTGGCAGTTTTACTTTGAATCTGGGTTTCGGTGGAATACAATTAGAATGTCTATCTGTGAACATAAATTCATTAAAAGCTTTCTATGTATTTATCACAGTGACTCTTGGGTTAACGGTTTAAATTTATAGATTATTTAGTACACAGGAGATTAAAACACTCATTTTCAAAACTTGGGTATTGACTCATCTGTTTTTGTAAAGGAACAAATCTATTATAAACAAAGATACAAACCTCCCATTACTATGTCTCTCAGTCTACAAATGTTGTCTTTGGTAAACTTGCATTTTTTTCTTTTTTACAGCTATGTCCTGCAGGAATTAGTGGAGACAGAGCGGGACTATGTACGGGACCTAGGCTATGTAGTTGAGGTATATCAGTATATTAATCATGTTCCCTCAGTCCACCTGAGTGGGTTTTTTTCCCTGTTACTCAAAGGTGTATTGTGTTTAAAAAAAAAAACAAAACAAAACAGTTTAACATTGGACTTTCCCACAGGTTTGTAAAAATACTATTATTCGCAAGAAAAATAAATCGGTTCTTCCAAGAAATATGTAACTCTTTAGCTTATAATACTGAATTAAAATTCTCTAATCTACATAGCATTCCTCTTCTTTTACTGTTAGACTAATTTTTTTGCCAGTATTTTAATTATGATATCTATTATCAATCAATAGTTTTATTAAGCACCTACTGTGTGCTAGGCACTGTGCTAAGTGCTTATGACATAAAAGGCTTGCCTTTATATCCCTTGCAAATGGTTTTGGTAAAGCAGAAATGATTCCTTTGAGCCAGTTTGACACAGCTGTAGCTCTTATTCCATCTTTAACTTCACCCCTATATTCAGGAGACTTAGTTCAAAAAATAGCTTTGAGACTGTCTCAAGTAATTTGGTGATAGTTGAGAACAGAACAAATAATATAGCATTATATGAGAACAGAAGTTACTCAGTACTCCCTGTAGCTGATGTCTACTATGGTTGGCTTAAGCAGAAATGTCACTCTAATTAGATTAAGGGCTACTTTGAAAATGAGTCTAAAGCCCAAGTCCATTGATTTTATAAATATCTATGATTATAACACAAATATTTTGGCCCAGTTCTCTTGAAATGTGGTCTTTTATGGTATATGTTTTAAATATCATTTCAGTTTTGGAAATTTGCCCATTACTTGGCAGTGTTTGGGTATATGTTCCACCCAAGCCGCTAGTTTACTAAAACTGACTATATAATACAAGAAGCTTTTCTATACATGGAAACTAGGCTATGTAATAGAGGTTGGACTATGTGTCCATTTTATACACACACACACACACACACACACACACACAAGAAATCATACTACATATATGCATGTTTTGCCTTTAGCACATTCGTAACTTATTAAAAGAGAACTTAAAAACATTTGCATGATGAGTTCCCACTGAGTTCATTTTAAGACCATATCTAGGCTACACATTTTTGTTTGTATTGAGCTCTGAAGAGTAATTAGATTTCCCACCTGCTTCCTGTACCCAAGAATGCTGTTTATGGTTTTAACCTCATTATATTAATTATGTAAAATAAGAAATAGAATCTCTTTGGGTTTGAGAGCTAGTATGCATGTGTATATACATATGTGTGTCTGTGTGTGTGTACGTATATATATATATATGTAATATATATATAGTGTGTTTAGATGTGGGCAGAGACATATATATGTCTGTATATATGTATATATAGTGTGTTTAGATGTGTGGTGGGACATATGTGCATACTATATCATATATAGTATGCATGTGTATGTGGATCTGTACACACACACATATTTTTTTGAGCCAACTATAAAATGTTTGCTCCCTCACTTAATAATAAGGGGATTTGTCTTTCAAAGTTTTTTTCAAATCTATAAAACTTCATAGGGTCCTTAGATGAACTTTGATCAATATACATGAAACAGTCTAAGGTCAAATCAGGAGAAACAGTATTAAGCAATCTCATCTTCCACTTCCAGTGTGAGTTTTATCTACATTTTGTTGTTGCTTTTATTTTAAATGAATTGGTGACCAGAAAAGACAAGGGTATATTTTGCTCTTGAGACTGATACATTTGAATATATTTTTACAAGGAAGCAACCATAGAGATGTTTTTTATTTTTTTATTGGAGGTGGGGAGGATTTTGTTGTATTATTGAGTTATGGCATGGAGTGAAAATGGGTTTTTAACAGAAATCTCCAATTACAGGGATACATGGCACTTATGAAAGAGGATGGTGTCCCTGATGACATGAAAGGAAAAGATAAGATTGTATTTGGAAACATCCATCAGATATATGATTGGCACAGAGAGTATGTATATAACATGATCTATTTCAATTTCTAATTGAAGAAATTTAATTTCTAATTAAATGAAGTTACTTGATGAGTGCATATTGTTTTACTTCAGATAAATGCCGATTTACTTTATTTTGCTACCTGCCTTGTGTTATAAGCTAGGTAATTTTTAGATATATCGCAATCAAGAAAGGCTGTTAAGGAAGGAATGGCTAGCTGACTGCCCAGTTGCTTAGATATAAACTCATTATGTGTCTATGCCTCTTTAGAGTCACCCCAAGTCTGGATTTCATTCTCAGCTTTACAAGTTCAAAAATTAAAATTTATAAGTTCACCTAGGGATAATTAGAATCAGATTCATGTTAACCCAGACTCAAATGTGTGTTGTAAGTCAGAAGACCAAGTATATTCATTTATAAAAATAATGTTTCACCATTTATATAGTACTTCAAGATTTACAAAACTCTTTCTAAAAACCTATGAAAGTGGGTAGTGTAGTGTTAAATCCATTTCACAGATGAGAAGACTAAATATATAAAGCTGTCAGTGACCCAAGATCATATAGCCAATTAGCTTGGACTTAAAGCCATATCTTCTAGCCTTTCTATTCTGCCACTACACCCTCCCCATTTATAATTAGTTATGTCTCCCACATATAATAAGATATGTAAGTGACAAGATATAAATGGATCCTAGCTATTTGTACAGGATCTTCTCTCCAGATGTTTTGGTTCACTTAGTAGTCCCAAATATAGATTTAGAAGTATCTCATTTATCACAGAATTAGAGAAAAGGGAGTTGTTCTTAAAGGACATTTTTTCCATTGACCTATAAAAGCCTGATAAACATAGCCTTGTCCACTCTGGAAAATATTTTCTCTCAATCAACACTTTCCAAATAGTTTTAATTCCATAAACTGTCAGTAAATAATGTTTTGAGCTTGAACTCCCACTATGTATACATGTGCTTATTTATGATATCTACAAATGTACAAAGCCAAGGGGACCTTGTATACAAAAGGTGCTTAATATATGTTCAGTGAATGAATGAATGAATGAGAATGATTAGTGTCAGTTCAAAGATCAGTTTAATATGTATAAGCCTGGGGTGAAGACTGTATTCTGGTTAATATTTTTAATAAAGGCTGTTATCAAATTCATGTCTTACAGTTTTGTTTAGCCTCAGGCATAAAACAGATTTTTTTTTTTTAATAAGGCACTTCCCTTTTGATTAAAAGACTTCTAAAAACAGTTAACAAGAAGAAATGTGAAGTTTGGTGATTAGAGTTGATTCAAAACCTGCTCAATTCATTTACATATTTCTACCCTCAACAACTGCTTATAGGGCTAATTGGCATAAGAGTATGATGATTGCTATCCTAATATAGTGGAAAGCGTAGTAAATTTGAAGTCAGAAGACCTGACCAGCTATGTGGCCCGGACAAGTTAGGTAAACTCCCTTAGCTGCAGTTTCCCTGTGTATAAAATGGAATTAATCATTCTTATACTTCTAAATGATTAGGATTTCTTTTTTTATTTAAAGGAAAGTGATTTGTAAACTATAATGTGGTATGAGAGTAAACCCTATAATTATATATTAGTATCAGAGATTTAAATCCTGCTTCCTAATAGTTTGATAACTATGATCTGCTTTACTTCTGAGTCACAATTTCCTCATCTGTGAAAATGGCGTAATAACCTATGTCACAGAGTTATTGTGACACTCACTTGAGATAATACGTGTAAAGCACTCTACATACCTTTAAAGTCTAATAGCACATAATAGCATGTGGGTTATTGTTATAAAATACCAGAAAGAAAAATTCTAAATATGTAAGTTGTTTTGTAAAGGAGTGTAAAAAAAAAAAAAATCCTGCGTCAGAACTATTACTTTGAAAGAACTAGAAATAAAACTAAAAGACTGCTGGTTAAAGTTACTCAGTTACTGTGATTCAGTTTCCATCTTAAGTTGGAGATATTCTTTGACTATGGAAATGAATGTGGTTGAATCTCTGTCCCATAGACTTAGCTTTTCATATCGGTGGTTAACTGGCTTGCTCCTTTTAAAGATTACAAAATGGAAGAAAAAAATCCCTAGATAAATGACAGTATTCCTTTAAATTGTGGTCTTTGAGCTGCCATTTGGTCTGTAACCCTAATTGAAAGACTTGGGAATGTTTAACTCAGAGAAGAAAAGAATGAGAGAGAGGACATTCTAACTGTCTTCACATATCTGAAAGGCCGTCATGGAAGAGGGGCTGGGTTTCACCCTAGCAGTCAAGCCTGGGAGCACAGAGCTAGAAGTTGTTACTAATACTGATTGATACTGAGAAGTACAGTGACTGCCTCAGGAGAATGTGAGCTTCCTGTTGCTTAAAGTCTTAAAGGTAGAAACTTGGCAAGGTTATTATAAAGGAACTAGATGGATCTTCTAGAATCCTTTCTAAAACTGAAATTTTGCAATTTTATTTTTAATGAAACTGTCAGTCAACTATGTGGTTACCTGCCTCTAATTGAAAATACATCACCATCAGGTATCAGAAAGAAAAGATTTAAGGGGGCAGCTAGGTGGTTTAGGGAATAAAGCACCAGCCATGGAGTCTGGAGGACCGGAGTTCAAATCCAACCTCAGACACTTGACACTTACTAGCTATGTAACGCAGGGCAAGTCGCTTAACCCTGATCGCCTTGCCAAAAAAGAAAAAATAGGTAACAGGTCTCACAATGTTCCACTGTAATTTCTGATTTTCTTTCCTAGACCACTTAATTCTCTTTATTGCAATACTATGTACTAAGTGCTCATTCTATTTTATGTTAGTTCCTTTTATTCTTGGCAAAAGCAAGCAATTTTTAAAAAATATTAACCAAAAGCTGCAATTGGATGAGGTGAATAGGAAAGCAGAAAATTGAAAAGGCAGTGTGACCTATTATATAGAGAGCTGGATTTGAAAGTCAAGAAAATCTGAGTTTGAATCCAGCCTCATGCTAGTTAAAGTGATCCTGGACAAAGCCCTTCACCTTTACCAGCCTCAAGTTTCTTGAGAAGTGTCATGTTGAGAGGAAGAATGCTGAATCTGGAGTTAGACAAACTGAATGGAAATCCTGGCTCTGCCATTTACTCCTTGGGTGATCTCGCCTCCCTGGGTTCCAGGTTCCTCATCAGTAAAATAAGGAAGTTGGACTAGGTATTTGATTAGTTCCTTCCATCTCAATACTTGGGATCCATGTTAATGGCTTTATTCGGGCACAGCAGGTCAATAAGCTTAGTTTCCTTCTGTTTCAGCTTCTTTTTGGGAGAATTGGAAAAGTGCCTTGAAGATCCAGAAAAACTAGGATCTCTTTTTGTTAAGCATGTAAGTGCCATGCTGCTGTTGATTTTCATTATTTCATTCACGTAATATAAGTAATGTTTAATCACTTTAACAAATTAATGACAAGTTCAAGTAGGATATAAAATCACATCATATTGAAAATCAAATTGAAATTAATAATAGAGGTTTAATATATTGAAATTCACTTATTTAACCCAAATATTTGCAAAGCAAGTTAAATTTAGTTTATTGATGCTTACAATTGTGTGTAATCCTTTTTCAATATACATTTAAGTCACTGAGTTGTCATTATAGTCAACCAGCAGTTGTTTAAAAGTGAATTGTTTCTGTCATTAGTTCACAAAGAACATGCCATAAGTTTCTCTAAATATGCTGCAAAAATTTGGGTAGCATGTTATTATAAACAAACAAAAAATAATAGATGATTTTTAATAGAAATTTTACTTAGCCAGTATATGTAATATAGTAAGAACAGTAGTCCCAAAGTAAACACAACTTGCCTTTACATGTACACAATTACCCCAAAACATGTCAGATTTTGAACTAATAGTTTAAAAAAAAACTGCCTTTCTTTTCATGGGAAACTACACATTTGTGAGTCTCCTAACTCTCCGATAGTGTTGCCAAATTAAATATTCCATGTCCTACAGCATCTCATGGTAAGAAACAGTGTTCTTTGAGGGGGAAAAAAGAATAAGAAGCACTATTGTAATCACCTGTTCCCAACTAGGTCCTTACCTAGCTCAAATCAGGACCCCATTTGAATCTGGATGAGTGTGTGAAATTAATCGGATGTCTTATATTGATGTTTTTGATTGCCTTCCAATACCAATCGCAGATGCTCTGCTGATTAGTCGTTATTTTCTTTAATTTGGCCTTCTTACCTCCGTTAGCACAAATGATCAAGTCAGTCATCAGTTCTTTCATCTGATACATCATAATATCTCTGGCCATTTCTACTTATTGGGTTCTGCAGAGTTAAATGTGGAAAATGAAATTTTGGTTCCTGGGGGCTTACGTACATGGTTTCTACTGTAAAATACTCTATTATTTTTTAAAGGAGTCTTATTAATTGAACAGAGTATATGTAACTAATACCAGGATTGAGCATTACACTGGATCTTTAGAAGAATAACATGTGGAAAGCATTAAAAATAGGTTTGGCTGTTCACACATGTCATCTAGTTATATGATTTAACAAGGGGAAAATGTTTTTGTTCCTGCCTTGGGGCTTATTTGCTTATTCCCTGACTTATCTTCTCCACACTCTAGTTCTTAAGGATACTGAAACACATTTTTCCAAAGTTCAGAAGTTGGGAGCATTCTCTCAGGAGGCTAAGGGAATAATTTTTTTTTCCTCCCTATATCATCCCATGTATCTTTCCTGCCCCTCAGTCCTACTAGTAACTTATACACTCCTATCAGAACATTCATCTGATCTTTTATTGCTCAGTAACTTTACATGTAAATCAGTACTCTGGTAATTTGGGAAGAAAAGGAAAAATAGCGCTTGAACCAAATGTGAAAGAAGGTGCTATCACAAAACATAGCATAATCAGTCAATCAGTAAACATTTATTAAGTGCTTAATATGTGCCACCACTGTACTAGCTTATTTGTACAACTGAAATATCTCTAGAGCTTTATCAATACAAAACTTTGTTTTTAAAAGCATTCCTTTTTAGAATGTTAACATTGTACCTAAAAGTTCTGCCCTTTTAAACTGACGGTTACTTTTCTTAAATTTAATTCACAGGAGAGACGGTTGCACATGTACATAGTTTATTGCCAAAATAAACCAAAGTCTGAGCACATTGTCTCAGAATACATTGATACATTTTTTGAGGTAAGTTACACAAAACAGACAAAAACATGGGCTTTTGGACACATTTGTATTCCAAAACTTTAGTGTTTTTCCTCACAAGAGGTTTAATTAAACCTCAGAAGACTTTAGGTTTCAAACCAAGTGATATGAATATTGCACCTGACATTCCCATAATGGAAGAACCAAATGTAAATATAAGCCAAGATGCTTGATTTCAGAATGCATAATTAAAACGGGAGCCACGGCCAGTCTTTAGCTGAAGACTTTCTCTCTCACCATGAACTCAAAATAGTCTCCTTTCTGACTGTTAGCCCCTTTCTGCAGTTCAAATAAAACTTATTTGCTTCCAGCAAAAAAGAAATCTGTTACCAAAAAATCAGCTAAGTAACCCCAAACGAATCATCTGGAACAACAGCTTCAGAAAGTGCAAAGTATGAAACTTAGGGGATTCTGAGAAATTAAAATGTACTAGTTGAATTTAAAGTGGTACAGAAAGGAATTTATGTGTACACAGAGAGCAGACCTTCAGATCCGTGAAGATTAGCTTTGTTCCCTGTTTTGAAGTTGAGCTTTCTCTCTGTAATGATTACTGAGATAGGACAGATAGGCCTTTAAAAACCATATTTAAGACTTGCATGAACTGATGCTTAGTGAGGTGAGCAGAACCACAGTGATAGCAACACTGTCCGATGACAAACTTTGATAGACTTGGCTCTTCTCGGCCATGGAAGGATCTAAGACAATTGCAAAAGACTCGTGAAGGAAAATGCTATGCACGTCCAGAGAAAGAATCATGAAGTCTGAATGCAGATCAAAGCATACAATTTTCACCTTTTGTTGTTGTTCTTGTGTTTATTTCTTTCTCTTGGTTTTTCCCTTTTGTTCTGAGTCTTCTTTCACAACATGACTTTTAACATGATTGTGCATGTCTAACCTATCTCAGATTGCTTGCTGTCTTGGAGGAGTCAGGAAAGGAGAAAAATTTGAAACTCAAAATCTTATAAAAATGAATGTTGAAAACTATCTTGACATGTAATTGGGTAAAATAAAATAATATTAAGTGAGGGGAGAAAAGCCATTTAAATTAAAGCCTTTTTTGTTTTTTCAATCACAGGATTTAAAGCAACGACTGGGCCATAGACTGCAACTCACAGATCTGCTAATAAAACCAGTGCAAAGAATTATGAAATACCAACTGTTA
Source organism: Pseudocheirus occidentalis (assembly GCA_028646575.1). Taxonomy (NCBI): domain Eukaryota; kingdom Metazoa; phylum Chordata; class Mammalia; order Diprotodontia; family Pseudocheiridae; genus Pseudocheirus; species Pseudocheirus occidentalis. The sequence goes on from CM053594.1 coordinate 251,306,318, forward strand.
CTGAAGGTGAGATCGCATGAGGTGTCCTTCTGAGGAAATCAGTAGGGTTTAAAGATCTCCTTTGAAAACATAGTAGCCGACATGAGAAGAAACATTTGGAGGGTTTTTGTTTTCTTCAAAATTTGAATGAGTAATAAATAGCATTTATATAGCAATTTAACATTTACAAAGCACTGTGCAGATGTTGTCTTATGTGATTCTCAGAACAACCCTGTGATGTAAGTGCTATTTTTATCCCTGTTTTATAGATGAAACTACTGGGGTTGAGAGAAGTTAAGTGATTTGCCCAGGGTCACACAGTTAAGTGAGACAGGATTTGAACCAGACTTCCCAGGATCCCAAATCAGCATGCTACCCACTGAGCCTGTGGAAGAAAGGAAGGAAGGAAAAAGGAAATGCCAAATGAGACCGCCTATTTTTGTTTTCTTTGCAAACTATCAGTAGTCAAAAAGCATTTATTAAGCATTTACTCTGAATATCAAGTACTTGGGGTATTAAGAAAGACAAAAATATGGTTGCTTTCCTCAAGGATCTCACATTCTACCAAGGAAGACAAGATGCAAGCTCCTCATACAAGAGCTTTCCAGTGTAAATAAATGGAAGGTATTATTCTCCCTACCTTCAATGTATATTTGTTCATCTTCTTGCTGCTGCCTTTTAGAGTCTTTGACAGCTTCTAACTCCAACCATTTCCTTTTTGTTGGTACATTTTGAGAAGTATAAGGGTAATATTGTAGATTTACATAGCAAAAGAAGATTGCAAACTTAGATTTTCTTCCCACATCCTTATGATGTGGCATTTGGAACTTAGCTGTGATAGGACTAATAGCAGTTATGAAGAACACATAATCATTTTAGGTTAAAATAAGTACAATTCTCTCTTGTGTCTCATTTTAATGCTTTTCAAGTACAGAAAGAGCAAACTCCATTTTAGGCATCTAGGTAACACGATGCATAGAGCACTGGGCCTGGAGTCGGGAAGACCTGAGTTCAAATCAGGCCCCAGATACTTAGACCATGGACAAATCACTTAACCTCTGATTGCCTCAGTTTCCTCAATTATAAAATGGAGATAATAACAGTGCCAGGCACATAGTAGGCACTGTGTAAACATTAGCTGTGGTGGTGGGAATGGTATGTGTGTTTAACGAGAGATGCTACAGATCTAAATCCAAATAACTTTTCCTTTGCCTTACAGGATTTTCTCAAATACTCCAAAAAAGCTAGTCTAGACACAACAGAATTAGAGGTACGCTTTTTTCCTTCCTGGGTTTTTCTTCTAGATTTGCTTACTTTAAGCACACAGATTAGTTTATGGACTGTCCAGCAGTTTTTCAGTCACTAATTGAATTTTTGTAGTGTTGCTACTTGTCTCTTACACATTTGGGTGGAACTGTGGAGAAGCATGAATGGGGAAATGACTCTTGGGTTATATTTTAATTGTTGTTTATTTAATGTGCGTTTAATTATTAATTGTTGTATGACACTTTCTCAGAAGAAGAAATCAACCTTTGCTTTTCTCCACCTCCCAACAGAGAGCTGTAGAAGTCATGTGTATAGTCCCAAAGCGGTGCAACGACATGATGAATGTTGGTCGCCTACAAGGATTTGACGTAATGCCGATTTTTTCTAAGAGCTCTACCTCTCATTTCTGGGGCTTTCCTCTTGTCCTAGATTACTGCCGTATTCCCCAAACTCTTCTTTATTCCTGACTTCTATTCCTTGACCTTTCTCTTACACTTTCCTTTCCTTTTGACTTTTCTATTCGTTTGATGTTGTCTAAGGGTCTGTAAACGTGTTGGAATACAAAGAAAATCACAAGATGACCTCTCCCCATAGAGCTCACAGTCTGTAGTGGGACTCTCCCTTTTCAAACCGGGCAAATGTGAATCTGGGGCCCTTTGCTGTTGCAGGGCTGTATTTTTAATCCCTAGTATTTAATGCCCAGAATCATGTGTGCCATAAGTAGTTGTCTTCAAGCATTTATATTTCTAATTATCCAATCCATATGCTAACCAGCCCTTTTTGTGGTTAACTGTAATTGTTCTTCAGCACTGAGCTGTTGATTCATCTTAAGTCCTACAATTTTCTCTTCAAGGCAGTTTAACCAATTAGCTCATTCTCTACCCTGGAATTCTTAGAGAGCTTGAGCTGGTGTTTTATTGGTTGTTTTTTGTTTTTTAATTCTATTCCTTCAACTAAGGAGGTAGAGAAGTTCTCTATTCTCTGGACCGATGTTTTACTAAAGGAGAATAAGTATTTATTTACATTTCTCAAGAATTCTGTATGTTAGGATTTTTTTCAGTATCATAATGCACAATATGGATTTCCGTTGTGGATAAAGTTAGTTATATATGCTAAGGTTCACATGGTTTAAGGACAGCTCTTTTGGGAGCAGAAACCACTTTAATAATGGGCTTTTTTTGAAAACATCTGTAGATTAATGTTTGTCACCAGTAGAGAAGGAACATTGTTTTGGTCTGAAAAAGTGTAGGCAAAACTTTGAGAAATCCTAACTTGGTAATTTCTTGTTTCAGGGTAAAATCGTAGCCCAGGGTAAACTGCTTCTACAGGACACATTCTTGGTCACAGACCAGGATTCAGGTCTTCTGCCTCGCTGCAAAGAGAGACGTGTTTTTCTCTTTGAGCAAATCGTCATATTCAGTGAGCCACTTGACAAAAAAAAAGGTTTCTCCATGCCAGGATTCTTGTTTAAAAATAGCATCAAGGTAATGTGTGCTCACATGTGTATCAGGGAGGGGGGAGATGTACATTCATTTGTATCTGTGAATACTGTTAAACCTAATTTGTACCGTGCAACCTATTTTTTTTTCTTTTTGGTGATATTTGTACCATGACCCTTGAACTTTGATAACATATTTAAAGTACTTCCTTTGCCTTTGTAATACACCTATATTGTAATTATACATAGAATTTAAACAACATTATGAAATGTATTCAAGATTCTAAAAGAATAGGACCATTTCAAAATTTCCATTTCCTTTTGAGGAAGGAGAGTGAGGTTAACAGCTGGATTACCCAACAAGTAGTTGTTTTTTTAAACTGATGTGCCTATTCCCTGACTTTCATAGAATCATGAATCCCAGAAGAGTAAAAAAAGAGGGAACATGGCATAATGGATATTGTATTGAGCTTAATATCAAGAAGTCCTGGGTTCATGTTTTTCCTCAGACACTAGCTTTGTGACCCAGAGCAAATTACTTAACCTTTCTTGACCTCAATTTCTCATCTGTAAAATAGGAGCTCAGACTCAGTGGCCTCTTAGGTCCTTTCAAATTCTAAATATATGATCCTATGAGCTTAGAAATTTAGAAGTTACCTAGTCCAGCTCCCTGCCTGTTACAGGAATATCCTCTCTGATATCCCCAACAATTGGTGAGAGAGCCTTAGCTTGAAAACCTCAGAAATTCATTATTCTCTTTATGAGACAACATTCTGTTTTCATAAAACTGTAATTATTAAGAGGTTCTTAGATTGGGCCAAAACCACCCTACCCAATATATCCCATCCGTTCGTACTCATTTTGCACTGTAGTCTTGACCTCATAACATCTGTGAGAATAAGTCTAATCCTTCTACATAACAACCCTTCAAACATATGAAGAAAGCATTAATGTTATCCCCATCTAACTCAAGTTTAAAATCCCTAATTACTTCAACCAATCTGCTTTTGGCATGCTTTCAAGTCCCATAAGCATCTTCTCCCTCCTGTAGAAATATATCTGTTTGTCAGAATCTCCTAAAATATGATACCAAGGATTGAACATCATAGCCTAGACATGATCTGATCAAAGCAGAGAATAGTGGAACCATCATCTCCATCATTCTGGATGCTGGACTTCTGTCCCCTACAATAACATTTCTGTTGTATTTGCCCAGGCCACTAATTAAGTCATATTTAGACCGTGTCTTGTTTTCAGAGGACCATGATGGCAGAGTGAACCGAAAGCCATCCTTGGAGTCAGAAAGGCCTGGACACAAGTCCCATATCTGACCCATATTGACTTCATGATCCTGGACAAGTGACTTAACCTCTTACTGCCCACTCTCATTGAGTCTGTAAGACTCAGGTTGAAAAAGAGCTGCTGACCTGTGTTAGTGAAAGAAATTCCCTCCACAGATGAAATACCTTAAGAAACTCAGGTCTAGACGTATTAGACTGTGACTTAACAAGAAAAGGGGTACTTCATAGTAGACTTTTGCTTAAAATACTCTTGAAAAATGAGGGACAGCCCTTTTTGTACTAGAATTAATCTGTAACAATTGGTTTTCCTACTTGTAGGTGAGTTGTCTTTGCTTGGAAGAAAATGTGGACAATGATCCTTGTAAATTTGCACTGACATCAAGAACAGGGGATGTCGTGGAGACCTTTGTTTTACATTCCTCCAGTCCAGGGGTCCGGCAAACATGGATCCATGAAATTAACCAAATTTTGGAAAACCAGCGCAACTTTTTAAATGGTAAAGCAATTAATTATACTCACTCTTTTAAGGGTAGCTATGCCTTCTCCTCTCCCCACCAATACACCTCATTTCCTTCTTTCTGGTGTCTCTTAGAATGTGAAATTTTCTATCCTAGCTTCCAGTTGGTCAGATAACCTTAAGTAAAGTAAAACTGTTGAGTTTCCATTTCTAATAAAAAAAAAATACTGGTTGGTACTTCTACAAACTTTGTGATAGTGCTGTAATATAGGGAAGATTCCCTGTGTTGCTAGGTTCCTGAACATTTAAAAGAACCTGGCCAAAATCCATGGTGGGGGTGGAGAACATTTATAGATTTGGAAATGGAGCTGGAGAGTTTTGCATTCCAATCAGTAAACTGTGTTTCCAACCCACTCCTCCACCCTCTGTTAAGAAACAAGAGCTGGTATTGTCATTCTTGTGGAATGAGTTATCATGAAAGAATTATAAAACACTAGAAAGAAAATGAGTCCTCTGAAACACTAGTGTGACCCTCCCTTTGGTTACTGACTTCAGTGACCTAGAGTTACAGCTAACTTCTCTTCCCTTGCAGCAGGCTACAGTCATCCTTTTTCCTGGTCACAGACAGACGGCTTTTCTAAAATGTTTTATCTTAAGCCCACAGCTTGGAAGATGATTGATTGGCAGAACATTTTGTGCCTGTGTTCTGTGAATACACCCAAAACTAACAGTGCTGTTTTAAGTGTTCACTGTCATAATAGCACCACCTCCACACTTCACATCTTGTATAAAAGTGGAGTAAATAATCACTCAGCAAAATGTAAAGGTCATTTAGCATCTTTGACTAAATAGCAGTGTTGGCACTTGTAATAAGATTTGTGTTAGCCTGAGTATCCTGTGTTGACTACAGATCTCGGATCATTCTTTTCTAAGTTTTCTAAAGTTCTTTTGCAGTTATAATTTTAAAAATTCTTTTATAATGGCCACATTTCAGGGGGTTGATGAAATGTATTTAGAATGCATTTTGGTTCTTCTGGATGGAAATGAAAACAAGGTCTGTAAATGTGCTTTTGACCTGCCTGTTCTCTCCAAGTGGTAACGGTGTATAGAAATACTTAGTGACTAACATTTAAGAGATCCTAGCAGTCTATAGACCTGAGGCTGCATGGGAGCTCTGGTGAGACTCAGTGGGCCATGCCAGTAAGGCATCTTGCTAGCAGGATAAAAACTCATAGAGTGTTTTAGAAGCAGCATCATGCTCTGGATACAGTCTGTCACGTGTCAGTCACTGCCCAGCCCATGTAATGTCCTTTGTTATCACCTTTCCCTAAAGCAACAACTCTCCTAGACTTTTTAGATTGGTATTCTTATGGAGTAGAGGCTGGAATGCTACACTTGGGAGTCAAGAAAACCTGGGTTCAAATTCAGTCTCTGACATGTACCAGTTGCAGCCTTCCAGCTGTCAGAGATGTGTATAGTTGTTCAGTCATTTTTCAATCACGTCCAGTTCTTTGTGATCCTACGTCAGGTTTTTTTGGCAAAGCTACAGGAGTGGTTTGCCTTTTCTTTCTCTGGCTCATTTTAAAGGTGAGGAAAATGAGGCAAACAGGATTAAGTGACTTGTCTAGGATAGCTAATAAGCAACTGAGGCCAAATTTTACCTCGGTTTTTCTTGACTCCAGGCCCAGCATTCTATTCATTGTTCCATAAGCACTGACTTCTCAAATTCTTCATGCATCTTTGTGATAAGAAGTTGAAACGATTAGCCTATGATTGACTCACAACACCTCCTTTCTCCTTATCTCAAAGAAAGGTTGCACTTCCTTGGTCCCATGCTGACCCTTCTTGTCTTTCTCTCCTGCTTCCACCAGCCTTGACTTCACCAATTGAGTATCAGAGGAACCACAGTGGTGGCAGCGGTGGCAGCAGCAGCCCCGGTCCCAGCAGCAGCAACCACAGCAGCGGCCCAGGCAGCTGCGGTGGAATGCCCAGCTCTAGCCGCAGCAGGCCATCCCGGATCCCGCAGCCTGTCAGACACCACTCCCCAGTCCTGGTCTCCTCTGCAGCCTCAGCCCAGGCAGAGGCAGACAAGATGTCAGGTATGTCCATTCCCAATCCTTCCCTGCCATCTCACAGCAACACCTCCTTAGAAACAGGCCTCAGCCAGCCAAACAGGCATCCTCCCAGTGGAGAGCCAGAGGGTCCTGAGAGAGAAGCAGAGAAGATTCCCAAGATGAAGGTCATTGAAAGTCCCCGGAAGACACATGGGAATGTTTCCAGCCCAAGCCAGGATGGACCCCACAAAGAAACTCGAGGGAACGTAGAGGACAACCGTTCAAGGAGCAGCATAGGGTCCTTGACGCTGGGGAAGCCAAGACCTGGAGCCATCTCCCCACTGAACTCTCCCCTATCCACGACTCTCCCTTCTCCTTTTGGCAAGGAGTTATTTCCGCCCAGCAGCCCCCTTCAGAAGGGGGGCTCCTTTTGGAGCTCCATCCCAGCATCTCCTGCCAGCCGCCCCGGCTCCTTCACTTTTCCCGGGGACAGTGACTCCCTCCAGAGGCAGGTCCATCGCCATTCGTCTCACAGCAAGGACACAGACCGCATGAGCACGTGCTCCTCGACCAGCGAGCAGTCAGTGCACTCCACCCAGAGTAATGGGGTAAGAGCGCGGAGCACCTCTGTCCTGAGAGCTCTTCTAAAACCTTCCCGTGTTACCGTCACTCTCCTTCGTACTAACTTCTGGCTCTCCAGTGCTGCCCTGCTCTGAAATAATCAACTGTCGCAGTACTTCCTATACCTTGACAAAGTAGACACATATGTAGCTTCTATGTATGTGTGAGTGTGTGTGTATACATAAAGCCGACCTGAACCATATGTATACAGACACAGGAATACCAAAGCCTTCTAACCGTAGTTGTGATTCCTTTGCCTCTGCTGAAAACATAAATCACTAGCTCTGATTTCTACTAACTGCTCTCCTTGTTCTATTTTCGTCTTCCTAATTAGAAAAGGCAGATAATTAACCTCCTCAATGTGCCAGCATTAAATCTTAGATTTCCAGCTCGCAGATTGCATTAGGGGGGAGGGGAGTTTGTTTCCCCTCTGCCCCTCCCACACTTTTTTTTTGGAGGGGAAGGGGAATTATTTTACACTTGTTCCTTTGTTTAGATGACACCTGTACTTTATACTTGCTATTCTGCTTGGTTTTGCTCCCTTCAACCCTAATTGACTTTGCAGCATTTTTTTTTACTCATCTGCTTAGAGAATTTGTAAAAAACAAACTCAAGAAAACTTTCAGCTAACAACTCAGAGGAAAGTAAAATTGAGACAAAATGGGGGGCGGAGGGGACTGGAGTGGAATTGCTGCCAAAAAAATAATCTGTCAAGTGGAAATAGTTTCTCCACCCAAAGTTTCACTCCAGAAGAGAGTATTCAAGGGCATCTGGAGATTCAACCATCTGCATAGTTTTGTAGAGGGAGGAGGGGGCAAAGCAGGATTATCAAGGGACTCTGGGTGACATCCCCCTCCCTCCACACCCCAGGGAAACAGCAACTACCACCAGGGGGCCTGTGACAATTTTAGTGGCAATTGCCCAGTGGGGGCACCCCTTCCTTTGTGAGAGGAGTGTTCTGGTGCCTTGAAGTCTTTGTTCACCCCTAATTTCAGTGTTGTGTTGCAGGTTGGTTGGTTGGTTGGTTGTTTGATGTGGTGGGGTGGGGGGGGGCGTTCCTTCATTTTTTGGGGTTTCCTTGCCATCCTGCCCAGCTCCTTCCCAGTTTCAGTGACTGTCACTTAGCCTATAACACTTCTCTAAAAGCATGCACTTGAGAGAACTATTTTAATGATTAGATGTTCTGATTTCTTTTAAAATCTCTTATATATGTTTCCTTTTAAAAATATATACATATATATATATATTTCTACCTGGGGTCAAAAATCAACCTTGCTTTGCATGTATTCTCTTCCTTCTGGTCTTCTGTTGAGGGTTCACTAAGATTAACTTGATCTCATCTATTTTTCCTTTCAAAAATATCATTTAATTCAATAGAACTGGTCAAAAGATTTAAGAACCTTGTCCTTGGTGTTTATATTGCAATATAGTTTTAGTCTCTGTTAATAGAATCAATTTTTTTTATTTTGAGAATAGCAATAATTATTTAGCTTTTATAGTCCTTAAAAAAAAACCTTTAAGATGCTTCACTTGCAGTAATTTATCTTAAATAGCATGTTAAATGTGTAGGTAGTTATCATATCGTATATATACAGATTGATTTTTTAAAAAGTGAGATGAATTGTCTGACTTTGCAAGATTTGTGTAGACTTGTGTTAAAACTGGAATGCCTGGTCCTGTTCTTAAACTCCATCCTTACGAAAGTGGATAGGGACCAGCCATTAGCCTCAGTCTAACCTTGACACTTTCTCATTATCTAAAAATAAAAGTGTTAAGAGAAGACTTTTCCACAGCACTACAAGTGTAAGTTTTAAGTGGATGAAAGGGACAACTTCCAGCCAAACAGCACATCATTTTCTTCTTGGGGATAATTAGGTTCTTACCAAGCTTGTTCAAACTGATACCTACAATACTGCACTTTCTTTTTAGGAATTTACATTCTAAAGTAAAAAGAACTACATGTCAGGTATGCCTGAAACCACACAAGCTTACATAGGTCAGTGAAGTAGAGATAGGGGTAAGAAGAGTCCCCTTTTTAAGGTTTCTCTGCTCCTATTTTCTGCATTTTCTCATTTGGTTATGCCAAGAGAAGTGGCAGTTACCAGACATTGATTTAGGGGAGGTAAGACTGCCTATCCTACTGCCTAGAAGCAGTGAGAGTTTGGGGAAAGTACCCAGGATTCCTCTACCAAACCTGGAAAACCTCAAATAGCTCATTTTCCTTCTAGTATTTTAAGTACCATATATCATGGCAAGCATAAACTTTTAAATGTTTTAGTCATTTAACCAACCATTAAAGTTAAAAATAATTTTCTCCACCTAGATCCTGAGTCCCTTCCATTTAACTTAAAGTGGATAGCCTGGAAGTTTGGATAATCACTGCCCAATATTTAAGCAATAGGCTAGGAGAAATAAAAACCAGAAATAAAGCAAGAGTTAATCTAAAAAGTGAATATGGACCTATGTAGTAGATTAGCTTTTACATACATACAAACATACACACTTACATACATACATACCATATAATATACATGGTATATATGTGTGTGCATGCACATATATATTAATTTCTCCACACATGTTGGCATATACACACATATATAACACACAAATTTGTGTAATTTTGTTGATAGGTATGTGTATATGTATATGTGACTATACATATGCACATGTATGTTGTGTACATGCATCTGTTTGTGTGTACACATACCCATAACTACATAGCCTACAGTAGCTAATTTTTTAAACAATAGTGGCCAAACAAGAGCAAATTGTGGCTTGAAATTCAGGGTTTTATAAACCTGAAAGAACCTGAGAGAGCATCTAGAGCCTTCTTTTTACAGATTAGGAAATGAAGGTGCAGACTGGTGATACTACTTGCCACATTTCTTACAAGCCAGCAAGTGCAAGAGCTAGAATTTAAACCCAACTTCTGACTCCACTGCTCTTCCAAATATTTTACCCCTTCATTGCACCATTGTTATACACTTGCTTGAAAATTTGTTTTGAGCACTGTGAAATAAAAACATAAGATATAAATAAAATGTGAGCCTTTTTTAAAAGAAAGAGAAAATCTAGCTTAGTTTTACATTTATAAAACTATTCCATGATTACATTTTTTAAAAAGCATTAACAAAAATTACACAAGCACAATATCTTAATATATTTTTGCTATAATTGAATTGGACTTGTTTTATTTTTGTCTAGAACATTTTAACTTTTTAGGTGTTTAAATAGGTGTTTTAAGTTAAAGTTTTAGGTGTTTAAAGTTAAAAATAACTTTTTAGGTGTTTTTAGATAACACCTAACTTAATTATAGTGGTTGAACACATTTAAATAGCAAGATGTAATGGAAAGAACTTTCAGCCAGGAATCAGGAAACCTAGGTTCTAATCTGGGTTCTACCTTTAACTCTGGGTAATTGTTAGCAAGTCATTGAACCTGCCTTGAATTCAGTTCCTTGTCTCTAAAAGGAGATGGGATTAACTAGATCTCTAAGATCTTTTCCAATTCTTACATTTTATCATTTGCCTGTTGTCTTTAATGGTAGACCAAAATTAGTTAAAAGTAAATGGATTTTATAAGTAGAATACCAAGGCTCCATAATTTTCAATAACATTAGAATATAGCAATTTATTGTCAATACACTGGTTAAATCCTACCAAAATTCTTAGATGTCACACTCCACATTGATGGTTGAATATCATAAAAGTAGTCCCTAGTGGCTATTCTTAGGGCCTCAGATCTTGTTAGATGCACTTAGGAAACTTTCACAATACCGTGAGTTATGCTGTTAACCAGATGAAGCTTTGAGGGAGGGATATCAGTCCCTCATTCAATTCTTCATTCATGCATCAGCCTTTTTTTTTTTAATAGAAAAGTCCAGCTGAAGGGTAGATGGAAAGGTCTTTTACAAAAACATAGTGGTAGGATAGATGACAAGACCCCAGTGTCTTTAGACTATTTAAGTAGATAAGATGATAGTCATGCATTAGCTTTTAAAACACATTAGAATAGGGAGGATTTAAAATAGTTTCAGAATAGAGAAAGTTAATGGATCAATGACAGAGTAAACTTATCTCAGACTCAAGTCTGGTAATGCAAAAGCAAAATTTCTTTAATGCTGTGTTTGAATTCAGAAGGCGAAATGATACTTACTTATGCATTTTGGAAATGTTGCTACTAGTAAATTTCCAACAGATCCAAATGAAGTGTTTTAAAGATGATCTTCTTTAAAAATCCAGTGCCTTAACAGACAATAGCCCTGGTTCCTGAAACCACAAAATCTTCTACACAGAGGATCGCTGGTGGGATATCAGAAACAGAGGAAGTTCACTTCTGTGAATGAGAAATTTCTACAGAATTCAGTAGTTATTGAAGGGGGTTGACATCCAATATAGGATTACATAGTTGTGATGGAAGGTGAAAGAAGCATCTGTCAAGGTGTATTTTAAGAGCCACTAGTTTCTGCTTCTTCCTCCCTTCTTTACCTCTACTAATAATAAAAGCTAACATTTATATACTGCTTTAAGGTCTACAAAGCACTTCACATAAATCATTCCATTTGCTCCCACAGCAATCTGAGGTGAATATCATGTGCATTATTTTATAGATGAGGAAACTGAGTCTGAGAAAGGTTAAGTGACTTCCCAGTGGTCACACAGCTAGAAAATATTACAAGCAGAATTGAATCAAAGTCTGTCTTGATTACAAGCCCAGGACTCTTGTCCCTCTGACTAGAAATGCATTTGCACAGCAAAGAGGCAGGAAAAAAGATGGACATTTTCTGCTCCCTTCCTCCACTCAGCAACTTATACCCAATCCACTGTAGAGCCTGGTACAGAACGACCAATGGCCATGTAGCACAGTCCTATACACACAGTTTGAATGAGAACATTAGGGGTATTATGATGACAGTGCTTTGACAAACATCTGGCTGCTATGGCTGAGAAATGAAGATGGTTTTACTCCGTGGGCATCCATTCTCCAGGACTTAGTTTTTACAAAGTTATGTGTGATATGTCCCTGTCAAAAGCATACTGGCTTTTTTCTCCTAGCATAGGTCTTTTCCCCTAGAGCAGCAGTTCTCAACCTGTACATCACAACTCCTTTGGGGGTCAAACGACCCTTTCACAGGGGTCGCCTAAGACCATCAGAAAACACATATTTCCAATGGTCTTAGGAACCCAGACACCGCTCCTCTATCCATCTCCAGGTGGGTCCACCCACATGCAGATCCACCCACATATAAGTATTAAAGGGTCAAGGCATTAGGAAGATTGAAAACCACTGATCTAAAGGGAAGGATTCGCCACAGTGTTTTCAGTCTCTTACATTGTGGTGAATGAATGAGATAAGCTGTTCTGTAACGTTGGCTGCCAGCATATATACCAACTCTGCCGTGCTGCATGATACACATCTATTGCCAGTGTACACATAGGACCTTGGGGATCTGAGATCATATTGGGTAGACCCCAAACCCTACTACAGCTTTGCATGAAAGTAGAATGGTAGGCAGTTGGATTTCCAGATGTTGCATATTCTAGTTCGCCAAGAAATAAACACAGAAAAACATTTTGAAATGTATTCGTGGCACATCAAGAAATTAAGTCATTTGGTCCCCATAATGTACCTTGGAACTGGTTTTAGATTTAGATACCTCCATTGTACCCAATCCATAAGTAGAATATGAACCTTCATTACCTTTTTTTAAAAAATCAAGTAATCATTTTTAAAAATATAGACACACACACACACACACACCAGTCACAGTCATATTTGTACTGCTAGAGTTCCTCAAAATCATGTTGTCTTTAGCTTTCCAACATCAGTCTGCGAAAGAACGATATTCTGTCAGGGAACAAAAGGAAGATAAGCCCGTGACATGGATAAACCTTTCAGAATGAACAGAAGACTAGTAATGGAATCATTTTTTTAAGGCTTCTTAAACACCCTTCTAGAGCCATCTGGATTTGCTGTTCTTGTTGCTGTTGTTGAAAAAGATGACTGAGAGGAGCTAAAGGAGGTCTGAAGGAAAAGCCAAGACCACTGTTTCTCTGTCTATCTTGTGTATAACTCTAGGTCATGTAGCCATGGCGCAGACTAACGGCTGGTCTCATCGTTGTCAGCGTTACATTTTGTCTCCTCTCCTTTCACAGAGTGAAAGTAGCAGCAGTAGCAATATCTCCACCATGCTGGTGACACACGATTACACGGCAGTGAAGGAGGATGAGATCAACGTCTATCAAGGAGAGGTCGTGCAAATTCTAGCCAGCAATCAGCAGAACATGTTTTTGGTGTTCCGAGCCGCCACTGACCAATGTCCCGCAGCAGAGGGCTGGATTCCCGGCTATGTCCTGGGGCATACCAGTGCAGTCATCGTAGAGAACCCTGATGGCACTATGAAGTGAGCATCTCTCCAGTTTCCTAAAAAGGGTAGGGGGGAGGGAAAGAAAAATCGGGACATATGAGGCCAGTGAGATTAACGACAAAGTAGGAATTACATTTGAAGAAAAGACTGGGGGCCTGTTAGGGCAAGATGCAATTCTAATTGTGACATATAATCCGGAAAATAGTGATAATGATAATTTACATTTATAGCACTTTCAGGTTGATGAAGCACCTCCCTCAGAACAACTCTGTGGAGTCAGAAACGCAAATATTATCATGTTCATTTTATAGATGAGGAAATTGAGGCTCAGACAAATTAAATGGCCTGTCTGTGATCACGCAGTTAATAAATGTTACATCCCAGTTTCATAACTCCAAGACCAGCGCATTGTCCCAGAGACTCATCTGCCTGCTAGGAAATAGTTATGCTGTATTTGGAAGTGAATAGATTTTTCAGTTAACCAAAAATTTTTAGATCACAGTCTTCCTTCATTCAACAAGCATTTGATTAAGCCTCTGCTATGTGACGGGCACCATAATAGGGGCTAGGATGCAGAGATTAAAAACAAAACAGTTTGATGTTCTCTTTGGGAAAAACAGCACAACTGTGGATAAGTAATATGAAACACAAAATAATGTCTTGTGGGAAGAGGATTGGAATAAGGCCTGGGATGTTGGGAGGTTGGATTTGAGCTGAGATTTGAAGGCACCTGGGGATGCTGGAATACACATACACAGGTGAGGAGAGAGTATATCGCAGGTATGAGCAACAGCCTGAACAAAGGCACAGAGATAGGAGAAGACACATTATATATGGGGAACAGCAAACAGTTTGGATTTTGTCCTAGAGGAAATTTGTGTCTTCCAGTGTTACGTAACCAATAAGTCTGAGGGGGTGGTATTTGACGTGTGACTGCAGTAAGGAAACTGGTGTACAATTTATTCTTGAAAATCAGCCTCCTTGGTTAATCTCAATAATTAAAAGACTGGAAACCTATCAGAAACCTTGGTTTCTAGCTTTATAACAGCAATAATGAAACCTCTTTCTCTCCTGAATTTCTCTGAGACATACTCTGTTGCTGTAGGAAGCTGGCCAAATGGAATCCCCTGCTTGGTCCCATAAAATCCAATGTAAATGGGTCTTTAAAAATGAAAAGGCAGCCAGTTTCCAATAGTATGAATGAGTAGACTTTAAAACTCATCACTCTCTTCAGTGTTCATCCCAATTATATTGCTAACTACATGCAGTCTTGTTTCCAGGCAATTTGGACTACTAACTGCCGCTTAGTAGTATCTCAGCACAATTAAGTGCATTTAGGAGTATGGGAAGAGCTCTTAAGTCCCTAATACTTGCCATTTAAGAAAAGAACAAAAAGCTTGATCAGAGGTCTGTTTTCTTGCAACGTTCCTAAGTTTCTGTAAGTTTCATCTTTTTTGTCTTCTCAAACTCTGATTATATGCAAGGATCCCATTATTGTATTTTTAATTTTTCAAAGGGAAAATAATTCCTTTCGTAGGCCTTTTTATATCTCAGTTCTTAAAACTTCAACTTCTTTTGAATATAAGAGACTGATGATGTTGAATTCTTATAATTTTGTTATATTAAAGCAGAGGAAAATTTATGAGTGATTTTTGTTTAGCTCTTCATACCCATCAGCTTAATATTTTCTTTTACAATAGTTTCTGGGAGTCAAATGGATTTTCTTTTAGAGATTCTCTATAGAACATTTTTAAAAAGGAACAGTATTTAACAGAGCATTTCATTTTCTTCTAGGAAGTCAACATCTTGGCACACAGCACTCCGTTTAAGGAAAAAATCTGAGAAAAAAGATAAAGACGGCAAAAGGGAAGGCAAATTAGAAAATGGTTACCGCAAATCACGAGAAGGACTTACCAACAAAGTTTCTGTGAAGGTCAGTGAAAGTGTCTCCTGGAAGACCAAGACCGGAGTGTTCTTCCAAATGCATATGCAACCAAGATTAATCATGCGCCAAGCAAAGGACAGCCAAGAATATGCAGTTGCTAAATTAAATGCATTTGTGGCAACTGTGCCTTTTTCCACTTTTCACCAGATGCCATTACATCAGAGAGCAAAATGGCTTTCCTTCTTATTCCATTTGGGTTGTCACTTTTCTTTTAGAATGTAAATATTCCCCTAAAGGGTTAATCTTAGCTATAAACTACTTTAATCCACTATAATTAGATTCCTTCAAACCTTAGATCCATAGGAAATGGAAGTTTTCTATTAAATGGGGGAAAATGGAACATCTGACTTACCTCCCATATATGAAAAACATCCACAGTATTTTGATAAGCCACTGGTGATATAAAGATAAATATGACAGAATTTGTCCCAAGGCACCCACAGATTTGAAACATAATAGTTTGTTGTGGCTGGGGTGGAGGAAACGGTAAGAGAGGATGCAGAGGAAGTGCCCTTTCCTTTTTCTTCGCTAAATTTTGTTTTCCAGTAAGTATTTATTTTCTTTCTCCCTTTTTTCCTCCTTCAAAAAAATCAAAACCCTTATTGTGAATATGTTATATATAGTAACTCTTGTCCCTAAATGCATAGTCAAGGAAAACAAATTCCTACATTATCCATGTCCAAAAGAACTGAAAGCTAAAAAGGATTCCCATCATTTGGGGAATAGGTGAACAGATTATGATTTATGAGCATAATAGAATATTATTTTGTCATAAGAAATTATGAAAGGACAAACAAGTCAGAGAAGTTTTTTTTTTAATTGATTCAGAATGGAGTGAGTAGACCAGGGAGGACAACTATAAGAATATTGTGAAAAAGAAGCCCTTTTCATTAAAGAAAAAAAAACAAAGCATATTAAGTTTAAGCTTCACTTTTATGCTTGAGGTGAGACAGAAAGCCTTTAAAGACAAAGCATAAAATTGTTGTGGCATGAAGCTTCCACGTTGTGTTAAAAAATCATCAAAAACCATTTTTTATCATTTTTATTTCTACATCAAATTACTCTTTTTTATATCTTTAGGAAATAATTCTAGTAGGAACTGAAACCAATGATCCTTAAAATAATCCATCCTTTGGATTGTAATTGTTGTGTTTTGTTTTCTGTTTCAGCTTCTTAATCCCAACTACATTTATGATGGTAAGTTGCATTTTTGTTTCTAGGATTCATAGTAATTGGTGGGGAGAGAATTTTTAACCCATTGAAGCATCCTACTGGGATATTTTCTTTTTTGGAATTTAGGGCATGCATAGCTATTTGAACTAAATATCCTTATTCTTTTGTTTCAGGGTGAGGATGGGGGGGGTTATAAAGAGAATACAAAAAAATTAAGTAGCTCACTAATAGTTAATTTGTTCATTATCCTTTTCAGTTCCCCCAGAATTTATAATACCATTGAGTGAGGTAACATGTGAGACAGGAGAGACCATTGTTCTTAGATGTAGAGTTTGTGGTCGCCCCAAAGCTTCAATAATTTGGAAGGGCCCCGAACATAACACATTGAACAGTAATGGACGCTACAGCATCTCATACAGGTATGTCAATTCTTAATCTTATTTTAGTTTCACTTACTAAAGGAAGTATATGATAGAATACAGATAAGGAAAAATGTAGCACCTGTAGTTCACTGCATTTACCTGAATATAGGAAGGATCTATGCACTTCTTCTGAGAGATTACTAGTGTGAGAGCTTTCTCCATCAAAGCAACTGGCTTAGTATAGAATTCCTAGCCAAGGGTAGGGAAACTACAGCTTCGAGGCCACACATGGCCTTCTAGGTCCTCAAGTGCGGCCCTTTGAATCTAGAGATTGATAGAACAGATCCGAGAAGTTAAGTCGCTTGCTCATGATCATGTGGCTAATCATTGTCAAAGGCAGGATTTGAGGCCAATCTTCTCAACCTGGAGGCAGGCTCTCCATCCATCACAGCTCACTGCCCCTCCATTTGAACAATGTGTGCGTGTGTGTGTATGTGTGTGCATATGCACACATATGTGCATGTGTGTGCATGCACATAGACATACAGCAAAGATAAGCATCTAACAGGGTTTCCATTGTCTGCTTCATGAAGAGAAATTCTAATATGTGTATTAATGTGTTTGGCAGTGATTTAGGAGAGGCCACTCTGAAAATAATCGGTGTGACCACAGAAGATGATGGTATCTACACGTGTATAGCTGTGAATGACATGGGTTCAGTATCATCATCAGCCAGTCTGAGAGTTCTAGGTAAGCTACACAGTAGTTGGCTGCAACTTCCTTGGAGGTTCTTGTAGGTCTTTCAGAATGAAGATTGGGTAGGTTGGACAAAGTGAGGATATTTGCCGTTCAGGTTCTCACTGTATAACCAGACTATATCATGAGTCATAATGTCCTGTTTGTCAGGAAAAATATTTAATAGTTTACCATAGCCTGAAAATTTACATTATGAAGTCACAAAAGGACTAGAAGAAGGTTAGGCAATCTTTCAAAAGTCATATTCAAAGTGGCTTGTCCTGTTCTTCTGAAATCTTAGGGATAGCGGGCCCAATGAAACAGTTGTTGGAGGTAGCTGCACTTCATGGTAGAGAAGTAGATGTGGAGATGGTGACATGCTTAGATTACTGATCCTTGGGCTAGAACAACAAAGGCAGAGGTATCACCTCCATAAGGCCACTGTTAAAATATGTACTTCTACCCCAGTCCTCTATTATTCAAGTTCAACAAGAATTATTCAATCTACAAAGGAAGATAGATGAATGAACAAATCAAAAGCATGTCTTTAGTGTTTAGTCTATGAGCCAAGCCCTGCTAAGTGCCAGGAATACAAATACAAAAGTAAGATAGTCCCTGCCTTCATTGCTGGCTTACTTAACATTTTAAATGAGATGTGGTTTTTGTCCTCAGAAAAGCGCATTAACAAATCAGTTTTTCAATATAGCTAATAAAGTGTGGATCAACACATATAAGATATCTGTTGATTTCAGTAGCAGAATGGGCTCTGAAACTTGGCAGTGAAAACCCCCAAATCACAGGGGGCTCAGTGAGATGGCCCCTAGTTAGTCTTAGGAAGATGAGATCCCTTGGAGCAGAAAGAAACCTTGAGCTAGAATAGCATGTATTAGACAGTTTACATCATCCTTATCATACACTGATTCTATTCTGTCTTATATGGGGTATCCCAAAAGTGTTAGGGCAGCTATTAGCATTTGAAGCTACTTAATCTTATAAATTGCCCTAATTCTTTTGAGATAATCTTATATATGGAACTGAAAGTTCTCATTTAATGTACTTGACCTGCTTCAGGTCTGAGGGAGCCAACTATTTACAGGAGAATGTTTACAGCATTCTTAATGGCCTGCAAGTGGCATAGATGGCAGCTTCCAACGAAAATCTAGTATAAAATTCCAAGTTTGTAGGCATTAACACTCCACAGACATCATTTATGATTCTGGTGAAGGGTCCCTCTGCTCAGACACAGCCAGAAGAAATAGAATGGCTCTTAGTGCCTTTTACCTGTATAATTTAAACTCAGTAAATCTATGCAATGCAGAAAAATTATTTTAGGATTATGAAATCAGGTAGAAGGATGATCTTCAACCAGAAACCAAAGAAATGAAGAGGTTTTTTTAAAAGGAACTACAGAGAGACATTCTGCAGGGATTTCAGTGTGTCAGAAGCTAATGATAGCTAAAGAACTTCCAAAGGGTTTAAACATCTTCACACTGCAGGTTTTCATGGGGAAAAATTATATAGAGAGGCAAGTACATGTATGTATAGCAGATCTACCTAACTGGATGAACCTCGAGCTGCTCAAAGTTGGTTTGAAATATTTTCCCATTTCACAAAATGTCTTTTACAAAAAACTTATCATGGGGGCAGCTAGGTGGCGCAGTGAATAGAACACCACCCCTGGAGTCAGGAGGACCTGAGTTCAAATTCAGCCTCAGACACTTAACACTTAACTAGACTTGTGACCTTGGGCAAGTCACTTAACCCCGTCTGCCCTGCCTTCCCCCCTCCAAAAAGCACAAAAAAAAAGTCTGGAAAAAAAAAGCTATTATATTTACCACTTTTAGCATTTTGCTTTTTTTCTTGTCTTTTTTTTTTTTTTTTAAAGATAAGAAAACATTCAACTACCTTCGTGATTATATAGTCAGGTTGGCCGTTGCTACAAGCTCCCCAGAGTGACAAGTCATCCACATGTTCTTTTACCCCCTGCTGCCCACTCATAATGCACATCTACTTTCCCATTTGGTTTTGGGACATTTCCTATATAAATATATAAGCCCGGGGATAGCCAAGAAGATTTTGCTGGTGATTCAAACAGGATTTTATCATCTAAGTCCACTTCTGAAATCAGATTCTAAAAGTGGTCTTAGAGGCAATAATAATATCCTTTGTATTCTCTGATAAAAATGCGGCAGGGATTTTTATTTGTTCACTAGACTGCCGTGATTGTGTCATTTGATCTACATTTAAAAAAAAAAATCTGTTAGAAATCAAGGAAATGACCAACGTATGTATTGATTCAGATTTAACCTTTGTTTTTTAGTAGCTTGGGTCCAAAATTTCTTGACAGAAATGGCAAAAGTTTCAGACTGATCTAGTGAAGAAATTATTCTTTAAAAGGGCTATCCAATGCATTCCTTTTAGAAGTGGGTAGAAATACCTTCAAAAAACCATGATTTTTTTGGTTTGGGTATTCCATCCAAGAATATAGATTGCAGTCCTTCTAGGACTTGGTAAATGGTTCTTAAAGATTTGCTGTCGAAAAATGCATTTTTCCAGTAGTTCTAGTGAGGAACTCTGAGGAACTCCTCTCTGAGAAGAGCTAGGCTGCTCTGCCGCAGATAGACATAGAGTCTGTTACCAGGCTGCACTTCACTGGCAGAGCCCTCAAGTCCCTAGGGTCAGTAAATCTGTCTTCTTTTGAAATACTTGGTTATAACTTCTAACTGATCATGCTGTTATTTCCTGATCTTAGACTTCAAGTTAATTCCATAATAAGACCAAATTAATTGTTTATTTCAAACTTGTCAAAATTTTGAAAGTAACTTCTTATATCTTTCGCTTCAAGTTACTTTATAAAAGTTTGCTTGGGTTTTTTTTTTTTAATCCTGACAAGGATGACAAGATAAATGTGAAACCAATTGGGAAGTATATTAGTGTTATAAAACTTATAAAAAGAATTTCAAGTGAAAATGTAAGTGCTTGCTAGTTCATATTTGGTGATCACAAGTTCAATAACACATAGGAAAAAGTTCTTAAAACTAGCCACCCTTAGAACCCTTCATGTACTACACTTAATGCTGCAGTGGCAGATTTTCATTACATTGAGAACTGGCATAGCCCTTCAGTGTTTTTCTATACACAAAAATTGCTTACATTGCAGGATCTAATAGACAGTGCCATGATGAGTCATCAGAGGAGGAATTTAGTGGAGGTAGAGGTCCTAAGACGAAGAAATAACAGCATGATGAGATGTCAATTGGTAGTTGTAATGAAGCATTGCAATGTAAGTCTGACTCAGCACACAGTCAGCATAAAGCACCATGAAGGAACTTGGGGGAATGAACTGATGATGTCAAGGATAGAAAGTTAAAAAAAAACAACCCTTTGATTTGAAAGATAAAACATCAAGTCTAAATTATACTTCTTTTAAGGAGACTAAATTAAAATGACTCCAGTGTTCCATGGGTTTGAATGTTTCTGAAATTATAATGGGAGTTTTAATATATTATACATCTCATGGTCTTTTCTCAGTCCTCTTCTTTCTTGACCTGCTACTGCTAACATTTTTGAAATGCCCTCTTCCTGGTCAGAAAGATGAAAAACGAAATATAAGTGCTCGCTCGCTCTCTCTATCTCTCTCTCTCTCTCTCTCTCTTGTCTCTCTGTCTCAGTCTTTCTCTCTGTCTCTGTCTCTCTCTCTTTGTGTGTGTGTGTCTCTCTGTCTCTCTGTCTCTGTGTGTGTGTCTGTCTCTGTTTCTCTCTTTTTTTTTTCTCTCTCTCTCTCCCCCCCCCTCTTCCTTTCCCTCTCTCTCCATGCTTCCCTCTACCCCTCCCACCTTCATAGGGGTTGGGCAGTGTGGGGCTATTACATTTGGTAGGATTTGAGCGCTGACTGGACTTTGCAAAGTTCATTTTTCCCAATGAAGTTCTCAGACCTTTCTTTCATTATATTGGATTTTTTTCCTCTCTACCCTGTGTCCTCCATCCCTATTTTCAGAGGCACTGTGTTCTTGACTTCGGTACTTTTTAAAAGTCTCTTCCCCATATGAATAGAAGAAGCTGGGAGTCAAGACCTGGGTTCTAATCCTTAGCTCTGCGATAATTCACTCTGGGATCCTGGGCAATGTCATCCTTCTGGGCCTCTCTTTCCTAATCTATAAAGTAAAGAATGTGAATAAGGTGATCTCCAAAGTCCTTTTTAACTCTAAAATCTAGAATTCTATGATCCTATTTGTATTCATACCCTTCCCATATTTTGTTTTACTTAAAAAAATAATTGTCTGTGACAATGAGTATTCCTTTCTTGTTTTACATGTAGATTGTCAAGAATTCCCTTTACAGATTGAGTTAGGGCTGAAGAAGACA
Organism: Pseudocheirus occidentalis; assembly: GCA_028646575.1. NCBI lineage: Eukaryota > Metazoa > Chordata > Mammalia > Diprotodontia > Pseudocheiridae > Pseudocheirus > Pseudocheirus occidentalis. The sequence continues at coordinate 251,328,384 of CM053594.1, forward strand.
ATGTTTAAAGATTCTGTATGGGTTTGGATTTTTATTTTTTTTAAGCACTTGATAAAGCTTCATTGGTTTTTATACAAAGGAAATTTTTGCCCATTAAAGTTATCCTGCAATGTAGTCTAATTCCTTTTGGCTTAAAGCAAATTGAAAATCTTTAAGGTAGAAGATTAAAAATGGTTTCTTGGTAACTCCGACAAGCCTTTGACTAAAGCAGCCTGGCCTCCCTTTGAGAGGATATCGGTCAGATGGCCTCATTTTTGGGGGACAGTCACAGTGGTACCACGTTCATCATAACCAAAGGTTCCCCAGCATCGGCCTCACTTCTTCCTGTGTCAGCCCATGGTACATTTCTCATATATCATGCTAATGTCACAGTTTTTTGAGAGAAGTATTCAAAGTCCCAACAGTGAACACACGTTTGTGTCTCCTAAGGTGAGGGCCTCAGATTTACTAGTAGACTGTTTTTATTGCCAAGAAAATTTTATCAGGCCTCTTTTGTGTCAGTCTGGAAAGGGTTGGTATAATGATGAAACCTACAATAAGTGCCTAAAATGAGATTTAAAAGAAAGTAACTAGTTTTTGTTTCACTTAAATTGATGAAATAAAGATTATATGATAGTTTAAAAAAAAAAAAAGAAATACCCTCTTCCTTGGATTTTTCACAACACTGTGTTCACTCTTCTAACCTAATTGGCCTCTCTTTCACAATCTGAAATTGTTCCCCCTTGTTCCACCCTCCATGTGTTGGTTTTACTACAGGGCTCTGTCATGGGCCGTGCTCTCTGTCTGTCTACAGACTCTTGCTTGGTGATCCCATCTGCTCTCTTGGGTTCAGCTGATACTTCCACATAGGTCCCAAATCTATACACCCAGCCCCGGTCTCTCAACCAAACTCCAGTCTCACATCACTAAATAGCTAATAGACATCTCCAGCTGAATGTGCTGCAGACATTCATCTGATGTGTATTTTTCTCCAAGAAAACATCTTAACTTTTCGGTTTCTGTTGAAGACACCACCATCTTCCTGGTGACCCAGGTTCACATCCTCAGTGTCTTCTTCAACTCTTTCTTCTCTCTTACCTTTCATATCCCAATGCTGTCAAGTCCTGTCTGTCCTTTCTCCACAGTATTATCTGCCATATGTTACCTTACCTCCACTCACATGGCCGTTACTGTACCTCAGGCCCTCCTTGTATCTCACTTAGACTGTTGTCATGGCCTCCTGAATGGCCTCCCTTCTCCAATTCATCTTCTATCCAGGTGTCAAATTGATCTTTATAAAATATAGTTCTAACTATGTTGCTCTCTTGTTCAAGAAGCTTCAGTGGCTCCCTCTTGCCTCTAGGATAAAATACAAACTGCATTGTTTTTTACACTGTAGAGACTTGTTTCACAGTCTGGCTCTAGCCTGCCTTTCCAGGTTTGTTATACGTTGCTCTCTGTCACATTCCCGTGTTCCAGCCAACCTGGCCTGCTTGTTGTTCTCCATATGTATGTAGCAATCAATCTCCCAACTCCATCCATGCCTTTGAACAACCTGGCCCCCATGCTCATCGCAGCCTCCTAGAATCCCTCAGTCCCTTCAGAGCACAGGAGGCCTATCCCAATCCTCCACTTTTAGTTCCCTTCCTTTGGAAACTACTTACTGTATATTTTGCATTAATTTTATATCTACATATCGTTTCCTCCTAATAAAATGTAAATTCCTTGAAGACCAGGGTAGTTTTATTTTTTACTTTTTTATCTTCAGGCCCTGGCACTCAATGGGTGCTTAATAAATGCTTTTTGAATTGAATCAAAGTTATTGTTATTTTTAAGTATCTCATATGATAGTACTTAGGAGAGAAAGTTTAATTAAAATTAAGTGGATACAAACTGCAAAGATCAATGAGCTATTATAAATTGCATTGGAGGGGAACACTATTCTAGGCCACTACTGCACTGCATGGTCAGATGGCTACGTGAGACAAGGAATAATTAGGCTTTCACTAGGTGAAGGATGATGAAAGTATTCCTTCTTTCTTTCAGGTCCAGGAAGTGATGGGATCATGGTAATTTGGAAAGACAGCTTTGATTCCCTCTACAGTGAAGTGGCTGAGCTTGGCAGGTATGAAATAAAAACTCCCTGAAATACAAGGAGCATTCTGTAGGACTTAGCAAATCAAATGACTCAGTTGGATAAACCTAAGTTTTGGTATTCTACAATATCCTACAACCAGCTATTAATTATGTATGTAACATAGTTTAAATTAAACCTATTTTCATCTTTATGTCTCAGTAGCATAATATCTGAATAGCCCAAAAATGTTTTTGTTTGCTTGGGTTTTTTTGCTTTTTGGAGGGCAGTTGGGGTTAAGCAACTTGCCCAAGGTCACACAGCTGGTAAGTGTCAAGTGTCTAAGGTCAGATTTGAACTCAGGTCTTCCTGACTCCAGGGCTGGTGCTCTATTCACTGTGCCACCTAGCCACCCACCCCAAAATGTTTTTGCATGTTGACTTAAGTGTTACACTTGGATGATATAATCATATCTTAGAGAATAGGATTTTTCCCATAACGAATCCCCTAAAATGATCTTTTCTAACTGCCACTTAAACTTTTTTTAGGGGCAGGTTCTCTGTTGTTAAGAAATGTGATCAGAAAGGAACCAAGCGATCGGTAGCCACTAAGTTTGTGAACAAGAAGTTGATGAAACGAGACCAAGTTACCCATGAACTTGGAGTCATGCAGAATCTCCAGCATCCCCTGCTAATTAGCCTCCTTGATACATTTGAGACTTCCACCAGTTATGTCCTGGTCTTAGAGATGTGCGTATGACCTGACTTCCTTTACCACTTTCTAATCTTTTTCTTCTGATGTTTTCTTAATTCTTTATCTTATACATGAAGGGAAGAAAAAATAGGATCTTTCCAGATTCAACAGAATTCCTTAAATATATATATTGGAAATCAAAAACAAAAAGTTTTGGAGTTTTCTAAAATAAAAACAAAAATAGTTTGACCACCGATCATATGTACCTAACAAATTCTGTTGTCACACACCCTCTACATTATAGACTGGTTCCCAACCATCCTGGTGACCCAAGCCTGAATCCAAGTGGTTCTTAGCATGCTTGAATTCAGAGGGAGCCTGGAAAGGTAACTCACCCCTGAATTATTACTGGTGTGAAGAATATCCTTGAATTTTTTTACCTGGGAAGGTTCTACAGTTTAGTTGATTTCCTGTCTTTCTCAAAATGTGGGACATCTGTCTTTTTTTTCTTTTTTTTTTCATGAATCCAGACAAAGAACTATACATAGGAACAGTGTCATAACAGATGTTTTTATGCATTCTAGGGCTGATCAAGGCCGTCTTCTAGACTGTGTTGTGCGGTGGGGGAACCTCACTGAAGGGAAGATTAGAATGTATCTTGGAGAGATTCTGGAAGCCGTGCAGTACCTTCATAACTGCAGAATAGTACATCTGGACCTAAAGGTTAGTGGAATGCTAAGTTCTGGGTGACTTAGGATGAGTAATTCTTACTAAAACACAGACAACAACATTGTCTCTTCTCTTGAATGTAGTAGTCTTGTCAGAATGGAAACAGTGGACCCCCCGGTACGCTATCCCCAAAAACCGTTCCCAGGGACTGGCTTACATATCAAACCACAATATTCCAACTCTTTTGAGATTTCAATTCACAAACCACCTAACATGAGTTTCGAGACAGACCTGTCATATACTGAATTCTGCTCTGTGGTACATAGTATTATCTTAAGTGTTCCAGTATGACAGGGGGTACTTGACAGATTTCAGTGTTATTTAAGTTATAAAGTAATACATCTTTGTCCTAAGTTTGGATACGCATTTGTGGTATTTTTCCCCATCCTGTAGGCAATAAACTACTAAAAGCTAAGCCTTCCCATCAAACGATTTGACAGGTCCTAGACCTAGAAGGTAGTTTTGGATTTGCCATAAATAGAAGCAATATTAAAACACAGAGATTTTTCTTTCAGAAACTGAAGAAAGAGCATGGAGAGGTTAGCTTAAAACTGCACTAAGACTTTTGGCACACACTATATTTCAGTTGATCTTGTGATCTCATTGATAAGAGTAATACATCTATGCCTTTCAGTGTTCATATCCTAATAAATTCACATTCTCATTTTTTTAGGTTATGATTTCTCTATATCTCTATATCTGTATGGATATACAGCTACATCTATCACCTATGATATGTTTGTCAATATCGGGAGAAAAATACATTACGTCTCTTCATTGCAAGTGAATATTCATAGGCATATAAATGATCCATAATACCTATGGCCCAGGTGTTTGAGGTCTTTCAAACACCCAGTAAGACTTTCTGGGGTTTCAGCCATTTTTAATATGTTTAAGAGTAGATTTGAATAGTCATGATCAGCTTTTAAAAGGTAGAGAATGCTTTTTTTGTTTAATCTTTTTTGGGGGCATCTGGTAGCCAACTTTGTAAGCCAGCATTGCCATTGAAAGAGAACTTTGTTTGAGGCTTTGTTAGTTAAGTTTCAGGGAAAACTATTTGACCAATGGAATGCCTGTGAAGTCTGTGCAGAGTGTAGAGGGGCAAGCATGGAGCTCTTCAGTGAAGGACCTTGGAGTGAGGACAACCTGGGTTTGAGACAAGCAGGGTTGTTCAGTATCCCCAAACTACTTTATGAGACATTTAAGTTAAAGGTGAGCTGCTGATCTGCTGTATAAATGAAGAGGTTCGAAACTGCAAGTTCTCTTTCACTGATGAAATCACAAGTGAGACACACACATGCATGCACACACACACACACACACACACACACACACAAACACCAATTTTATGAAAGAATTTAGTCACATTAGACATGTCCCTCTCCTCACCAATGTCAGTGGCATCTGTGCTGAACACAGAAATGTTTTACCCTGCTCTTTAAGTAAATGGTTTTGACTGCTCTTCCAACTCTTAAGAGTAGCACCTGTCTTTTCGTTGTGGCCCTGTAGTGACTAGTACACACGTTTTGTTAAATTGAATTGAGTTATAATAAAATTAGCCTATGGTGGAAGTGAAGGAGGTGGGGATTGTTTAAGCATAGGGGATAAATAAAGCATGGTACCTGGAATCAGGAAGATCTGAGTTCACATTTGGCTTCAGACATTTATTATCTGTGTGACCCTGTTCAAGTTACTTAACCTCTGTCTGCCTCCATTAACCTCATCTGCAAAGTGGGGACAGTAATAGCATCTATCTTCCAGTGTTGTTGTAAAGCTCAGGTAAGTTAATACATGTAGAATACTTTGCAGACTTTGAAAGTATCATTCAAATGCTAGCTGCTGCTGGTGGTGGTGGTGGGTAGGCTTTTGGTTGGTTGGTTGATTTTTCAAAAAATAACAATTTCCTTTTTGTATTTTCTAGCCTGAAAATATTCTGGTGGATCAGAGCTTGGCTAAGCCAACAATAAAACTGGCTGACTTTGGAGATGCAGTCCAACTCAACACAACTTACTATATCCACCAATTACTGGGGAACCCAGAATTTGCAGCTCCCGAAATCATCCTTGGGAATCCTGTCTCCCTTACCTCAGATACTTGGAGTGTTGGAGTGCTCACGTATGTCCTTCTTAGTGGTGTATCTCCTTTCCTGGATGACAGTGTAGAAGAAACATGCCTAAACATTTGCCGCTTAGACTTTAGTTTCCCAGATGACTACTTTAAAGGAGTTAGCCAGAAGGCCAAAGATTTTGTATGTTTCCTACTACGAGATGACCCTGCTCAGCGTCCTTCTGCTGCACTCTCCCTCCAGGATCAGTGGCTGCAGCTGGGCAATAACAACAGTGCTGATAGCCTTGATATATCAAGACTGACTTCTTTCATAGAGCGGCGAAAACACCAGAATGATGTTCGACCCATTCGTAGCATCAAAAACTTCTTACAGAGCAGGCTCTTGCCTAGGGTTTGACCTATCTTGAAGTTCTTTCTCATTCTCTTTCACCTGCCAATCAACTGTTAATTTGAATTTTGAGGAGAAAAAAAAACAGCCAATCAGCTGCTAGTATGTTCATCGTGTGAAATTGCATTCCGAGTAAGCTGTGAGTAACAGTACTTGGGACTTATAGATGCAAGCTATGCTGGGGTGGAGGACTTTAACATTATACTCTGCAAAAAGGCAGATAGAGCATTGCTGTATCACAGTATTTTATTCAGGTTTCTGAAAAAAAAAAAAGATACTTTTTTTAAAAAAATGAACAGGAATAGAATTTTGCAAAATTAAATGTTTTCAAGATTTATTCAAGAAAAATAAATGCCTATGTTCAAACCACTGGTATTAATGAACAAAACAAAGACACATATCTGGAGAAGACTCACTCAAATGGTTACCCATTAACATGGCTTCCATTTGCAGCTTGGTTTCAGCTGGGTCATAGAGCTTATCCAGTTGCCTCGTCTATCTGTATCTTGCATAGCAGTGCACTGAGACCAGATTTGTCTTTTGAGTGCATCCAACCTCAAACTTTTGCATACAAATAGAATGAATCGTTTTGCTCTGATAAAATGTAGGCCTTACTTGTATATAGACTGTTCCTGCCTTCAGTCTGTAATTCCCCCACTCAACCGTCAACTTACCCCACCACCTCAACGTCCTAAATAGTGGCATACCACTGTTCAGGTCCTTCCGTTGGGGGTCAAAGTTTACTAGCCCATCAGAAAAGGACTCCAAGGGCGAATCCTACTCCTGTCACTCCCTCCCCCCCACCTCTTCCCACATCCCACCAAACCCATCAGTCAGATTGTTGAGCAGTATACAGCCAGATGAAAATACTGTAAATGCACTCATTGGGATTTTTCTGTTTGATTTCATATCATGTGCAATGTTGTGGCTTTAACATTTTATGCAACTATTTATGAGGACCTCTGTTGTAACTGTAATAAATATATAGAAAAAGCACATACTTAGTACGGTGAGCTTTATGGTTTTGTGTGTGTGACTAAAGGTTTTTTTTGGGGGGTGGGGGTGGGCAAAGGGATTGTATCACTGTGCCATTAGTTTTTAAGATAGTTAACACATAGCAAAAATTCTTGTCAGTTTTGAGGACTGTAAAAAGTGATTTCATATTCCAAATCTCAAACTGGATAATAGGGTAACATTTTAAAATTTATTATATTCAAAATGCCAAAGTATTATTTTTTCCCAAAATCAATCTTGACATTTAGTACTTTTTAATATTTTTGAATCTGTTTACTTTCTGTACAATAATTGGCTGAATTTTGTGTTCTTTGGTTAAGAAAGCCAATCAAGGGTCAGCCGCCATGAGGCCAGAATCCAGTGCTTCTGTTGCTGTGGCCAAGGTAATGGTGAGGTTGGAGGTATTTTCAGTGAAGAGGGATGTGCTTCTGGGCTACTTTGGATTTTCCTGGATGTCTTTTTACCTGTGACTGTGTGAAGTACAATAAATAGGAAACCAACCTGCATCCCCAAGCCAGTCAGATATCTGGGTCTTGAGCCATAAACCAGCCTAGTTAGCTTTGCAACTTCCAATGTATTTTATTTATTAGTTTTGTTGGGTTTTTTGTTTCTTCTTTGTAAAGTTGTACAGAAACTTTTTAAGAGAAAAAAAATGAATTCAAAACTGGATGTGTATTCGTAACCTCATAACTTTTATTTGTGTATTATTTCTTTTATTATTTCAGTTAAATTTTTACATTATTTTGCATGTATATTTCTTTGTACAGAGACGTGTTTACACAGTATGATGTGATGTAAATATTTTATTTTGCCATCAGTTATTTTAAAAAATTAAACATATTTGACATATTTGCCTGATTTTTGTGTTAGGCCTTTTATTCAGCTTTATTTCATAGGAATTACGCTGGACTAAACATTCTCCCAACCATCTGCGACCTTTAGATCTATAACAATCTTTCGAATGCTTTGAAGACCAAATCCGTCCAGTTTATCAAATCCTCTCTTCCCCTACTCCATCTCTGGAAGCATTTCAAATCATTCATATTATCTTTAGGAAAGAGAAAAGCAAGGAAATCAGCATTTACATAGTGCATACTATGTGCCAGGCCCTGTGCTAGGCATTTTACAAATATTATTTCACCTGATCCTCATGACAACCCTGGGAAGTGCCTTTATTTTCCTCATTTTAAAGTTAAGGAAACTCAGGCAAACATGTTAAGTGACTAGCCCAGGGTCACCCAGCTAGTAAGTGTCTAAGACCACATTTGAACTCTGTTCTTCCTGATGTAGGCCCAGCGATGTAACCATTGCATCACCAAACTGCCTCTAATATTCTCTTTACAATCACCAGTCATCATTTACTAGTTACTATTGTACTGTATGCAAAGATGTGAAAACTACTCAGAGGAATGACTTTTATTGAAATTTGTTCTATAAGGCTCTCTGGTCTAATAATACCCACTTTGCCATCTTTGTTATTAAAATTGAAGACTAAATAAGCAAAGAAAAAAATTGAATTTTTTCAGACTTTTTTTTTAATTCTGTTGCACATTCAAAAAGTCCTAAAATATTTTAAATCACACAGTGACGTCTTGGTATAGCTCTTGTAGAGCTATAAGACTGTAAGACACCCTACAATGAGAAATGATGAATTTCTGAGGCCATAAATAATGCATCTTCAAAGCAAGTTATGCAGATATCAAATTAAAAGTAAAAACCATCTGTATTGTCAGGCACCAACTTCTATAAGAAGGCTTCAGGCTTTGGTTTTTTTCCCTTTTATGGGTCGAAATCCTAAGTTGAGACATTTCTATTTAAACTGAGATAATTTTCCTGCACCCAGTAGACCCCTAAACTCCGGAAGTGAATGACTGAGCTATTCATATAAAAGTAGCGAGGCTCAGGGGGCTTAACAATGAAGGCAAGATTAAAAAGCAACTAGACTATAATACGGCTTTGAATGAATCTCTTACCTAATGAACCCCTCAGCCTTCTTATCCCTGAAATGAGATTGTCAAAGTACCCATGCTGAATGTTTGCATAACTGTCTATAACAAGAAGCAGATGAAAAATTAAGCCAATTATTTGGACATTTTATGAACAGGATGCAATATGAATATTAATTCAAGTCCACAAGCATGTAAACATCTTCTAGCAAAGATGTCATAGAGACAAGGCTGGAGGGGAAAAAAAGCTCAGGCTAGTAAAGAGGATGATACAAATAAGTATGATACATATTTAAATGGGGTGCATGTAAAAAAAAGTCAAATAGATCATTCTTAGATGAAAGAGGTTACAGAAATCTTCATGTGGAAGATGGGGCCTGAACTGGGCCTTAGTGGAAAGTCATGAGCTAATGGAAAAATCGTGGAACTGCGCTGTTCTAAGGATTCACAGCTGGTCACCTTAGCCAGATCCCAGCTACTGCATGGACGTCTTTGTATTTTGTCTTTTCTAAACCTGCTATCACTTCTCAAGGGAGCTCTTCATAATCTCCATTCCCAGAGTTTATAACATGATGCTGCCACTACAGAGAAGACTGAAACCATCCCACCAGAAGATCCTTTCTCCTCAACAACTGAAAACCTCTGTTCGATTCTCTTAATACTTATCTTAGACCTCAGAAGTTGAGGTAGCCCTACCCTTCCCCAAAGTAAGCCCCTCCACCTCTACTCTCAGTACCTTTCTTCCTCTACTATCGAGAGGTTCTTGCTCCATTACTCATTCCTACCATCTCTTCCAAGTTTAGTCTTCCCATCTACTGGTTACTTTCCTCTCTGCTTAAAAACAATGAAGTTTTCCCCAGCCTAAAAAGCCTTCCTTTGAATCCACTTTCCTTTTCTCCCTTCTCTCATTCTTCCTCTCCACATCTTCCCATCTCCCATATCCATGATCCTATGGTTTTATCTTTAATCAGTCTAAAACAAAATTCATTTCTCTTTCTTCCCAAATTATACCTCTTCTGAACTTTACTAGTACTGTCAAAGGCACTGCCATCACCAATCTCAGGCACCCCAACACACAACCATTGTGTTATTCAATTCATTTAATATGCATTTATTAAGTGCCAACTATGTACCAGGCACTGTGCTAACCACTGGCATGTAGTGTCACCATCAACCCCTTACTGTAACCCAGCATCTCTTACATACACTCTTCCTGACTCCCACAGCCACTGCCCTGTTTCAGGACTAGCATCACGTCTTGGCCAGGATAATTACACCAGCCTCCTATTTGGTGATCTCACTTCTAGTTTTTCCCTATGCCAATCCTTCTCCCATGCAGCTGCCAAAGTGATTTTCCTTAAATGTATGAAACAGTGATGATGTCACTACTACCCCACCTACCCATCCATTCAATAAATGCTGGTGGTTCTCTATTCCCTCTAGGATCAAATACAAACTCTTCAAATGGCATTTAGAGCTCTTCACTCTTCCCTTTTTACTCTTCTTATACATTACTCCCTTCCGTGCAATTTTGCAATCCAATAAGACTGGCCTGCACATGTGCGTGTGCGCGTGCGCACACACACACACACACACACACACCTTTGCTACCCTCCAATGCTGGAGTGCACTCCCTCTTAACCTCTATTTCTTAGTAGTCCTGACTTCCTACAAGATTCAGCTCAAGCACTAACTATATAAAACCTTTCTTGATCCCTCAAAATGCCAATTTCCTCCTTCCCCAAACTACTTTGTATTTATTTTTAATATTTTCAGTCTATTCCTCACATACCTTAGATGTGTGTGTGTGTGTGTGTGTGATCTTCCATTGGGATGTAAGCTCCTGGTGGGTGGAGCCCTGTTCATTTTTGTCTTTGTATCCCGAGTCCTCAGCATAAGACCTGGCACGTAATTAGGGTTTGTGGCACCTAATTAGGTATTAATTCACTGATTATATCGGCCCATGTCACTCCTTTAGTCATTAATCTTCATTGTTTTCTTACAACCTACCTTGACAAATTCAGATTCCTTTGTGTGATACTGAAAACCATCATAATGTCATATTGACTCATCTTTCCAACTCTACCTCAAACTGTTCCTCTTTGTACACTCTGCTCCAAGCAAACTAGCTCGATCTCAGTCTGAGAAATTAGTCATAACTCGAGGCTTTTATTCATCATGTCAGATTCTTGAGTTACCACTTCTCTCTCTTACCAGATGGCAAGCTCTGCAGAGAACATGTGTTACAGATTTAAGCTAGGAAGGATCTCTGTAATTATTCCAACCCCATTACCTTATTTTAGTCATCCTTCTATTCCTCAGTCCCTAATCTACCTTGCACAGAGGACTGACTTTCAGTAAGTCTTCATTCCAATTAAATGGATGGATAAATGGAGCAACTTCATAACTGTAACTACAGAGATGCTCCCAGATGGAGATCCCAGGCAGTTTTTCAAATGACTATTTCTCCTTAATAAACTCTTTTGGATTTGACAGGCCCCCAGCTAAATCTTATCCATCCTCCTGCTCATAAGAAGAACGCTAAAAGAGAAAATTAGACTTAAAGCCTTTGGTTTGGAATCCTCAAGACAATCATAATTTCTTCCCACTCCTATCATGGAGTTATGATAAATTGTTATAAAGAATTTCCTTGGCCATGAGAAGAGCCCAAGGAATTAAAATTCAGTCTTTATCTCACAATCCCTTCCCCAGTTTCTAAACCCTGTTTCAAGGTCCTGAACCGACCCCAGCACCACTCACTTCATTTTGTTTCTATACAAACCCCAGCTCTGCTGGCCAGCGCCCCAGTTCATCTTTTTCAGGGTGTTTCTTCTGACGGAGATAGAGCATGTTCATTAAAAATCGGTACTCAAAGTTTAAAAGGGAGGATAACATGCTCTGGACTTTGAGGTGAGAGAGAAACAACCGTTATTTATTGAGTGCCTATTTACTATGTTCTAGTTGTGGCCCTGATATTTGTATAGTGGGAGTACAAGGGGAAGTATGGCAGGGAGGGGAGAGAAAGGTTCATTAACAGTGCAACATGATAGCCAAACAAAAGAAGCTGATGCAATTTTAGGCCACGTTTACAAAGAGTTGACAAGCTGGAGTGTCGATGCAGAGTTTGGGTTCAATTTTAGGATAAACACCCATGGTAGAAATGGTTGCACAGGCGGTGTCTGTGTCACCCTTCACTAATGGTCTTTGAAGCTAGAGGTGTGCTCCCTCTCCCTGCTTCCTGGGGATGTTGGACAGGTAAAGACAGAGATAGGTAAAGAGAAAGGGAGAGCAGATGGCTCTGAGGTTCCCTCCCATTCTGAGGCTCTGTGTAAGCTGGGAGGAGTTTTCTCCTTTCAGAATCTTGTTTCTTCATCTGTAAAAAGGAGTTAGACTAGGTCTTCTTTTAAATCCCCCTCACATTCTGTTATTCTGAGAGGCATGTATAAAATAAGTCAAGCCAGTCCAGACTGGGTGACTCCTGATCAATCCTATATACCTAAAAAGCTCTGCAGAGATCAGGCTAAATACCACTGGAATCTCAGCTGGCCTACTCTTGCTCAAATGAGAATGCCCTCTTTCTCTTCTGTCAGTAGGAATTTAAAAACAGGGCTACTACCAACCTCCTGCACACACCTACTTTTCAGGGATGTGACAGTCTCCCTTTTTCCTTCATATCTCTGACTCAGAGGTACTGATTTAGGAGTCAAATAACCTGAGTTTTCATCCTGCCTTACCTAGTTATGTGATCCTGGGCAAATCAATGGATTTCTCTGGGCCTCAATTTTCCCATCTGTAAAATGGAGGGTTGTACTCAATTACCAAGGTTTCTTCCACCTCTAGATCCTGTGATTCTATGATCACTTCATTAAGGCTCTAAACTTCAGTCCATAGTCAATCAGTCAATAAACATTTATTAAGTTCCTACTAGCACCAAGCACTATGCTAAGCACTGTCCATTATGGTGGATCAATTAATCAATCAATTAACAAGTAGTAAGTGCTTAGTATATGCCAGGCACTAGTACAAAAGGGAGTCTGATCCAAAGGTGTTTACATTCTATTGGTTCAATAACAAATACATGTAAATATGTACAAAATAATTCAAAATAAATAAGGTTGTTGCAAGGAACAAATGAGATAATATTTTTCAAAGCCCTTAGCACAATGTCTGGCGCATAGTAGGCACTTTAAAAATGCTTGTTCATTTTGCCTTTCCTGATTTGTAGCGTTTGCCTGTTTCTGAGGTATAAACACTCACACTGAGCGGATACAGAATGACTTTGGCACACCAATAAGTGATGAATTCTTTGGCCATGGCAACCCAGTAAATAAAGACAACTACAAAAGGTCCTCAGTCCTGTGTAGCCTTCTTCCTGTTCTGCAGTGATAAGTAACAAAAAAAAAAAAAAGAAGGAAGGAAGAAGGAATTAAAAATCTCATCTTGTTTAAACCATACATAACTTATTGACCCCCTCTCAAATAATAATAGTAATAATATTGTACTCTGTGTTCTAGGCACAAGCTGGCCAGGAACAGTTTTTAATTAAATTACTTTTATTCTAAATTCAAGCATTTTCTGCTTGAGAGAGAAAACTGATAGACTTCCCTCATTCCCTCAAACGTCTTTCCCTCAAATACATTTTGAAATAACATTTATAGAATTCTGAACATGGAAAAAATCAAACTATGATAAAACATAATGACACAGCTCAGGACTGGTATTTTACTTTATCAAACAGAACAATGGTCACAGTCTTTCCAGCAGCGCCTAGAAAGTCATTTTCCTAAAACTACCCAGTCTCTCTATGACTGTTCCCCTTGGGTAGGCGTCAGGTCACAAATGGCCAGAAGTAATCAAAAAGATCTCCTCCCTCTGATCAATAACCCTAATGCATTCAGGAAATAGGGAAAGAAGGTACTGCCCTTAGCTTGGTCATTATGGCAAAGGGGAGAAAGCAATAATTAATTGTAACTACAAGTAAAGTATTTCTCCTTCTTAATCTGGTTACCACCCTTAATCCATCTTTCCCAAGCCTTCCTTTTTGCTCCTAACCTCTTCTTCAGTCATGTCTGACACTTCCTGACCCGATTTGGGGTTTTCTTGGCAAAGATAATAGAGTGGTTTGCCATTTCCTTCTCCAACTCACTTAAATGAAGGAGGTTGAGCCTAGGAGAAAGGAGGAAAAGATTTTAGTGGAGGTGCCGTTTCCTGAGAAAGATGACATACATCTCTCTCAGAAGAGGCAAAGGACTCGAAGAAGTCATTTAATTGGTCATCCAGCCTTTCAGTGCCCATGCTGAATACAGGCCGAAAGAGCTTTGTGGAAGTGATAAGATCACAGAGCTACAAAAGAACCAGCAGGTCATCTGACTCTACCCCTTCATCCAACAGAGAGATTAAGTAGCTTGCCCAAGGTCAGACAGGAAGTAAGTGACAGAGTTGAGATTCAGACCCTGGTTCTCCAGTTCCACATTTAGCACTCTCTTTTCACTGTACCAAGAAATGACAGTGAATGCACCAAGAAGATATTGTTGTTGCATCAAGAACATTGCAGTTGATATACCAAAGTCTAGTCCAAGGCATGAAGAAGAAAAAAAGTTCTTTGAAGATCTTCCAAATTAAATTGACACATGTGAATGTTTAATGACTCCGATGCAAAAGCAAATAGAGGAGAAAACTAAAAGTATGGCCCAGAATCAAGAAACAAAAGAGGCTTATGGACTACACAGAAGTTTCATACCTATGCATGATGAATACTTGGACATCTACCAAAGACAAAGAGTCCTAACCTCATGTGGTTGGGCCTTTTTTTATGCCCTTCAGTGACAAGGAAGCTGCATCGATATTCCTAGAGGCAATTCAAAAATCAAAAACTGCTAGATTCAAATCAAATAGCTAGAGGAAGGGAGATGAAGCTTGAGTCTTAGCTACCTGGGCTCACCAAGTCCTGGGACAGCTTTGTTACCTTTCAGGGAAAAACTCACTCAGCTGGCATGGGGAGAGGAGTTAGGATATCACTCCTTCCACAGGTAGGGACTGCTTCATATTTGTCTTCAGGGCCTAGTAGGGTGCCTAGTACATAACAGGTGCTTTTAAAATATTTGTTTAAAAAATATATGTATGTGTGTGTATATTTGTTGAATTATTGAAATGAAGCTCTACCCTAGACGGTGGCTCTGCTGAATTCTCTTGACACAGCACTTAGCACTGTACAATATGCAAATGGGCTCTTAATTTGTTTTGTGCTCAAAGGGATAATTCATGCGGCCTAGCCATCAACTTTATAAGGCATTTTATCTTGTGTCATCGAGGGCAGCAGACATAACTTACAAGCTAAATGCTTGTCCCTTGAGGTCAAGAACTAAGAGTTGGCATTAAAGGAGAAGCAAAATCATTACTGACAAATTCTTTGGGTCAGTCAGGCTGCTTAACCCCGAACTTACTGAGCTGGTTTCATTGTTTTACAAAATGTAACTACTCCAACGGTCCTTACTTCTGCCACTTTGAATGTAGTTAATCTCTGTTCAGTACTCCCCCTACAAGAGATATTGCTACTCCTGGTGCCAAAGATTCTTGGCAGAAGAGTATCATAGTGACTACAATCTTCTCTCTAGCCCAAAAATTCCCAGAAGAGGAAGGAAGGTTTCCCTCAGAGACTAGTCCCTACTGTGAAATGTCCTGTTTACCCTAACTTTGATAATGGATGTTACAGACAACCATAATGTCTTCTGCTCAGTCAATCTGGGGACACACCTGGAAGAGAATCACTGGGTGGATGTTTAGAGTCACGAGAGATTTCTCGTCACCACTCATGGAATCTTATAGGGCAGAATCATAGAATCAAAACTTGAGAGTTGGCAGAAACACAAGCCATCTGAACCAAAGCCCTCGTCTTACAGGTGAGGAAATTGCAGGTCAAGAGGTTAAATGACTTCCTTAAGGTCATACAAGTGATAGGCATCGAAGGTAGGTTCTGACCCTCATTCCTCTGACTCAGAGCCAATACTCTTTCTATAGCATTTATCTTCCTGTGAACACATGCTAAACATATCTCCCTTCCCATTATGAGAAAAGCATCTTCTTGCTCTGTGGAACTCAGACTGCCACAAGTAAGCATCACATTGTCTTAACATCACCTTACCTCTCCCAAAGCCAGTATGGTCCAGTGGAAAGAGTCACGAGACTGCCTCCGATTGTGTGACCTAAAATAAGTCATTTAATATCTGCAACTTCAGTTTCCTTATCTGAAAAACTATTTGAGTCATACTTACTTTGTGTGGCCCTTCTCCTTAAAAAGATTACATGTTCCCTTGATCCCATCCCTGTGGAGGAAAAAATGGTCCAAATCACTACTAACAAAAAAAAAGTAAATTAAAGCAATTTCAAGATTCCACCCCACACCCATCAGAGTGGCAAACACTACAAAAAAGGAAAATGATAAATGTCAGCAGGGCTGTAGTAAAATAGGCACATTGATGCACTGTTAGTGGACCTATGAATGGGATGCAACCATTCTGAAAAGCAATTGGGAATTAAATGCAAGAAGTTACTAAACAGTGCATGCCTTTTGATTTAGCTACACCACTGCTAAGCATATAAACAAAAAAGATAAAAGAAATGGGAAAAAGTCCTATAGGTACTAAAATATTTATAGCCCCTCTTTTTGTGGTGGCAATAAAAAAAGGAAACTAAAGAGATGCCCATCAACTAAGGAAGACGCTGAATAAGCTGTGTTATAGGAACATGATGGAATACGTTTGTGGTATAAGAAATGAGGAAATAGATTATTTTAAAGAGGCATGGAAAGACTTATATGAACTGATGCATAGTGAAGTGAGCAGAACCAGAAGAAGTTATAGCAAAACATCAATATTATTAACCTGAGCAATTTTTAAGACTTCTGTAATTGAAGAATGAAATAAGCAGAACCACAACAATTTATATAATAACAACAACCCTGTAAAAACAAAGATTAAAAGCTGTAAGAACTATGACCAACTCAATGACTATCCACTATTCCAGACGACCAATGATGAAACATATCTACCACCTGACAGCTGACAGATGTAGAATATTACATATATATATGCATGTATGTATGTATGTATATGAATTCTTTGAGGAAATTTGTCTGACTATGCATATTTGTTCCAAGGAATTTGTTTTTCTTTTCTCTGCTGTATTTGGTATTGTTGCCCACCCTGTCCTCCTAGATATTCTTTCTTCTCCAGGAGATAACAGCTAATAACAGTCCTCTCCCTTGGTTCTTCTCCAGTTTATCTGAATAATCTTTCTCAGTCTGCATTACTGGTTCATTGTCCATATCATGCCCTACTAATTCTAGATGTCCCCCAAGGTCCTGTCCTAGGGGTTCCTTTCTGCACTTTCTATATCCTCTCTCCTGGGGAACTTACCTGTTCCCAGGTGTTTAATCTCCATGACACACCTGGTGGTTCAGTGGCTAGAACACTGGGCTTGGAGTCAGGAAGACCTGAATTCTAAAACAGCCTCAGCTACTTACTAACTGGGCAAGTCACTTAACTTCTGTTTGTCTTCATTTCCTCAGCTATAAAATGAAGATAAAAATAGCACACAAATCACAGGGTTGTTGGGACGATCAAATGAAATAATATTTATAAAAAGTTCTTAGCACAGTTCCTGCCACCAAGTAGATGCTATATAAATACATAATCCCTTCCCTTCTTCTATATACAGGATTTACAAATCTCTGTATATAGCTAGACTTCTTCAGCTCTAGTCTCACATCACCAACAACCCAATGGACATTTCAAGCTTGATGATCCAGAGAAATCTAAAACTCAACATGTACAAAAAAGAACTCATTCATTTTCTCTGGATAATTTTGCCTCCTTCAAATTTCCCTATTCTTGTCAAAGACCTCACCTTTCTTCTAGTCTTTCAAGTTCATAACCTCAATGTTATCCTGACATTCTCACTCCCCCTCACCTTATATAACTGATCCATTAGTTGCAAAATCTCTTTTAAAAGTATTTTATTTGATGCGAGAAAGTCATGAAAAGAGAGTCAACAACCTGACTGAAGAAAACAGTACCTTAAAGAGCAAATTAACTCACATGGCAAAGGAGGCCCAGAAAGCCAATGAAGAGAAGAATGCCTTAAAAAGTTGAATTTGCCAGATA
>CM053594.1:251346934-251366208 GCA_028646575.1 Pseudocheirus occidentalis
GGGCTTTACAGTGGGATTGCTGTTTTAGGGTTGGTGCAGGGGCAAGATGGGGAGAAAATTTGTAATTCAAAAATGTAATGAAAATGAATAATGTAAACAAGAAAACAAATTAAAAAAAAGAAATACAAAAAAAAAAGATTATTTTCACCATTGTTGGTTTATGCTCTCCTTTCATTTTCATACTTAAATGTTTTTGGGATGAGTTAGCTTAACTAAATCATTGACCAAGTTTTCTGTATATATTTTTTCTCTCTAATACTTCTTGCTGTTTGATGATGTAATATTTTTCATAATAGCTGACCTCCCTTCTATGTGTGAGATTTTATAAATCAGTTTATACTCTTTAACAGCACCTGTCTGCCACATTTCTCTGCTTGTTAAGGAAATCAAAAGTTTGCCACTCTGGCACATTTTTAGGCTCTTCTTGGCTTTCTCACCATGGCAAATAATTGACATCAGCTAATCTGCCTCAGGAAATCCTGGTAATCTGAGTTGATATCTGTTCTTTTATCCACTACCCATTCTGCAACACAAATAGCTTTTTAAAATAGTTCTGGTTAGAGCTATTTTAATTATATACCTCATCTATTTTCTGTTTGTAATTTTATTATGGCTTTTAATTGATATTATGTAGTTTCTACAAAAAGCCCTATTCTCCTAAAAGTATATTTGCCTAATACTGCAACAATAGGTAGGTACCATTACCATTTGTGTAATTTACTATTAACAAGTAAAGAAGGATGGATGATACACAGCGAACAATTTTGAACCAACATTGTCCACAGTATGTACCCTGGGTTTTGTTGCATTTTTATTATTTTAGACTGCTTATTTACATTTAAGCCACTGAATATAGGATTCTCTTGGTTCTGTCTTTTTTCTATGGACCAATTCATATAATTTTTTCCATGTTTCTCTGAATTGTTTATATTCGTTGTCCACTATGTAAACTTTTCAATTCTGATTTTTTACTCTTTTAACAAACTGTTATTCATTCTGACCTTAATGTACTCTTATAAATGATTTGGAAAGCACTCCCATATTGGTAAGTAGTCATTTTTTAACTCTTAAGAGAGTCAAAAATTTTTTTTTTTGAGGGGGGTATTACACAGGACTCAGCATGTCCAGAACCTCCTAGATCTCTTCTTGAAGTATTCATGATATACAGCATGAGCTTTCTGAATAATTTGTAAGCTTTTGCCCTCTTTCTTTTTTTAATCTTGAGTCTTATTTTCTTACATATATCCTATGCTCACTTCTGGAGTGAATTCACTAAATATTATTGCATATTTAATTTGCAGAGTCACATTGAGTTCTTAGTAGAATTCTCCTACTTCCTCATCCGTGAACAGATGTTGGCACATAAGTAGCAATTATCTTCATGGGTGGTCTTTTTGCTTATTTTCATCCTGAGCAGTGCAAGATGAGATGACCAAGTTTCCCATGAAATGATTTTTCTTGTTTTTTTTGCAAGTACAATAAAACCAGCTCTGCCAACTCTTTTATTCACCTCTCAGTGTTGAATCTGTGAGCCACAGTTTCATTTAGTTACAACTTTCTTTTCTTCTCATTTCAGTTAAAGTAAAAATGTCATTACTGATAAGATCAAGGGTCTTATTTAGAGTACCAATAATTAAGTTAATATCTGTAGATAGTTTAGAAACTATGATCCCTAGCAGTCATGCTCCATTTACTGTCTCTACATTACAATCACTTGAAGAACTGGAAAGAGACCTGGACAAACCCAAGGGGCTATGTATTTTTCTTTGTTTTTGTTTTGAGTCACTAAGGTCAAGAATTCACCATCTAGTGGCCTGTGTCCTAGTAAGGAACTTCTCTATATTTCCCACAGGACATCTAGCAGTGATGCTTAATAAATAAAATAAGTACTAATATTAGCTTCATTTAATGATACATGCTGTTTTAATGAGGGCTTTCTTTTTTTTGTTCTATTAGGTAGGGGATAGAGAAAAATACTTATTAATTTTAAAACTTTGTAAATTCTCATTAAAAACTAAGAGAAATATAGGGACAGATTTCTAAATGGTTGAAATTTTAAACAAGATTTTTTTATTTAAAGAGGCCAAAACTTTGCTATCCAGGAAACTCAGTTTACCCAAGGGTTCTGAATACCCAAGTTTGCTTTTTATTTTCTGAAAGACTAATGGAGAACATACAGAGCAGTTATTCAAAGTGGGAGTTCCTGACACAGATGAAGATTCAGGTTCCTTGATTTTTTGCAGTAGGTTCTTCCTAATTTTAATTCAAAAATAGATTAACTATGATTTCAGTTAAAGAAACAATATTGCTCATTCATGCTGAATGAACATTGGAAAAAAATAGAGATTTTTCTTTCAAGACTGCAAAAATTTCAAAGGTGAACTACATTTAAAGACTTAGTAGTCTGACAGTGACCTTTAAAATTAAAATGTTTTCAATTTGTAAAGCAACTGGGCCAATCCAATCAAGTTCCTTGATAAAACGGAACTTTTTTGTTGATATTTAAAAAATTACATATAGTCCCAATTCCCCAGTTCAATTTTACTGCCTCATTCTCAAAGTGATTTAAACAACTGGAGTTTAAATATACACACACCTAACATCCCACAGGCAGTTCATGCCAAGTCTCAGACTCAAGTGAATTGTAACAACTAAGTTAAAAACCCATAAAAAATAAGAGCTATTTTTACCTTAGATCGACAAGACAACTTAATAACTGGAGAACCCTGCTGGCTTAGGCTGGCTTTTCCACAGGATACACCTGATTTTACCAAATGTTTTGGCGACTTTCTTTTCTTCAAGTTGTTGTTACGCTATCTATGGTTTTCTTTTCATGTTTCCCCTTTATTATCATGTACAAAATACATCATCAATTTAAGAGATAATATAAAACATATAAACAGTTACTTCAAAAACAAAACAAAACAAAACACCCTAACTCACTGAATAACTCAAAGGGGCTAATGTTAAAATCTTGAGCTCCTCATTAAAATCCTACATTGGAGTTATATAGCCTACCATGTTTAGGGATGCCCTTTAGATGGAAGATTTCTTTCTCATCTCCTACTATTGCGATAGTAGTTGCAAGGGGGAATAAGTGATTGCAATTTTATGAGGATGGGAGAACATGTATCTAGAAGGGACAAGAAATACCTAGAATGGTGGTGGGTCATTTGGAGGCTTGTAAGGGTGCTGTGAGTGTGGCACCTAGGAACAGAGGCATGCAGTATTCTCAGTGTGTGTACTGTAAGTTTGCGTTTTTATGAACGACGGTTTGACTCAGTGTAGATGACTGGAGGCTGATGGCTTTAGCCCTCAGTACCACAGGAATATCCAAGGGAGTGCAATCTGGTAGGGAGAGAGAAAGAAAACACGGGCAAGAGTGGACATAGAAGGGTGGAGCCAGAATGCTATATTGTGGCTGTGTTGTGACAGGCAAAAGAAGGTAGTCAACCTCTGAGTCACCATAGGGCTTGCCACAGAGCTTCCTGTCCTACAAAGACATGGTGTGAGCCCAGGGTCAAGGTTCTAGCCAGGCTTTTAGTGCTCCACACCTCCAGTATATGTCAGTTCAATGAAATTAGTCACGAAAAGCCAAAAGATCAGATTTTTGTCTAGTATGACATCAGAATCACTGACAGCTAAGCTTGGCTCTGAATATGTTTCAAAAAGGTTGCCTTGGGGCAACTGGCTAGCCTAACATTGACCATGGACACTAGAGAAGGGAAAGTCTTCTCTTTCCTTTGGCCTTTGAGGTTGTAAGGAACAGCTTGGATAGTAGCTGTATCTATGGAATGAATGGATAAGATAAATCATTTCCAAAATTTTTTTTTCTTTTCATTTTTTTATCCTTGAGAACTCAAGAACATTTAGCAGCAGCTGGATGGCAGAATGTATAGAGCCCTGGGCCTGGAATCAGGAAGATCTCAGTTCAAATTCAGCCATAGTCACTCAGTAGCTGTGTGACTCTGGGTAAGTCTCAACCTCTGTTTGTCTCAGTTTCCTCCCCTGTAAAATGGAGATAACAATACTACCTGCCTCCCAGGGTTGTCGTGAGGACCAAATGAAATAATAATTGAAAAGTGCTTTAGCACGCTGCTTGGTACACAGTAAATGCCAAATTAGTTATTATTGTTGTTACTACTACCACCATCACTACTAGCATAAGTATCAGAACAATGACAGACATGATTTTATTTTGATTCTCTGTTTAGGACTTAGTGGGCTTAAAAAAAAAAAGGAAACTAGATCCCCCTCCCTCTGTTCCTCTGTCAGTGTTCCATACTCACTTATTATGGGGGGGGTGATGATAGGTAAAAGGGAGGGAGAGTAACTGCGGTGCTGCTTAAGTCCTATACCCTTCTACCCCTCTACCTCCCTTCCCTACCTTCTCTCCACACCCGCTCCCCCCCCCCCCCAAGCTTCAGGCCTCCATCACTGATTTCTACTTAACAACCAACTTCGTGGTTTCTCTCCATAGATATTATATAGCTTAAACTCCACCGCTTCCAGCCTCGGCTCCCCACTAAAAAATCACCCTTAAAAACCAGCC
Source organism: Pseudocheirus occidentalis (assembly GCA_028646575.1). Classification (NCBI taxonomy): domain Eukaryota; kingdom Metazoa; phylum Chordata; class Mammalia; order Diprotodontia; family Pseudocheiridae; genus Pseudocheirus; species Pseudocheirus occidentalis. Next base: position 251,351,487 of record CM053594.1, read on the forward strand.
CAGTCAGATCACAATTTCTAAACAATTTTAAAACAATACAAACCACCATGACTTTTTGCTGTTAACAAACGTAATTCTTTCCTGCTTGTCTATTCTATGCAAAGCACAATCTAAGATTATGGAGGTTGGAGGGAGTAGAGAGGTAAGGAAAATGTAGATCTTGCTTCTAAGGAGTTTGGTGGTGAAAAAATAGCTATGTTCATGAAGCACTGATACATATATAAATAACTACAGCTACCCAGAGGCATAAGGAATGTGCTTCTGGGGGGTCAGAGGAGGGGGAGGGCAGATCAGAGCTAACTACACAACCGAGGTGAGATCTGAGTGTTATACAGAAGAGTAGAGAATATGTCGTTAGCTGCAAAGAAAACAGTGTGGCTCCAGTGTGCTGTAACATCATTTAGGAGTGGACAGATCACTGATGGCACCAGAATCCCAGTGCTGGCTTTACCACTTACTGTCTTGGAGGGTAGCCTTGAGCACCTTTGCCTCAGTTTCCTCAAGTCTAAAATATAATTATGTCTCTTCTCCCCTCCCCTCCCTAACCAGAGCAATGCTTTCAGGACAGAGGAGCTCAGAATCTGGCAAGCACTCTAATGCTTCTAGAGCATTCTAATGTGTCTAATAACGACATATTTTCATGTGATCATTGTTATTTATTATAAGAATTATGAGTATTAGCAGTAATAGGCATGGAGAAAGCTAGTATCAATTCTAACAAGCACAGAAAAAGACATTTTAAAACTGATATTTTCATAGAAGGAAATGTACTTGTTTAAGCTAAGCCTAAGTTTTGCTCTGATGATAATGTTCTTTGGGAAATTGGGTTTCTCTGGCATTTCCTCCTCTGCAGACTTTTTTCTAGCAACCTTTAGTGCCTCATCTGAGAATTATTAAAAGCCCTGGTCAAATAACATTTTCCTTAGGAATTCTCCAAGAGGCTGATTCAATTCCTTCCCCCCACCCAATAGTTGTAACAGAGCCAAACTCCACACTAAAAACTAACCCACAACAGACATCATAAATTAAATCAAGCAGGCAGGAGATGGTTAAACAGTTTTTCTTGTCAGATCAATCTGCTCTAATCATTTGGAAAGAGCTTGCAAATTGAGGCTGTGAACATATAATGGCAGAGAGCACCTCGGGATTTATTAAGAAGGAATGTTACCAAAGACAAATGATTGTTATGTTAAAGTCCAGGGAACTGGTGTCTTTAAGGCAAGAGCTTTGTTGTCACAGCTCTCAAAACATGGGCCCCTCCTACTTAACAGTCATATCTTTAGGCCATCTATTCATTCTTTAACTTCCTACCAAAAAGTACCCAAAATTAACAACAATAAAAAAGCACAATCATCCAAAGGCCTGTGAAAGGTAACTAAACATCATTTGCCTTTTATATAAATCTCATCGACTTCCGTCTTGATACTGGCTTTTAACTTTATTAAAATTTACAGTAATTGACTTTGAGGCAGGTTTAGCTTGACACAAAATGCAGTCTGTAAAAACTGAAAACTGAAACCTGAAACATTCTAATATTGTGATAGTATAATTTCCTTATTGCATGGTCATAGACTTTTTTTTTAAACTGAGTTTAATTGGTACCTTTTGTTTTTAAACTACAGTAATATCTGGAAATACTCCCTCACTCCTCCCTCAGATTGAACTCTCCATTATAACAAAGAAAAGCAGGTAAGCAAAAACACCCAACATAAATAACATTTCGCCCTGTGGTATATCCCCTTGCTTCTTTCCTGAGAGGAGAGATCACTCTTAACTAGATTTCTTGTATTTACTGGGTAGGATTCGAGGGCTAGCACATGCCAAAACTTATAAAAATATAGTGAGTCTTGGAGCAGGAACAGGTAAACAGTTTAGTGTTATGACAGCCTTGTCATCACAAACTTTATTCCACAAGCACCTGCAGACTCTTTTAGGGAGCTTAGGTAAATTAGGCAATAGTTCTAGGAGATGTAGATTCTCTAGAAATTCAAGAGCTTAGGAATGAAGTTTAGAGGACAACAGACTGAAATAAGTGAAAAATAAATGTAACTTGTAGCCATAAGGAAATATCTGAAACTCAATTCTTTAAAAAAAAAAAAAAAAAGACATTCTGTAGAGACTCCTAGAGTAAGATGATTAATTTCTGCAAACACACAACTTTCTGTCCTTGGAGAGAAATGGAATGTAGTGTCAATGTTGGGTGATAAAGTGACTTAGCTATATGACACATTAAAAGTAAACACTGGGGTAATCACAAAAATATTCATCTAGAAAGAAGAATGTAGGCAGTAACCAACTTAGCAACCAGTTGGATTAGAAATGTTCATTTTTAAGTGACTTTAAAATTTGGAATGCATTTTTTTCATAGAAACAGTGCTATAAATTGCTTCCAGGTCAGTCTACAAAAAACAAAAACAACTTCTGTAATGTCTCTCATTTACACCCTATACTCTCCCTGATACTGCCACCACTCTAGTGTTCCTCATCACCTCACCCCTGGTGGTAGGTCTACCTGCCTCTAGTCCCTCCCCTCTCAAATCCATCATCCATTCAACTCTGGACATTTTCTCTGGCTATCTCACACACATGGAATGTTCTCACTCTTCCACTCTCAACTACAATTTCATTTTTACAGGACAACCTTCTCGGCCCTTTTTAATTCTACAGTTACCCCTTCCACATCATGGGGGTTAAGGGCACAAAGCCCCTGTAATCTAGGAAATCCATGTAAAATTGCTTGGCCCTCCCTTTGCACTAGAGAAGAAATCTGAATGATTATGGTATTAAAAGATAAAATATATTGATATATAACACTAAATATTTTTATGCATTTATGAGTTTCTAAACTTTTTCTGGGTCATGTGCTGACTTTTGTGTGTTGTCTGAGGCTTCTGCATAAGTCCTAAAAAACTTCCATTTAATTTCTTATGCCAATCTGTGATATATGGAAAACTGCAATGAGGACAGTTGTAATGAGGAAGGGATAACTAGTTATTTTCTATTTATACTGCATATAGCTTGCTTTGTCTATATTTATTTGCATGTTGTCTCCCCAAGTAGACTGGAAACTCCTTGAGGGCAGGGACTATGTTTGGCCCTTTTTATATCCCCGGGGCTTAGCACAGTACCTGTCACATTATAGGTGCTTAATAAATGTTTATTGACTGATAGATTGTCTCTTCCATGTCTTTAACTTCCTGGCTCTCTCCAAGCCATGTCACCTATAAACAGGGGCACGCTGGAGTTGACTTGAACCAGCTCTCAAAAGCTGTTTAATTTTCAATGTGAGTATATTAATGCCTTGGAAATAGGCAAATGTTACAAATCAGGGATTGATTTATTGTTCTGTTGACTGTCTAGACTTCAGAAAGAGATGAAGAAAATGTTAACGATGCAGATTAAACTTAAAAGTGTGGCATGTTCTCTTTTCCCACCCCCACCTCCTCCCCTAGAGGGCCAGTCCTGAAAACATTTACCAGCAAACCCCAGCTTATACTTTAGAACATCCTCTCACCCAAACCAAGACTCTCACCAGTTAAGTTCCTGAGCTCTGACTGCCTCTGAACCTTCGGGGCGGGCAGCTAAACGGCACAGGGTACATGGCACTGGGCTTGGAGTCAGAAGGACTTGAGTTCAAATCTAGCTTTAGACATTCACCATCTCTGTTTGCCTCAATTTCTTCAAATGTCAAATGAGGAGAATAATAGCACCAACCTTCCAGGGTCGTTGTGAGGATCCAATGAGAAGAGAATGTTTGTAAAGCACTTAGTAAAGGACTTGGCACATCGTAAGTACTATATAAATATATGTTCATTATTATTATTATATCATCATCATCATCATCATCATCATCAACATCTTGCCAGTTCCAGGTCCACTCTGCTACTTCACATAGTTATCTTTTTTTTTTTTTTTGCTTTGTGGAGGGGGGAGGGCAGGGAAATTGGAGTTAAGTGACTTGTGCAAGGTCATACGGCTAGTAAGTGTTAAGTGCCTGAGACCGGATTTGAACTCAGGTTCTCTTGACTCCAGCCAACCCTACCCAGTCACCCCCACAGTTATCTTAAGATTTATTCAGGTTGGCATTTATTTTTCACCCGCAACACTTTCCAACTCCAGCTTCTATACATGTTGTCTTCCCTTATTAGAATATAACCTTCTTGTGAGATCTTATTTGTCTATTTTTCCATTTCTAGCATTTAGCACGGTGTCTGGAATATAGTAAATGCTTACTAGATATCTCCCCTTCTAAAAGAAATACTCTTTCTTGGTCTCTGAATGTGTGTGTGTGTGTGTGTGTGTGTGTGTGTATACGCACATAGTTGATTAAATATATGTGTATATATGAGTGTGTGTATGTATACATACTCACCCATGCAAACATATATGTATATATCTCACTACTGGGACAAACCTATACTAGCACAAAGAGAGACTGACTTATCATGCTAAATGTGTTTTGGGGCAAAGCTATCCTACAATTGGGATGGGAATGACCACGATGCTGTGCCTTTTCTTCCTTTTAGAACTGAGTTTAATGCAACTGGACAATTTTAATGGTTAATGGACTCAATTCTTCTTTAAATAAAAGAAGTAGAAGATTGTGGGGATTTAAAAAAAACAATCAAACCCACACATTTCCTAAAAGAAAGTTTAAAAAAGACATCTGTCAAGGGATGAATTCTATGGCTTTGAGCTATGCCATGTCATTCCTGACATTCACTCTGATTTATCCATTGGCTTTGTGTTATTGAAATTTCAAATGTGTTCCTTTCACTTTCAGAACCTTCTGCTCTCAATTTTCCTGCCTATTCTGATTTCCTCATTCTGTACAAACTAATTTTCCGAAAATTCTTTGCTTTCCTATTGTCTTTTCTGCTGCTCTCCACATATTTAACTTCATTTGACCCTTGAGTCTATTCTTACACATTCATTTTGTTTTAAATGCTTCCCAGAGAAAAAACTTCCCCCTCTGTATGCAAGTGGCCAGAGGTGGGGCCTGCAGAAAGAGAAATGATACCAGATGCTAAGTGCATTATGCCTGAACACGTCATTTATCTTCTGGTTATCATTACAATTACTAAGAAACATTTGTGGAAAGTCAAAGTGCTAGGCACTGAATAAAGTAAAATAAGAGACAGGCTTGCCCAGATTTAATTAAACTTTCACAGGGCAAATGTGCTGGCATAGGAGTTTAGGGAATTCCTAATTATAAAAATAAGAAATACTATAAAACTAAGAATATCTTTAAAAAGGAACATCCCTATAAAAAGAGGAGCATTTCTCTATCTGCTTGCCTAGATTTATGATTCTTCCTAGTACAGAGCTAATTAATCTTCTGAAATGTCAACTCTGGTCAACTTCTAGCAAGAGGTTCTACTATACTGAGGCAAAAAGAATCTCCTCAAATGATACAATTTTACCACTAGTCAAATACATTTCATATTTACACCAGGAATATTAGACTCACTATAGATTTCCTCTGTAAAACAGACAAACAAAAAAGAACCAAAATTTTTTTCCTTCTTTCTTTTTTCTTTGAGACATTACATATTTAAAAAACAAAACAAAACAAAAACCAAACTCAAATACATTATACTCAATCCTTCTATACTGTGGGTTTCTAGAGGATAGTGAGACTAGTAAATTTTTCCTTTTTGTAAAAACTATACAAAGAACAGCTTTACTTTCCTCACACGATCATTAATAAGCATTGTCCAACAAGGAACAATTTGTTACAGAGAATAAAACTCAGCTACTTGGTTTTAATGACTAATTTCAGTCCTTACCTTTATCCACCCTCCTTCCTATTCTTGCTTCCCTCTCATCCCACTACACCTTCAAAACTATACTTTCATTTTTGTATTTTGCTTTTTCTTAATATTTTTAGGAAGTTATTATAAAACTGGGGTCTATATCTCAGTTTACAGTGGAAATTTCATTTATGTGAAAGTACTGCCAGTTTTCACAAAATACATCTTACCTTCCTATTCCCCTCCTCCCCCATTAATTAAAACTCTATCTCTGCAGTTTGGGATTGTTTCTTAGATTATACTACCAAGTAGCTATAGTATCCATTATACTGTGCCACTTTGAGATTGATCTGATGCCCTGGAGCTAGAAACTGGGTTAAAAAGGGATTAAGAGTAATAAAACATACTTTATTTCATTATTCAAGCTCTGCTTGTATAGCTCCTTAACTTATATCAATGTATCCAGGGAAGAAGAGAGAAAATTCTTTAAGGGGAAGAACTGCAGTCTTTCCCACAACTTCAGAGTTAAACCTTTTCAGCTTGACGGCATTTTAAAAGATTGCCACTCTTGTCTCCATGCCCTATTATACCTACAGTGGTACCAGATGCAATGGTTGGCATATAGTTAGGGTTCTGAAAGGCTGATCATTAATTGTCAGTACATCTGTCAACAGAAACAAAGAGTCGCTTCATGTCAGGCTGGGGATTAGCCACTACAAAAAAAATGAGAGTGTGGCTCTTCATGTGACTTACTTTATCACTGTCAAGGGTATTCTGAGACGTTCGGGAGGCAATTGAAATGGTATCAGGCTGGCTGCTGCCATCACCTTGGCTATCCAAGTCTTCTCCATCCCTGTGAAGATAAAATGGACTTTTAGTTAATAACAATGTCATTCCTTCCCCCCCCCCACCCAAAAGAACAATGTGAATTATTTATAATTTATTTGGAAATTACTGGGTTTAAAAAATTCTACTATTTTCCTCATGGTGTTAGACAAAATATTCCTAGGAAGATTCTCTTACAATAAAATGGAACACCTTACTAGAATTGGGACAGAAATAATTTTGTGTAAGTGGCGATTAGGAAGGTAGTCTGACCATATGTATCAAACGACCTGAATAATTTGGTTAATCTATGATGTCATGGAAATGGTGCCTCCTTAAAAAGTACAAATTATAATTTACCTCTGCCTCATTATATAGAATTCTTCTAATGTGAACTCCCATAAATCCTCTATAAAGCTTCTACCCAAAATATCAAAGGCCATAGGTCTTTAACGTCCTGGGGATCACAATGCAGCATTGGAGTTGTCTATCTCTGACCCTCATTTTGTGCTCTTGATTGGTCCATCTCCTCTCTCAATAATACATTTCACAGATGACTACCTGTCATACTACCAGTTATAGCTGGTGATATGCTACAACCTCTTTATTGTTTATTCACCATACATCTCTCTATGCCCCTTGGGTAACCAGCAATTTTTACATCTTCATAGATACTAGCATTCTATATCTGCATTCACCTGGCAACACGAGAAGTGTAACAATGTTAAAAAAAAAAGTGGGTTTTAATTTTAGGAAGCAGCTTGGAATGGTTTAAAGTGTTCAAGAATTTCCCAAATGCAATCCATTCTACCGCCTTCTGCCTATAATTCTGGGCAACTCTCATTGCTGATCTTTTTGGCGTTATTTTGTAGATAGAGGTCCTGATGGACTAACTCAATGGAATAATCAGCCATTATTATTCTGATACCTATATCAGAGTCTGGGAAGTAGTGATTCTTTATAAATTTGGTTTTGTTCTTCTGGGATGACCATTGGGGAGATTTCTTTTGAATGTCTGTGGCTTGGGGAAGTTCAGTAACATACTGGGAATTGAAGCAATTAGCAGCACATCATTCACAAACAAGAGCAGATCTGAGAGACTTTAGCATTTATAAGGAATCCTGACACTTGGAATTTGTACAGAAGTTCCAGAATCCTGCACAACAGTGGCAAACACCTTTGGTAGGTAAAGAAGTAGCTGTCCCCATTTCATGTTTCAGTGACCATCATAGGCTCACTGAATCATTATTTTTGTGGCTCTATCTATCAAGGACTCTTGGATGATCTTAACATATTGCTGGGGGATCTATATTGCTGGAAGAGAACCTTTAAAGCTCCATTTTGCTTTACTGAGTCAAATGGTTTTTTTTTTTAAAGTCAATTAAGAATTAGCACAAGGGAATCCTGTATTCTATATACCTACTAGTCAACTATATGGCAGTGAAATATGGCAAGGAGTAGGAAGCTGTGAAGTCTGCCAATTGATTCCTTCTCATATTTTAAATTTTTTTTTTGCTTTTTTGGAGGGCAATTGGGATTAAGTGACTTGCCCAAGGTCATACGGCTAGTTTTTATGTCAAGTGTCTGAGGCTGAATTTGAACTCGGGTGCTCCTGACTCCAGGGCTGGTTCTCTATTCACTGCACCACCTACCTGCCCCACTTCTCATATTTTCAACAAAGATACTTTTAATATAGGAGATCATTCTTCGTGGGAATCATTAAGATATGGAAATGAGAGAGATGAGGAAGTAAACGGGTTGGTAGAAAATTATGTATCTTAATCACCTTTTTTGTAGAAATTATAACATGAGTGATTATCTCTAGTTTTTTTTTTACTTCTTTCTGAAATCTTAAAAAAAATTCATCCTTCAAAACTGTTTTGCCTCTGAACAGATTTCTTTTGTTTGTGCTCATGGTTCAACTACTCCAATTTTTGTCTTACTGAACACCAATTGCCAATTTTATGTCATCATTTATAAGACACTGGAGACTTAGAGGGAAGAGTCCTAATGTGGTATTTCCACTGTCAATGATGATGAATATAGTGTTACTAAGTCACAAGTGGGTTGCTATCTGTATTTCTCATATACTCCTCCCCCTCCCCTCTGACACTGCTGCTCTCCTAGTGAAGGCCACATGAGCTCACGGTGAGACTACTACAATAGCCTTCTGGTGGGTGTCCTTGTCTCAAGTTTCTCCCCACTCTGATCTGTCCTATACCAAGCTGTCAAACTGATCTTCTTGAAGTGTACGTCTGATGATGTCACCCCCATTCAATAAACTCCAATGACTCCTTATTGCTTCCAGGGTCAAATATAAAATACTGTTTTGCTTTAAAAGCCCTTATAACCTGGCCTCTTCTTACCTTTCCAGTCTCCTTTAACCTTACTTTACTCTAGATCAGGTAGTACCGGCCTCCTTTCTATTTCTTTCACACAGCACTCTATCTCCTGGTTTGGGGCATTTTTAATGGTTGTTCCCTGCGTCTGAAACTCTCTTCACCTTTTCACGGCTTCCTTGAAGTACCACATTCTACAGGAAGTCTGTCCCAGTCCTTCTTAATCCTGGTGCCTTTCCTCTAAGACTATTCCCATTTTATCCTGAATATATGTTGTTTATATGTTACCTCTCCCATCTGATTTGAGATTCTTGAGAGCAGGGGCTGTGTTTTTTCCTCTTTCTGTATCCCCGAGCTTAGTAAAGTGCCCCCACAAAAGAGATACTTAATTAATGCTTCATAACTGATTGAGTCAGTAGAGAGAAAAGACTCACACTGAGTAAAATCACAGATCCTTGAAGAATTAACATTTAGAAACGGCAGAAGACCTGTTCCATTTTTCATCTGTTTGTTGTCCTCTTTCCAGTTTGATATATAATACCCTTGGGATGATTTCTGGAAAGTATTATGCTGCCACCCTACAAGATTCATTCCTTTTAGAAATGATTGTCACAAACTATTCAGTACAGACAGTGAATAACCAGAACAGGCAACTGCCAATAAAAATGGACAAAACTAGTCTGGCAAAGTAAACAAACCAAAAATACTGCCAAAGAAACTGCAATCTGATAGCACAGCTTTTAAATGATCTTTTCTTTCTTCTTCTTTTTTTTTTTTTTACTAGTTATTGTTTCTGAAAAAATCACCTAGTACAGCGAGAAGTTCTATAGAGCTATTTCTATAGATTCACTTTCTTCTTATTTATAATCTGCCATATTCATCTACAATATTCTGAAAATGGTGCTGCCCGTGGCTGATAGCTCTTCTTGGAAAAGACATTGAATGTTTGCTGACAAAAGTGGCTTGGGGGCTTTTTTAACCTCCTCGTTGTGAAGGCTTTCATAATCTATAGGAAATAGTCATAATATATGTCCCATCAAACGATATCACGTAAATATCCAAAGGTATCAGTATGGGATGGAGGAGAGAGAAGGGTAATGGGAGGAAATACTGAATTAAAAAGGAGTTTGGTTGCATTCTAGTGCAAGAGCCATCCTAGATGTTCAGAATGACAGACCGCATACCTTCTTCCCTTCTGTTTAGCTGTTGGAGCTGTTTTAGGAATATGAATCGGCTCTTTCAGTGCCCCTTTCAAATGAATGGTTCTTTCCTGTATCACCTCTCGAATATGCTTGATCCAGTCCTGCTTATTCTCTATACTGGAAGCCTAAAGAAAAATTATGAATCCATTTTGAGGCAGAATATATTTTTCCAGAACTTAAAATAAATATACTGAGACATACACTCTCATATAACACATGTGCGCATGTACATGCACATACCTCATTTCAAAATGAATATATAAGAGAAGTACAACCAAATATGAACAAATGTGGTTAGGCAAAAACTTCTCATTTCTGACCATTCCTTCACCAAAAGCAATTTGTTGTTGTTCAGTCGTGTCTGGCTCTGCGATCCCACTTGGGGCATTCTTGGCAAAGATACCGTAATGGTTTGCCGTTTCCTTCTCCAGTTCATTTACAACTGAGGCAAATAGGGTTAAGTGACTTGCCCAGAGTCACACAGCTATCAAATGGCTGAGGTCAGATTTGAATTCAGGAAGAGGAATCTTCCTGACGAGGCCCAGCACTCTATTCACTGCGTCACCTAGCCGTGATGTACATTTTGCCTTATGCTTATGTAAGGTTATGATGCTTTCACTGTCCCTGTCACCTACCTTGTATACCCTTGAATTAGGGTTATTCAGAGTCTAGAAAGGTCAGACCTTTGCACTTATATATTATTTCAGATCGAGGGGTGGCTAGGTGGTGCAGTGAATAGAGCACCGGCCCTGGAGTTAAGAGTACCTGAGTTTAAATCTGGCCTCAGACACTTAACACAAAAACCTAGCCGTGTGACCTTGGGCAAGTCACTTAACCCCAACTGCCCTCAAAAAAAATTATATATATATATATATAATTTCAGATGCACAATGAAGGGAGTAGGTGCTTCTGTCATGTTTCCAAACCAATGACTTCTTTTTTATAGTCAGCATAGAAATAATTGAGACTATACAGCAGAAAGAAATGTTTTTTTTTCCAAAATCCCCTTTAGGCTATCTGGACATAAATGACATTATGTGAGTCACTAAAGAGCAAACAATGACACCTGGATTAGAACTAGTCATTCCAAGTGGCTCTTAGTTTAGCGCTCTGCCAACCGGTTCATTGTTTGGCTATTAAGATACATATTACATTTGCTCTTTGGCTGGATTTAAAATATCACTTTATTGCTCACTAAAAACTTAAGAGAAATGCTCTGAGCAAGAGAACAGTCATGTTCAGCTTGACTTTTTGACCATATGCATAAAGAGATCTTTGTCCCTTAAGAGTTGATTTCTGGAAAGCATTATGCTGCTATTCTATGAGAATCATTCCTTTTAGAAACGATTGTCAAAAGCCACTTAGAATAGACAGTGAATAACCAGGAATAGGCATCTGCCAATACAAATGGATAAAACTAGTCTAGCTAAATAAAATTAAAAAAAAAAACTGCCAAAGAAATTGAAATCTGATAGCACAGCTTTTAAGCCATCTTTTCTTCTTTTTTTAAACCAGTTATTATTATTTCCAAAAATCACCTCCTACGGTGAGACGTTCTAGAGAACTATTTGGTCCTGATAGCAGTGAAATAAATGAAGGGAAGGGAATGAGCTGGCCTCTGATTTCCTTTTCTTGACTTAGCCTTTAGGCCCAAATGGGCCCTTCCTTCCTCCCTAAAACCTCACTCTCCTCTCCACCCCCTTTCTCCAGCTCTCTTTCTTCCTCCCATGAAAAGGATTCTCAAGAGAGTCAGAGAAGGGGAGGAAAAAAAAAACAAAAAAACTCTGAAAAGCTCTGATGTACTGGAATTGGAATGCCTTGTGAAAACAATCAGGAGTTAAAGAGATATCATCTGGGTTAGGGTAAAAAAGAAACAATTTGACAGAGACTGGAAATAATCAGGAAAAAGAAGAAGAAACTGCTAAGCATGCCTTAAAAAACTGTAATACATATTATTTAAAAGGGATGAGTTAAGGATTGGATTTAGAAGCAATTATAAAAGTCTGATTAAAAAATTAGGCAGAGAGGTAGCTAGGTGGTGCAGTGAATAGATCACCAGCCCTGGAGTCAGGGGAACCTGAGTTCAAACCTGGCCTTAACACTTACTAGCTGTGTGACCTTGGGGGAGTCACTTAATCCCAATTGCCCTGCCTTCCCCCCTCTAAAAAAAAATTGGGTAGAGACAAAAAGATGAACAACTTTATGGAGAAATATAGATCTATGAGAAAGGAGACCCAGCTTGGATAACTGGGCAAAATGTTCCAAATACTGAGGGGAAGGGCAAATGATTTTTTCCCCAAAGATTTACTGACATACTAATTTATGAACACAATTAGACAAAAGTATACCTTAAAACAAATGACTGTTCCCAAATACTTACATTCTGAAATAACCTTATAGTAATTTTGGTGTTTTGTTTTTTAACACACAATTGGGGTTAAATGACTTGCCCAGGGTCACACATCTGGTAAAGCGTGTGAGACTGTATTTGAACTAAGGCCCTCCTCACTTTAGGGTTAGTGCTCCATCCACTGTGCCACCTAGCTGCCCTTTACTAATTTTGAAGTAACACTTTGGTAATTTACCTTTACGTAGCAAAATGATTCATTTTAATGCTATGTACAGCACTGAAAGTGTAAGTAAATGATTGCAACGACAGGAAAATTGTTTCCAGGGTATGAAAGCAAACCAAACTAAACTTGTTTTATGAGACTTTCAGATAAGATTTGATTTGATTTCCTCACAATGTACAGTCTTTTAGATTCCTAGGTAAATTATGGTCTATTCTCTTGGAGAAAGCTAGAAAACCCTTGCCAAAGAGTCTCCACAAAGTATTCAGTTCCTCTGCAAATATAAGCTTTCCCAGAAGATGTTCACCATGCCCACCCTCAGCAACATACAGGAAGTCTTATTTCTGAATTGTGTCATGGATCCATTATGATATCCTAAAGGCACCTTGTCCATATTTGGCCATGATGTCTGGAAAAATTTCCTGGATGCCTTTTTAAAATCAAAGAACATATGACCATTTCTAGGGAAGTATCTTTCTGTTCAGAACTGAAGATGGGGGGTGGGCTCTACATAACTTTTAACACATGGACATAAATAGTTCCCTGTTGGCCTCTGCACATGAAGCTGCTATGGCTATATATCTCTGTAAAGTTTATGGTCCCATAATGCACATACTCATAAACTTCAAAATCCTTAGAAATCACATTTACCTAATATTTAGCAATGTGTTAGATGATTTGTAAATGACATCGTGCCAGAGCCATCGTACAAACACTAACTTTGTCATTATCCAGATATCCATTACTGTATAATGCAATTTTATAAATGATTGGCCAAAACTAGGTAAAATAACAACTTCCACAAAGAGAGAACTTGAATACTTATAAAATCAGTCCATATCCAAAGAACTCATTCCATAGAAAAGTCCTTAACAGAACCAAAGACTAAAATCACAGCTTCTTACAAGTGTATAGAACGTTTTGGGTTGGTTTGGTTTTTTTTAAGTCAGAGATGAAATAGCTGAGATTCTGATTCACACGATGGAGTCTCATTAAGCGCTTGGCTTTTCTCCCAATATTTCTCTGCAATAAATCTCTAGCTATATCTTCCCCAAACTCAGGTATCATGAAGTTGCTGCTTCAGCTTCTGGCCCTTCTAGATAACTCAAAAGAGCACTCCATTTTCATTAAAAAAAACTCCTTGTAGCTCCCACTAAACAAGACAACCCCCCTCCCCATCACCTTTGAATAATTCTTCACTAAGAGACTATGGAGAGAGGGGCGGAGTCAAGATGGCGGCGTAGAAGCAGTAAGGTTCCGCAGCTCCCTCACAACCACCCTAAACACCCATAAAATATGACCCCAGACAAAGTCTAGGACTCTCAGACTCACAAAAATACAGAAAACACATCTCTCACTGAAGGCAGCTCAGCAGCAGGGGCTCATCGGCAGCAGGGGCTCATCGCGGCAGGCCAAGAGCCGAGGCCAGCCCAGCCTGAAACCAAAACCGCAGCCAGGCCCAGGTCGGTAGGAAGGAGCCGAACCACTGCCCGCTGAAGCCAGTCTGTAAAAGAGATCTATAGCCTCCAGCAACTCCACGGTCTACCAAGGTGTGAAAAAAGGGATTGGAGAGGGGCAGCTCCGCCTGGAGGGGCTCATCCAGCAGGCCAGACCAGCCCAGCCCAAAACCAAACTGGGGCCAGGCCAGACCCCAGGGCGGTCAGGAGGAACTGAGCCTCCCAAGCCGCAGCTTGAGTCTACTTCAGAGAAGATCTACTGCACCTGAGGGGAACTTCATATCCAGCAAACCAGGATTAGAGACCGTCAGTGAAAGTGAAACTTTGAAACTTAATTTGGGGGAGGAAAAGCAGTTCGGCCAATCTGTCCCCAAGGCAAGGAAGCAGTGGGGGAAGGGCAGGAACTGCTGTAACTGGCAGCAACCCTCACTGGGCTGATTCAGAGCCCCTGGCCTACAGACTCTGCAGGGGGGCTGTATCGCTTGATCAGGGCCAAGTGCTCTTCAGTGGCCTGGAACTGGATTGTGGTCTTGGGTGGTGGTCCTGGGGTGTGCTTTCAGCAAGCCAAAGCTGGGG
>CM053594.1:251372918-251395696 GCA_028646575.1 Pseudocheirus occidentalis
TATTCTCTGGAGTTCAGGGTGCTGACTTTTTCCCCTGAACTAGGTAAATATGTTTGTTTTATTAAAGAAAGATTGTTAATTCTCTTTGAGTTGCTTTCCTTTAGTAAAGCAGATCTAAGAACCTGTGCTAGCAGCCATCCTGGGTATGCTAGGGTGCTTGCTGATACACTGCCTTAACTGGATTGGATTCACTTGCCTTACCTCCAACTACTCCCCTACAGGAACCCTCTTCCTAAAAGTTCCATCTCATCAGCACCACTTGAATACAGAACTCTGCTCCTCCAGCCCTGCAAAGTGGTAGACCTTCCTGGAATTCCTTCTCCTAGCCTTCCTACTTGTTGAAATCCTGCTCTGTTACTCAAATGTCAATCATTCCCATGACCTCCAAAAGGCCTTCTCAACTTCCCTAGTCCTTTGGGGTCCCTCCCTTCTCTGAATAGCAGTTGCACTTAGTACTTGCACCACTCCTTTGGTATGTCATATATTGCCTTCAACTGTCACTTATATTTTCATATCTACTTGTAACCAGAATATAAGCTCCTTGAGGGCAGGGATGATCCATGTTGCTTTATAACCATAGTGTTTAGCAGTGCCTTGCAAAAGAGCATAAAAATAAGGTTTCTTGTTAATAATGACACTGTTGGTAAGGACTAGAAAAAGCTCTTGTTTTTCAGGATTATTCATTGCAGAGAACTGACTGTAGGCTGAAGGCCTGTTATTATGTGCCATTCTCCAAAATATGAAAATCATTTTCTACCACAATGTTTGCTATATGCAGATTTTTAACCATTTATGCAATTAAGTTTCTTATATTTCATACTTGGTTTCCTACATCCAACTATATGTTTCATGGTAGACATCAAAATACACTGGTTTACATCAACTTGTTTTTAAGACAGAAGCATACACTGGAAGATAGGGAATCTTTGTTGTTGATTATGATTTATTAAATGAGGTACTACAGAAATAACATTAGAGATTTCTTAATTTTTAAAATAATACTGGGCATATGAGAAGACAAGAGGCAGCATGGCACAGGGGCGAGAGAGATGTAGCCCCCACAGTCAAAGGACTAGACGCCTCTGACACATAGTGGCTATGAGCCCCTGGATAGGTCACTTAACTTCTCATTTCTCTAGAGAATTTTTTTTTCTTTTTTGCTTTTTGGAGAGCAGTTGGGGTTAAGTGACTTGCCCAAGGTCACAGGGCTAGTTTTTTGTGTTAAGTATCTGAGGCTGCATTTGAACTCAGGTACTCCTGACTCCAGGGCTGGTGCTCTATTCACTGTGCCACCTAGCCGCCCCTCTCTAGAGAATTCTTGAAGGTGTCAGTCAACTTGCATCAACAGTGGAGATTTTCTCACCTGGGGATTCCCTATACCCACATCATATGAAATTATGAACCTTTGTGGGGAAATGTGACAAAATCATTAACAGGAGAAGGTGAATCTGGGGTTATCATTGAAGGATAAAGCAAAATTTATGGTCAAAGCAGGATTATGAGTAGTAATAAATATGATCTCTCAAGACTCTTTTGCCTAAATTTTTCTTTAGAGATGTTTTCCCATAGAAGGCAGCCTTACATGGCTACTGGCTCAAACACTTTTTTGAAAAATTATTTTTTTGAATCTATCAAGCATTTATGTATTTTTTCTCCTTCCTACAGAGGGAAAAAGAAAAAACAAAACAAATAAGCATAGACAAGGAAAACAAACTCCCATATTACTCAGACTTCTTGAGCTGCTTCTAAGAGGAGCAAAATGAACACATGAGGTAGGCTGTTCAGGACTGTTGTTGGCATTCAAGATGGAGATTAATCCATGGGCTCTCTGCCACCACTCTAGCATTCGAGGGAGGAGCTAAGCATTTTGTCCTTAGCAATATAAATCCGCTCTCAGGCCAAGTATCAGAGAACCCAGTAGGACCAGACTCATGCTGGTGGTAGACGTAACAAAAGTTTAAGAATTAGCTATCTTTAAGCAAAATGTCCAATCAAAGGAAGGGAGAGGGGCAGGAGGGGAAGAGTTGAGAGGATTCCTACCGTACCAGGGAGTTTGCATGAGGTAACCCCAAAGTTTCCACCAATTTAAAAATGCAAAATGAGCAAAAAATGAAACTCATAAAACTAAAAGTTAGGCAAATGGATAAATAATAGCTCTAATTTCCAATAATTCAGAACATTCCTTTCCAGATGACTCATATAAATACAGTACAAACTTTAGGAAGGTACTTCTCACCTTCAAGCATGCTAAGGTGCATGGCATCATTGGCTCGTTTTGGCACACTGAGCATCACTTCAAGACCATCTTTAATCTCGCCTTTGCCTTCCTCACAGCAGGTGAGCAGCTCCTACAGAAGATCAATACTCATGAACTGACATGTACAGAATGGGTTTTCAAATAAAGAATATTAAAAAAGAGATATCGAGACTGCCCACAAAATGCTTTGCCAGCAAAGTCTGCTTTTGTTGAACTGAAACGGTGTGCAGAAAGAACACAGCCTAAGAGGATGGATTGGAAGCATACCTCAGAGTAAGAAAGACATGTTTTTCCCCACTTTAATAAATTTATTATTTTTAACATTCATTTAAAAAAATTTCAAGTTCCAAATTCTCTCACTCCAGTCACCTCCTACTCACTGAGAAGGAAAGCAATATAATGTCAAGAATGCATATGAAAATCATGCAAAACATATTAAGTGCCACATCTGACCCATATTGGCTGTTTAACCCTAGACAAATCATTTAACCTCTCTATGTCCCCAAAAACTCTAAGACTGAAAGTTGCAGATTAGCCGTAGATCTGAATTAGGACAGGGAATTAATTGGCTGGGAGGTCCCAACACCAATAAAATCATGGATTTGGATTTAGAAATGTCATTAAAATGCCCCAATACTATTAATACTGCAAGAGTTTCACAGTCATGGTAACTGCTTTGTGTAGTGTTATATGTGCTTTTTTTTTTTTTTGAAAGAAAAAAATGTTTAAACTAAGATTTTCCTCGGGAGATTCATGTGAAACTGCATTTCAGATTTTCCTGTGGGAGTATCAAATTATGGAGTAAATAATAAAGTAACAGAAATCCATAGTCTGCTAATTCCACAGATACATCATCAGTTCATCTTCCCCCATTATTATTGTTGTTGGGGCTGTTCTTATTTGCCAGACCAGTGATTCATTTCGCTAGTGTATGGAGCAGCATGTAAAAGATTTTTATTATTAATGAAGATCAGCACTTTTCTCTGTGACTTACAGTCTGGCCGAGTTGCCTGGGACTTGCCTGGGGCTCACACTGTCAGTATGTGTCAAAGGGAATATGAACAGAGGTGACAGCTGTCTACCTATCACACCATGTTGCTGTTGCTATCATCACCATCACCATCATCAATAATGAAAAGTACTTTCTGAATTATTATTATTATTGTTATTGTTTTTGGAGGGGGGGAAGGCAAGGCAATTAGGGTTAGGTGACTTGCCCAAGGTCACGCAGGCAAGTGTCTGAGGCTAGATTTGAACTCAGGTCCTCCTAACTTCAGGGCCAGTGCTCTATTCACTGTGCCACCTCATTGCCCCTCAGAATTACTATTATTATTTTTAATGAGGGTCTCAGGAGGAGGGTGTGAGCATAAGGCAGAATGAAACAGATGGTCCAATACTTTCAGTTCTATACTAGGTCACACGATAATACAATTAAAAGCTGGAAAGGCCTTTAAAGATCATCTGATCCACCAGTATCATTTCATAGAAGGGGAAACTGAAGACAAGAGGGGCCCAATGAAATGTCCTCTGACACAAAATATAAGCAGAACCAGGATTTGAAGTGAAGTCTCTTGACTCCTGATTCAAGGTTCTTAATACAATGTAGGAAGACCCTGAGAAAAGCCATTTACTTATGTTAAAAACAAAATGTCACATATACATTATTTTATATAGTATAATGAAAAACAGCTTTAAAAGGCAGGTTAATGAGATTAACTTTATTGACTTAAAGCTCTCCTTATTCCAAATTCAAATAGTTTAAAAAATATTACCTTGCTGAAACATTAATGAGCATAAATTAATTTTAAGAACAAAAAGAAGTTAAAATTATTTGACTACATGAGAATTTATATGAAATATTTTTTATGGAAATAATAAATAAGGAGATAGAAAACTAGCATTTTTCTATATAATACAGAATCACTAAATCCTGAAGGGAATATTTTTACATACAAATTTTAGCAGTGCCCTTCTCCCTGCACCCTAGAAGGCTTCCATGCATTCCAACCTCTTTATATTCCCTCCACTATCTTACCCTTAGTCCATGCCTTGGCACTGAGAAATTAAAACCAAACAGTGGAATTGTAGTTACTCCTTTGTTTGACTATAGTGATTTATTTATTTTTTGTCATCTGGTATGGTAACTTTTAAAAATTTTTTATAATTACACCTTTTTCTCATAATAAAAATATTTCTCCAAAAGTCTATCTGATAAAACTATTTCTTCAATAGTTACTATTTTTTGTCTTGAAAATTGATACATATAACTTTCTCTATACACAAAAGCCTATCAGAATTCATAATCAATTTATTATAGTGTATACTTAATATGGGGCAGCTATATGGAATACAGGATAGAGCACCAGGCTGGGAATCAGGAAGATTCATATTCCTGAGTTCAAATCTGATTTCAGATACTAACTAGCTGTACTACCTTGGGTAAGTCACTTAACTCTGTTTCCTCATCAGTAAAATGAGTTGGAGAAGGAAACGGCAAACCACTTTGGTGTCTTTGCCAAGAAAATCCCACACTGGGGGTGGGAGTGGGGAGGGAACACATCATGAAGAGTCAGACACGAAAGAAACCACTGAACAACAACAGCAGCACCACTTAATACATTGTAAAGAATTTCTATATATCTAGCGCGTGTGCTATGTGTTGACCATAAGCATTTGGTTCTAATCCATCTGTCATACTAAAATTCTTAGGAAATCTGTGAAGGGAAATTTATGTACACTTTTGTTCTTAGAGATAATTATGTTCTAAGAAAGCTGGTCAGCCTTGCTGGAAGTCACCACCTGTATCCCAGGCATAAAGTCTTAAACTAGCAAATGATTGGTTTTAACAAAAGTTGTTAAAAAATACACAATTAACATTCTATCTTTTCAGTTTTCTGAGGAACATATATATAACATACAAACTGAGGAAAAAATTTAAGATATTATGAGGGAGTTTTGTCCTCTCATATATAGTTCAGAAAAGTTTAGAACCCACAATACCATTATACATACTTTTAAAAGGAGCTGGTATTTTGTTATTCGCTGGACAGGCTTAATAAGGTATGAAGAAATGGAGTTGGCTAGCCCATGCCGTTGTTGTATTTCCTGTATAAAACAACAAAATTTTGAACATCTTAATTCAGAGAGAAAACACTGAATTTTGCACTATCTGTCTATATTACAGGAAGAAACTTTTTAGTTACGTTCATTCCTATCCACTTTAACTTGAGAATATAGATTACTTTTGAGTATCAAAGAATTTACTATACATCGCCCTGCCCCCCCCACCCACTCACCAATCTCTACAAAAATGGTTATAACCAAAGGGAAAATTTTCTCTGATACATTTCTCATTATTAATAGAATTTAATTTCTCAAGCTTACCATCCCCACATATTAGTGATATCACTGACAATATGGCCATGTTAATTTAATCACTGATTCTCAAGTGGCTTTTCTTTATATGCTGTGTCAAATTTGAATATTCATGACCTTTAATTCTGTGCCCTCAGATTCTCCTTTTTTTGCTTGATTTCTCAATAATCTACTAGCTCAGTTTTCAATCTAATTTGTAAGCTTGTTTTCTCTTTGTGCACTTAAATTTTAATGGCACAAATTGTAATTTTATTAAAGTTTTCTACTTTCCTCTCAATTGTAAAATATGCTTAAAAAATGTAAAAAGTTAACCTTTCCAATTATTTCTATATTAATTCCTGTCTTTCAAACTGGACATCAAAACCACATTTGATTATTTAAAATATTTTATAAAACTATATGTGTATTTGTGATAGTGTCTATTTAAGTTAAATATATATTTGCTTATGATTAATCAAGTAGAGTTTATTTGGGAAAAGCAGATATGAAAGATACTTAAAAAAAGTGATTGCAATTGTGAAGCCACCAGGGGGAGGACTAATCACTGCCAAGCTGCCAAGCTCTGCTGTAGGGGTGTAGGTATACTGACGAAATGATGCAGACAGAATACAAAATGCACTTCCCCTCCTTCCATTAAATAATACAGCTTAGGTGGGCTAAATGAAAAACTTAGAATTTGTTCCAGCCTCGGTCATTTCAGTTAAAGCATTCATATATTAATGCTTCAAAAATGGAGGTTTTAAAAATAACATATAAATGAATGAACTTAATATGCTGATATAAAAACCCATCATTATACATTATACTGGTTCTCTGTTTCAAAGGTATAGGGAACCTCCTAAATAAGAAAATTCATCCTATTGATGCCTTTTGGCAGCATCCCTTTGACTTATAGAAAGTTGCTTAGAGCAGCTGAATGTAATGGAGACCACGCCCACGAAATTCTACATAAAGATCCTGTGGGCCCCATACTAACAATTTAAAAAGGTAATATTATTTATATTTTATGGTATTTTTATTTCTTTTGTTAAACATTTTCTAATTACATTTTTATGTGATTATGGCTGCACTTGGGGATGTTGTGGGGCACGAGGCCATGAGCCCTGGGAGCACTAAGATGCTACGTGACTCGCTCAGGGTCATCCAACCCAGATTGTATGTGAGGTGATACCTGAATGCATCTTCTTAAATCCAACATCAGCTCTCTATCCATACTGACTCCCAATAATGACAGTGAACTTTTGAGATTTTGTTACATTTAGACTATTTTATGAATAAAATTCATCTATGAAGGAAGTTCTAAAAACAATAAAAATACTCTACTTCTCTAAAAATGTCTTTAAAGCATATGATGATAATTAGTCTATGGAATGGTTATTATCACTCAAGAAATAACTTTTCTCAAATTTTCAGTCAAAGAACCAGAGAAATTTAGGGCTGGAAAGAACCTTAGTGATTACCTAATCATACTCCTTTATTTTATTCAAAACAACACAGTGATTTGTCCAAGAAGTTTTTGGACAAGAATGTCTAGTCCAAGACCATATAACTCATTAGTGAAATATCTGGGACTAGAATGTATCTCTTCTGACTCGTAGCATTTAGCTCCTTCTGTTATTTAAAAATTATAGTTGACACGTCAAGAGTACTTTACATTTTGCTTTAAAATAAGCCAGTCTAATTGACTAGTCATATAAACCTAGATAGAGCACCTATTTACATTTTAAACCTGTACTGAATATCCTTCCTCTGGACACGGATTACAGAACATGGTTATCCATAAAAGAAGCTCAGTGGGATTTTGTAATTAGGATTAATTATGATAGATGACTCAGGTGAACTACATCTATCCACAAACAAAGAACACATTCTCATGTGTGAATTAGTAGAGGTTTTCCCTTTTTATTTAGTTCTTCTCATTCTAAATGGAACATGATTTTGCTAAAAACCATTTCTCACAAAGATGAATGCTTATTGATTGACTGACAAATTTATTATAAACCCATTATTGGTCAATGGCTTCCCTACATGATCTATGGGAAACATAATGAACTTGAGAGAAAGGAGGGAGAGACAAAAGAAAACTCCCTTTAAGAAATGCTAACAAGATACTGATAAAATCTATAACGTATACACTCATAAGTTCATTTATTGTTAAATTCCAAGGAGAATGGAGGCTTCTAAAATTTTTTGTCCTTCAAATTTTAAATGTTGCATATGTTACTATAATTTAAGCCTCTAGAAATAACTCTTCCTTTGTGCATAGAACCTCCGGGTTCAATACAGTCTTGAAGAGACCTCAGTTCATGTGAAACAATAAAGCTCTCACATGAAGACAAAAGCAGCATTAAGCCTCCAGGGGATTTAGAATTGATGAAAGCGATATATTACCACTGGCTGCAAATATAATAAAAACTCAAAGATTTAATAGCGTCTGAAGGAACAGGAAGAGGTCATTTATTGGAAGGTCCACAATTAAATCCCATCAAGCTCCTAAAGAGTAAGAATTCTATCTTAAAGATGAGAGGTTAAGAAGAGAGTATTACAATGTTCCTTGGTATAAGCACAAAGGTAAAGATATCTAATAAACCACATTTATTTACTGCCTAACTTCTTTAACAACAATTTAGGACTATTATAAGTGGAATTCAAATGAGTCTGTCTTTTAATTTACTATGGCACATCTTTAGTTAACAACTTGAAATTCATCAAATTTTCTAGGAGTTGAGAAAGTCATCATGCTTCATAACTTTTTATACAAAATAAGCTTCACAAAGTCTTTTTTTTTCCTCCCTGAAACAAATAGGCCTTATCTTATTTACCTTGCTCCAAAGAGAGCAAGGCTTACGAACCTGATATAAAGCTGCAGTTGTCTATGGTGCTAGTTTGTAAGAATAATAATCTTGTGCTACATTTGGCCACTGATGCCAACATTACAACAAAATAGAAAGAAGCTATTTTTAAAATTCACTGACGTTTTTGCTTTAAAGTAAGAAGACAAAAAAGTTAGTGTCATATTTTCTGCCATATACGTTCCAGTCAGTAATATCAGTAATAAAATTAATGGCTGTATATGTATGCAAATGTTATACTTCCAGATTGAGAGATTTTACTTACTCAAACATAACTCATCACAGCTGAATAATTTCTTTTAAAGTCACATTTCATGCTTAAATGTAAAAGAGCATAAAAGTTGTTACAAAATATCAGACAGCTGTAGCTTGAAATGATTTATGTAAAACTCAATCTGCAAAACTCCTGAGAGCTGGCTGAACGGGACAGAATTGTAACTGAGAAATGTTTATCAAAATAAACAAAAATACAATAAAACATATATAATGGTAATTTGTGGTTTTTTAAGTCACTGGAGAAGGAAATGGCAAACTATTTCAGCATCTTTGCTAAGAAAATCTCATGGACAGCACTGACATGTTATGGTTCACAGGGTCATAAAGAGTCTGACATGACTGAATAACTGAGCAACAACAATAAGAAGTCAATATACAGCCTGTGGAGATCTGTTTTTATTTGAGTTTGACACCACTGACTTGTGCTACATTATGTGAAGTTTAGGTGTTAATTTAGTGTGTAAACTGCCTGTAAAATTTCATTCACATTCACATTAACTTTAAAAAGTTATCTTGTACTTACATCAAAATAGGATCCTGCATGCTCTAATATCAGCTGAGTAGAGTCTGGCTTATTTTTACAATATGTGACATACATCTGAAACTTGTCTGCCTATAAAATAAAAAGTTTGAGCATTTTATGTAAGAACCTTTCTTCAACTGCAAGAACCCAACATATGTGCAAATGCTTTGTGAAAAGCAACAATTTAAGAAAAAAAATGCCTCAAGAATAACAAAATCTGCTTGATAACAAAAAACTTCTAAAATCATAAAAGCTTACCCTGCTGATAATCAATGCTTCGCTGACTGAACTATTAAAAATAAAGTTAACAACTTTTCCTCAAAAAACCAAAACCCCTGCTTTTAGAATGTAATTTCAGGAGAGAGGCACTGAACTTGCTTACATATTGTATCCAGTATTCAGCAATGGGTGGGTAAATTAACAGACATCAAAGAGCAATAAAAATCCTTTGTACTACCCCATATACTATTAGGTTTTCCTGACCCAACAATGGCTGGAATTTCATTACCCAAGTAACGAAGCAATGTCCAACGTCTTCTGGTAACTGTTCATATTTTTCCAGCTCTTTTAAAAATATGCTGCAGAGAAGAAAAAAGATAATCATGGTGAAATAGATAGTTGAATAATTTAATATGCCAAGAATCCAGGATTTCAGCTATATGTTAACCAGTCCCTCCCCTAATGCAAAACATAACCCTTCCATGCCCTTGTAGATTGGCTTAAAGAGTTGTTCTGGCCAAAAAAGAAAAAAAGGCAAGAAAAAAAGAAAAAAAAAGAAAACACTACCAGTTAGTGGGTTAGTAGTCAAATGACAAACATTATTGGGCCTACCCTCAAAAGCTTTTCCAGCTACAGAATATACAAGAGTTTGTGCTCCCCTGACAAAGCCACTGAGGCCATTTTCACAATATGATGAGGCTTTGGGGTCCAGGGAGACATGTAAGAGCTTCTCTGTTTTAATATGAAATGTTTTAGTTATGATTACAATACTGCCAAAGGATGCATGACAGAAATTAGACCAAATGCATCAAGATTAAATATGTCATAAGTGTTTAGCATCTTGTGAGGATGAAGGACAATGCATATAAAATGCCTTAAAACTTTAAAGCAAAAGGAAGAATAGACAATCCCAGGGGTTGTTTCATCCTTTGCTGCAGTTTTATCCCCAGAACAGTTGCTGGCACATGATAGGCACTTTAAATAACGTTTGCTGATTGACTGAAGTACAAAGGACAGTTGTAGGATGAAGACAAAGAGGAGATCAGTGAAGTCTGGGACTTTAATGAAAAGAACTCACATTTATATCAGAATGTCTGAGCTAGAAAAGTTCACAGAGGCTATCTTTTCCCTGAAAAATCACCCCCACTCCCTTACCATATTCAACAAGTGTTCATCCTGACTTCAACTGAGGACATCTAGCCAAGGGGGCTTAGCATCTCCCAAAGCATCCTGTTCCAGTTTCTGGAATAATTAGCTCTAATTATGAAGAAGTTTTTTCCTGACATAAAACATCTTCAGGTTCGTAGTGGTGCAAGCACTATTATCTTTATTTTATAAATACAAAAAAAGGCCACAAAGAACTGAAGCTTAGGGAAGATACATGACCTGTCCATACTAGGAATGTTAGACCCACAATTTCAATAACCTCAGTTCTGGTCTTATTTACCTTTAACCTGGACTTCTTAGCCTCAGCCTCCAGTTTCCACCCCCGCCTTTTGATTCTACATACCACTTCCCTAGCATTCTTAAGAGGTAGAATAAGGTACTGAGTCTGGAGGCAGGAAGACTTGAGTTCAAATCCCGCCTCTGACATTTACTAGGTATATGACCCTGGGCAAGTACATTAACCTGCTTGCATCAGTTTCCTCAACTGTACAGCACATATTAATAGCACAAACCAGGTTTGCTGTAAGGACCAACTGAAATAATATTTATAAAGTGCTTATTAGCATACTGCCTGGCACCTAGTAGGTGCTCAATAAATCCTGCCTTCCCTTCTTCCTTCCTTATGAATTCTCTCACTTCTGTACTCAAAAAAACGTTCAAATGCCTAACGAATTACAAACCATTAGCACAGTATTCAAGAGATCCATATTTTCCCCTCAAATTTATTCCCAGCCTTACTTTTAATGACTCTCCTAATGACCTAGTCAATCCTATTCATTCTTTCTTAAATAAATCCTATACTTTCCTGCTGCCTCAGTTTTGATCATATTTTTTTCTGTCCTCTTCTACATTACCTGCCTGCTGACATCACACCCAATTCAAAAGTTCAGTTCAAACCTCCCTTCCTTCATAAAACCTTTGCTGGCTCCCACAATTAAACACACCTCTTCTCTTTCCAGAATTGTCATACTACTGTAGTTATAACTCTTGTGACATTTTCTGCCTTGTATTTACACAGTGCCTGGCACATAGGGCATTTAGAGGAAGTGTATCTGCATTTTCAGCTAAGAAGAGGGATGGAAAAAAGCCGTCATATCAGTTGCTTCTTCATGCCTATTATCTAAAAGGAAATTATAAGTGGCAGCCAAACAAATGGAGAGCTTGGTCCAGGTTGATTCTAATAAAGTGATTATCGAGCCACTGATCGCTCAGTGAGAGGAAAGGCTACTGGGCTTTCTATTCAGATTATTCCCCCAGTTTCCACCACAGTAAAAAAACAAATACATGAGGAGTAGTTACTATGAAGCCATGGATTTCTGCTATGTGGTTAGTGATGTGCCACTTACATGAAACAGAGCTTTCATTCAAGCAGATTTCATCAGAAGCTACAGAAATAAATGCTAGACACTGATAAAATGTCTATTTTTAAGGGAAATCTCCAGAGAAGTGTCTTGATTTAAAAAATAACATGCTTTCCAAAGATAAAAGTCACTCACTTATTATGAAACTCATAGATTTCCTGCATGTTTCCGAAGATAATATGTTCTTTGTTTACAATGCCAGGTGGGATCTCCTCAACACCACTGGTCATTTCCCACAAATATGTCTGACAGGGAGGGAAAGACAGATTATATCAAAAGACATCACATTACGTTACCAAGAAGCAGCCATTTCTGACGTTTGCATATGACTATTTATCATTAATGCGCAAAGAGAAACAAAACTTAAGACACTCATTTTATAAAAGCCAGGTTTTTTTAAAGAAGCTTTTAAGCTGCCATTCTTACTCAAAACTGTGGCTCTACCTTTCATTCTGCAGAGCCTCAGGATAGCAGAATTAATTCACATCATGGCATGAGAAGTGATCACATGGTGTAACAGCCACTGCTGAATGTTATTTACCCATTACAGTTACTGGGCAAGTTTCCATGAAATGGTTCAAAAATTCTACACAAAAAGAATGTCAGCCAGCCAGCCATGTGATAAACTGAATGAAAGAATTAATGCTGCATCATCTCTGCTGAACCCCCAAACAAATTTAAACCCTCCACAGAAGGGGGCAGTCATGAATTCAGAACGTCTCTAAAGAGTCTAACTGGCTGCAATTAATAAGAGTTATTAATTTAAAAAAACTGTAAAGACCAAGAGATCAATGTAATCAACTACATTTAAGGAAGAAAAAAAAAAAAACCACTTACATCCATACATTCCCGAAGGTCTCTTACATAAGCCTTTTCAGTCTGAATTAATTCAGCCATTATGAACCTTAAAGTGAACAAGAGGGTATATTACTCAAAAGAACTTGAATAGATAATGATATGTATGCGTGCAGGCATCATATACATATAATGGTGTGTATACATACATGCATTATATACATATATTGTTTTCTCTTCTCTTAAATATCAATAAAAGAATGTTGATAGTGTAAGCATCAGTGTGGTATGAGATATGTGATATATTTACAACACACAATTCAAATCTGACAAGATTGTGTGGATCTATATCTGTGTGTTTAAGTTGATGCTCACCAAGGAAAGACATCTGTAAGAGAGATCACCTACCACTTCAGAGAAAACTAAACATTTGAGACCAAAATTATTTAGGAAAATCATAGGCGAAATCCTATTTTTTAAAATAAAAATTTAGTATAATTCAATTCCTAAAAGGTCAATTGCTGGAATTTTATGCCTATAATTTATCCTTCTTGTAATAGCTTAATTCTACTGTTAACTTATGATAGTTCCAAAATAACCAAAAGAGGTTTGTCAGCACCCAAATCAAAGGGGGATAGTTAAATGGGGAGAAAATTATACTATTTCTGAACCAGATGAAAAGACGGGTAGAATGCTTCTATGTGAAAATCAAAGAGACTCATGGCACTTAGTCTCAAAGTACACACATATTGAGGAATCAATAGTCTTAGTCAAATAACAAGCTTCATCCTCTGTATGAAGGACTCAGGTTAAATCTGCAAGTGCCTTACTCTTTTCTGCGAGCAGATTTTCGCTTTTCTTCATTAAGTTCATGAGCAGCATCTCGTAGCTTGACTTCTGATCCAGGGACACTGGCTGGGATTATATCCAGCTGAAGGCTTTTACTCTGGGAGCCCAGAAGAGTCGGAAGGTGCAAAAGAGAAGATAAGCTTGGTTATTTAATCAGCAAAGAGGTTATCAAGTAAAATATACTTGATTTATTCAGTTCACACAGGAAAACTTACCGATTTATTGGAATCTGAAGAGATCCCCAGAGCCTTTTCCAAAGAAGTCCTATATTTTTCCATCCGCAGAGAGAAATCTCTGTACCTTTTATCCACAGCAGTGACACATTTTTTAATCTCTGCTGCATGGGCATGCCCCTTTTCACAAAAGCCATCAGCCAGCTGTATCAACAGCTTCACCCTCTCTTTGGTTTGCTGTGAAAAAACAAAACAGGAAAGTATTGTGAAGTAAATTCAACTCAAATGCCAGAAACCTGGAATATTATGGCTAGTAACCTACAATTTGCTTCTTTAAAAATGAAAAGGACTGCTGTTGGTGAAAACCTAGAATGAAATCACAGGACTAGAAAGGACCTGGAAAATCACATAGTTAATCTATCCCTGGTTCCAAATAGGACTACTTTTCTCATTCATCCTGTATCAACGGACATGTGATTGGTGTTCTTTTTCAGACATCAATGGGAAGTTCTATAGTCTTCTCCAACAATATGTTATGATGTCAATAGTTGTCATCATTATCATTCTCCCTTTGGACTACTGCACTCCTCCTTGGAAATTCAAGCCTAAGTTTAGAGATTCCAAGAATCGTTCCATGGTTGACTCTGTTTACTCTTTAAATGAAGCTGGATGGATACTTCATGTTTATATGTACTTGTTTCTATGTGAGTCCACAACAGTGGCTCTTAGTGATTTCATGCATGCATATTCTATGTACTTTCCTGGAGGTAGGGACTTCCCTCTGCTAAGAACAGCTGTTGTACTGCGTACATAGCAGGTATTCTGGAAAACTAATGATTAAAATTAGTTTTTTCACTGAAAGGCCCATTCCCTGCCCCACTTTACCCCCTTTATCAGTTCACAGTGGACCTGGACCAAAACAGATTCACCCATTAGAAAGTACCTCAAAAAGCTGGTCTCACACTTGTCTACTCTTTGGAATATAAATATCTTGGTAGCAAAGATGAAGAAATATACCACATTTCACTTAAACAGAAACAGTATATAGATTACTTTAGTGGAAAGAACACTAGCTCTAGAGACAGACAACCTGGTTTCAAACCCTGATTCGATCTGCAAAGTCACTTAGCCTCTATGGTCTCAGTCTCTTCATATGTAAAATGCAAGGGTTAGACGAGGTCCCTTCCAAATCTATAATCTATTCACCAGTAACCAAGCACACAAATATAGTTAAATTTCATAGGCAGTGTGGCACATGAGGAAAATTCTGGCTGGAGTCAAGAGGACCTTGGCTTAACACTGCTGTGTTGCCCTGGGGAAGTCACTCATTTTCCTTGGGTCTCAGTCTCCTTATCTGTGCAAAAGAAGAGTTGGCCTTGATGAACTATGGTCCCTTCCCGCTTTGATCCTATTAAATATGAGGCAGTAAATCCACAAAATTGAATCTACTCAACACATTTTTCTGATAAATCCACTTCATTTACTGACATCACGAAACTCCTACTGCCATTTCCAATAAGTAAAGCTAGAAATTCTACTGCATATCTTCTACTGTTGAACGTAATTTTCAGTCACACTCTGATGACACTATCTCTATGACTGGCAAAGGGGAAATGCATTGAAGGTAAGCAAATTTTGGGATAGAGGTCAGAGTTCTAAATCTAAGAAAAATTATCTTCTTGACTTATAAAATGAAAGTATTTGATTTCAAGATTCATTGAACAGCCACTAAAGCGTTTTCTGGCATGAACAAAACGGTTTATAACTCCCAGCATTTGGCTCTCTTCTCAAGTGTATCATAAATATTACTTTACTGGGATGGTAGATGCCTTTAAAAGGCAGCTCATAAATGTTGACATTTCACATAATAAGCATGCAAAAACAAAATTCAGGATGTGGAAATATGACCTGGCAAGACTCATTAGTACTCTTTCTCTAAAGCTTTTCATTTGGGAAAAGTAGGTGCAGCTTTTAAAATAGTCATATTAAAACTTTTACAGCATATGCCTAAGGTAGGACTGAGATGAAGTGAGGTAGCATGGAGGAAACACACACACACAAAACTTGTCAAACAAATTTTTTGACTTATCAACAATCTGATAACTTTGAAGATATCTTAAGAAAAGCCTGATTACAAGGAAATAAAAAAGTCAAATTTCTCTTGACAGCACAACTTGTTTGTAATTTATTTGTTATTGATACTGAGCTTTCATATTCACAAAAAAATAAGATTAATGCAGAACTTTTCCAAAAAGGTGATTTAGGAAAGTGTCTTCAAGATGCCACATATTTACTAGATCAGAATGTACAGAGATGCCACATAGGCCTTCATTCATTCACTCATTCAACAAACATCTATTAAGTATTAACTATGCAAAACACTAAGAATAGAAATATATAAAAATATATAAATTCTCTATCCTTTAAGGAGTTTTCATTCTACTAGGTAGGGGTATAGCATGTACACAAGGAAAAACAAAATAAAAGAAGGCATAGATGATTAGTAATTGGAGGGATCAGTTTGGTCCTTGAGGAAGAGGCTCATTACCTCTAAGATCCCTAACTTTGAGGTTCCAGGTACAGCCATAATCTGTAATGTGTTTACCTCTTATTCCTCACTAATAAACTTCCTCTTTGTTTCTTTCTTTTTTTGATTTTTGGAGGGGGGAAGGTAGAGCAATTGGGGGTAAGTGACTTGCCCAAGGTCACACGGTGAGTTTTTGTGTTAGGTGCCTGAGGCCAGATTTGAACTCAGGTCCTCCTGACTCCAGGGCCAGTGTTCTATTCACCAAGCCACCTAGCCACTCCCTCTTTGTCTTTCTTATGATCTTTTAAAAATTTTTCTATCCTTTCCACTCTGACATCACCCATCACTTACCACAATAATAATTTACTAGCCACAGTCCTAGAAAGGCTATTTGGTGTAGCTAAAAAAGGCCTAAACATTAACTAGAGAGATATGGGTTCAAATCTGGCCTCTGATCCTTATTAACGATATGAACACAGACAAGTTATTTCCTTATCTATTAAATGGGGAAAATAACATCTGCCTCATCATGTTATTGGGAATTACCAAATCAGGTGACTGTTAAATTTTAAAGCTCCATTTAAGTACATAGATTTGGAAGCTACATATGCCCTCTCCCAACTTTCTAGTATTTCCAAACTACTAAGCCTTAGACCTGCATTGTTCCCATCATCCAAGTGCTTTGATCCTATTCCTGAGAATCACAAAATCATAAAATGAAAATGACTTCATTTCCAAGAACATTTATGGTGCATAACCACAGTGAGGCCCTCCCTGCTGCTGGAGAATCCCATTATTTAGTGACATTCTATCTCACTGAACTTTATACAGTAAGCAGTGACGGACCATTGAAGGTTTGTGGGTAGGAGGGGTGATATGACCTTTAGGAAGATTAATCTAGCATAAGTATCCAGGGTGGATCAGAAAGGATAAAGACTACATGCAGAGAGATCCATTAAGAAGTTACTATAATAGTCCAAGTATGAGGCTGACGAGGGCCTGAACTAATCAATGAGGAGGATAAGAGATAGCATTCAGGTAGAAATAAAAGAATCTGGTAACTGATTAAAGGTGTGAGGGGAAGGGAAGAGTCAACAATAAGTCTGAGATTTTGAGCAATGATGACAACACAAAACAAATGAAAGGACTGAATAGAACTGTAGGCCCCAGAGAAGATCAGATGAGTCAGCTGGTGTCTTAAACATAATGGTATTCAAAATTTGTTGAAATATATTGAATTTGGCATGGTTCAGCATGGGGACTTTCTGCTGCAATGTTGAGCAGAGGTACTAGTAAAGACAGAAGAGTTTGGCCAGACTTGGTGCAGCACACCTGTAATCACTGCTACCTGGAGAAGCGTAGGCTGAGGAATCACTCCAGTTCAGGAATTCTGAGCTACTGTAGGGTTACCCCGACTGAAGATTTGCACTAAGCTCAGCTCAAAGAGCTTATGTTTACATCATCATGTGTCTTGTATGTGTATATCATTACCTGTATATTACATACCTATATACTGTACATGTACACATCCTGTATACATTAATATCATGTGCATTATACCTAGATCTCACTGTACATACTCCATTTTAATAGACTGCTAACAAATTGAGCACACATGCTGGAATATTGTATCATCCTGAATATAGGTTTTGATACATAAGATCTCTTTGAAATGAAAAAAAACATGCATATATACATACATGAATGGATAAATAGTAACTGCCTAAAATGATAATTAAAAATAACTGGTATTTGTGGAAAAATTAATTTTCTATAAAATAAGCTTCATTTCACAAAAATGTAAGACTATCAAAATTTAATTAAAGGGAATGATTAGTTAATGTATTTAAATTGAGGAAGACTAAGAGTGGCAAAATATAATAGGAAGTCAGGCTCTTCCCAGATGAAGAGGAGGTTAGCACAGCAGGATTACCATCATTTATCCTCTCCTCTCACCCTACTTCATGCCACTCTACAGGCAACCCACTGACTTGGTGGCAAAGCATGGAAACTCTATGCCTCCTCCTTTCCCTCTTTGCTCTTTTAATCAATGCACAAGCAACGACCTAAAGGGGATCTTTATATAAGTGGGAGATGAAGTTCAGATCTCGGGAGAAGCAGATGGTGGTTCCTGTGGATTTTCTGTTACCACATACTCAAGTTTCAGGAATATAGGGGACAGAAGGAAAGTCTATAAGAAAGGTAATCCTAGGTGACTCAGGACAGTGATATATACAAAGCTGAGAGGACTGAGTAAGGAGAGGCATCTGGAGAACAGAAGCTTCCTGGTCAGGATCTCTACAAGTACACATGAAGGGCTAGAAGGAAGCTGTGGCTACTGCTTATGTTGTTTTGAGGGAAACCACAGTGACCTGAACTATGTCTACAGTACTGAGTAGGATTAATGCCTCATTCAGGTTTTATATGAACAGACTGATTTAGAAGAAAAAGAACAGCTGACGTTTGGACTAATACGATAATTACAAGGCAAAGCAGATACATAAATATGTAGTAAACATATTTTATACTAATGGACTTAAAAACTGAATGCTACAAATGATACGCATTAATGGACACTATTTTCTATTTCTGTGTGGTATTAGTTCTACTGTTCTACTAGAATTATTTTTAAGTAAAAGTGAGTTAAAATATATTAAATATATTAAGAACATAATGTTAATAATCTCATTCTTTGGTGGGTATAATAAAATGAAAAATGAAAGCAAAAACAACGTGAAGGTCAAAGAGTATATATACCAACCCAGGTCTCAAACTTGTGTGGGCAGATCCAGATTAAAATGTAATCAGAAAATATTTAAAATAAGTAAAAATACAATAAAACAAAAACAATGCTAATAGGTGTTTTTTTAAAAGTAAACACGCTGCCCACTGAGGTCCTTATTTACAGTTTAGTGGCCCTCATTTCTACTTGAGCTTGATACCACTGTTCCAAATATTTTTAGTCAAGTTTCAGAATGTGCTATAGAATAGGAAGGTAACTCCAAAAGAAGTATCTCCCAAATAGCTTGAATGATGATAACATTATTAGAATAGGTCTATGGTCTCCCAAGGAAGTTACTCTGAAAGGAACATGCTCATGTGAATGTCTTTAGATCCAGTATGTCTAAGAAAAATTGTTCAAACTACTTTATATTCAAAGCTTGTGCATATGCTTGTATGCACAGCTCACATTAATATGTGTATATACACACATATATACAAATATACATGGGGATGGCCAAGCAAAAAGTTTTGA
This sequence comes from Pseudocheirus occidentalis, assembly GCA_028646575.1. Lineage (NCBI taxonomy): Eukaryota > Metazoa > Chordata > Mammalia > Diprotodontia > Pseudocheiridae > Pseudocheirus > Pseudocheirus occidentalis. Next base: position 251,392,549 of record CM053594.1, read on the forward strand.
TTCAGAATTGTAACCTTGGTCCATAGTCACAAGAAGGAAAGAGAACAAGGTATCAAAAGCTTTTGCAAGGGGTAAGAATTTTCGAAGCTATAAGTACCTTTTTTTTTTTTTTTTTTTTTTTTTGCTTTTTGGAGGGCAGTTGGGGTTAAGTGACTTGCCCAAAGTCACACGGCTACTTTTTTTTTGTGTTAAGTGTCTGAGGCCGGAGTTGAACTCAGGTCCTCCTGAATCCAGGGCCGGTGCTCTATTCACTGAGCCACCTAGCCGCTCCTATAAGTACTTTCAATTGGGGTCTAGGTATTTTTTAGAGACCATCTCCCAATATCATAGTCTATATTTCATTAGCATGGAAATCATAAATGCCATATAATTAGAATCAAAACCATAGATAAACAGTCTGATGTTCTGTCAAAGCTGTATAAGATTCTCCATATATTAAAAAAAATGAAACTAACTTTTGTGGAAAGTGAATGAATGAAGAAGGTATGGTAGTACAAAAGGACAAGAACTACCCCATTCAATGTAAGAAATGCAGCCAAACAAGAGACACCAACCCACAAAACACAAAGCAAATACTTTTTTTTTAATTAAAAGGAAAAGAAAAAAAGCAAACAGACAACAAATAATTGCCTAATGAAGAATATTCTTTTGATAATATTTGGAAACCCATCAGTTCCTTAGCAGCACAAAGCAGAAAAACTGCTGTCACTTAAAATGCCTTTAAGGTACCAAGTGGGAGAAGAGAGTTTGTCTATCAGGGCAATAACAATCTCAAATGCCAAATAACATTTTAGATGCCTCGTCTCATGATCCCTTACACAGAACACATACATAAATGTGCTTGTTCCTTAGGACTCCAATAATTACAACCAGAGGAGGGAAAAAGGGTAAATTCAGGGACCATAATTTAGGAGGCAGCCCAGTGCAGTGGGAAGAACACTGGACTTAGAGCCAGGAGGCTGGTTGCTCTGATACTTCAAGCTGTGTGATAGCTAAATCACTCAGTTTGCTTAAGACTCAATTTCATCATCTGTAAAATGAGGATGATGGCACATTTACCCCCTACTTCATAAGGTCATTGAGAGAGAAGTACTTTGTAAATCCTTCCTTCCTTCTTTCCTTTTTTTTTTTTTTTTTTGGCGGGGGGAATGTAGGGCAATTGGGGTTAAGGATTTGCCCAAGATCACACGGCTAGTTTTGAGGCCAGATTTGAACTCCAGTCCTCCTGACTCCAGGGCCAGTGCTCTATTCATTGCACCACCTAGCCACCCCAGAACTTTGTACATCTTAAAGTGCTATATAAAGGGTACTTATTATTTTTAAGGTATTTGCAAGTTTAAAACTACTAATGGGAATATAGGTTGAGGGTAAGTTAAATATTTAAACACACTGATGGCAATAACAAAGCAGGAACATAAATACAGGTATAAATAGTGCGGCCATCATGAGCTTTTTAAATTTTGAAACAACAGCACACAAAGGAAATGCAAATTAAACAGAAACATGTACTACTTGGTGCAATACATTTTTAAAAACCCTATACCTAATATATACATAATACACAGACACATTCATTTCTGGACTCATTCACTAAACACATATCACATAGCTCCCAGTATCTGGCACAAAGGAAGTATCCCTTTAAAGGGACGGAGAATGATATCTTAACAGACATGAGGATTTAAAGAAATGATTCATGTCCTTCAAAGGAGTCTCCTTACAGGTTACTCAGGGAGAGACCCTCTATTTTGAATTTGCCTTCAGAGTCACAAACACAAGCCACCTAAAAATAGCAACCTTATTACTTTATAATCATTTATTTTGTCCTTAGCATCATCATAACGAATCAACCATTTTATTCATCAGATTTGGTTAAAAAAAGCTTTTGGCTTTTTTCAAAAATCAAACTGACCCTCGAATCGTAAAGACTTGCCAAAATTGAGGCTATTAAAAAAAGTGTGGCAAGCAAATACAAAAGCAGAATCCATCTGTCATTTGCTAGCTCTGTGAACTTTAGAAAAATCACTTACGCTCTCCTGGACTCGGCTTCTATCATTTGTAAAGTGACAGGGCTGTATTAGACAGCCTTTAATGTCCATGATACTATGAATCCCCAAAGTGTTCTGAGCAACAATGATAGTGTCAGAAAAAGTTGATGGTCTCTCAAGGTCAGAGCCACGATCTGAGTTAGAAAATTGGGTATGTTTTTAACATTCAGTCACATTAGCGCACAGTCAAAATGCATATGTGTGTGTATAGAGAGAAAACATGAATTTTAATTATTAATACTTTATGGTAAAGGCAATAAATCCGATTGAAAAACCCCTCTGAGTGAAGTAGTACAAGTATTGTTATTTCTACTTTACAGATGAGGAAAGTACAAATAATAGTTACAACTCAAATCCTAGTTTTCTTATTCTGGAACTAGTGATTTTCTTTTAGCAAAGATTTTAGCACTGTTCTTTTAGAAAAGATGTAGACAACAACCATTCCAGAAGGTAGGCAATGTGAATATGATTATCCTAATTTACATAGGAAACTGAGGAGTCACGTAATTGCAGAGGTGCAAATAAGACCCTGGTGTTTTCACCGCATCATCACACTGTCTCTGGGGACACAGATACACAAACACACACCAACATACACACCACCCTTGAGCATGGATTTATATCTATCATCAGCTACTAGATGAATAATAATTCAAATAACAGCAATAACTCATATTTAGATAATGCTTTAAGATTTATAAAGAGCTAATGAAGAGCTATTTTATGAGCTAAAAGTGACTAGTTTAAGTAACCTATAAACTTTACAGATCTGCTAGTTAAGGAATACTGCAGTAATGAGCAGCGTGCTATAGGGGCAGTGTAGTCCTGCTGGACAGCCAAGGACAGGACAGGAAGAATACCAGCAAAGTGGCTTCATGAGTGCACAAAAGCTTTTAACACTTGATAGGATACAGTATTCACAATGAGAACTCAGGAAACACTTTAGTAAAGGAAGAGAACAGTGAAGAGGAACAGCAGGAGGAAAAGGTCAGGCAACAGGAGGAAAAACAGCAATAGGAAGAGGAAAAGAGGAATGAGCAAAACAGCAGAAGGAAGAGAAAGAAAAGGAGGAAAAAGCTTTGGATATTATTTAACTCTAT
>CM053594.1:251396196-251463690 GCA_028646575.1 Pseudocheirus occidentalis
TCCGGCTTCAATGTTTTTAAAGTTGCAGTTCTGCGTAATATTTAGTCAACAGCTCTATTGTTCTGGGCTATTTTACAAAAAACAAAGAGGATTAGGAAGCAACCAGACCCAGATGTATTATTAATGTTAATTTACCTTTGCAGTAATCTGGAACTCCTCATGTTCTTTCAAGAGTTCTTGAGTGTGCTGTATACTGGAACCAGTAGATGTGTGTGTAGACAAATAAAACTCTCCATTATCATGGATCCATTCCAGAGCCTACCATAGAAGAATACAAGAGGAAAGAATTTTTTAAAGAATATGGTGAAAAAGTTTTGCAATGAAAGTTAGAATAACTCTCTTTACTAACATGTGAAATTTTCTATCTGGTATTTACTATGAAACATTCTCCAATATATTAAAAGCTTCTGAAGTCATAGCCAAGTAACCAGAAAAAAAGCTGCTATCAGTAACAACGAAATTGGGACTGTATGACTTGTGTTACAACAACTTCAAACCCTCATAACCATAACCTTGAGCATAAAACAAAGGAAAACTCTTGTTAATACCTTTCTGTAATCTAGGGAGCAAAGAGAAGTGTGGGTATCAGGCGGCACTAGTTTCTCCACATAATGAGAATCCTAAACGTGCCATGTTAAAATCTTATCCGAGCTTTGGGGTCTCACTGGGATGTATTAATTTGAAACAGGAAGCAGATACCTCCTTGCAGCCTTCTGATATAAAATTAATGATTTTTGCTTCCCATACTGCACAGCATGAAAAAGGGGTAAAGAAAGGACTTGCCTAAATCTCTAGCTGTACAATCATTTTCCCTGTTCTCATGCAGTTGGGGTGGAGACCCGGAGAGGATGGTACATGCTTTCTGAACAAGTCTATTACTTACTAGAACACCAGGCAGAACAAAGGGGCAGCTAGAGGGCACAGGTGATAAGAGCATTGGACTTGGAGTCAGGAAGACCTGAATTTATTCATTTATTTTGCCTTTTTTTTTGAGGGAGGAATTGGGGTTAAATGACTTGGCCAAAGTCACACGGCTAGTTTTGTGTTAAGTGTCTGAGGCCGGATCTGAACTTAGGTCCTCCTGACTCCAGGGCTGGTGCTCTACTGACTGTGCCACCCAGTCACCCCTAGGAATACCTGAATTCAAACCACGCCTCAGACACTTACTAGGTTTGTGAACTTGAGCGAGTCATTTAACCTCTGTCTGCTTCTGTTTCCTCATCTGTAAAATGAGTACCTACCTCCTGACGTTGTGAGAGTAAAATGAGGAAATGCTTACAGACACTTTGCAGACCCTGAAGTGCTGCGTATAAATGCTAGCTATTCTTAGATAACTCAAGTCTGTCAAGTTTCAGTTGAAGAAAATATGATAAAAACACAGCGGATGTGACAATATCACCGAATGAAGATTTATCAGGGCAGCCGGGAGTATCCTTTCATCATGGTCCAACACAGACAAATATTATTATTTACTATGTTGACATTGACATTATAGGAAAAGACTCAAGCCCAGCCAATGTCAATAAAGGTCCAGAGATCACTTCTCTTTGAGCTGACTCCCATTAATACTGATGGTCTTTGGTTAACTGCCATTAAGGCTCTGAAAGATGGCTTTAAACTGAAATGCGGCTCTTGGGTCAATCTTCTGCCATCAGTTATCAATACAGACTACATTCCTAAGATTATACTGCGGTGTTAAGCAGGAATCAAACTGAATGTTTCATACAATAAATATCATCAGAATGAGATGGCTTAAAAAAAAAAGGATGACAGTTGAATGTTCTCCTGAATAAAGAAGAGCTTATTGTGGTTATTTCTTACTTGGCTGCCCTACTCTGGGACTTCTCTGAGGTGTCCACATGTCCCAGGAAATTCTTAAATCGGCTCCATCCTGCATGATCCTATCAGCCTTGGTATGTCACCTTGTCACCACCCCTGGTCCCTCTTATTGGAGGGAAACTCCACCGATGGAGGAAGCACAGCTCCTCATTTCTCCCCTGCCAGGCGTCCTCATGCTCCTTGCTTTCTGGTCCCTTTTTTGTTGTCTCTCCCTGTTAGGTTGTTAAGCACCTTGCGGACAAGGACTCTTTCTTTTTCCTTATTTGTATCTCCAGAGCTCAGCATAATGCTCAATGCACACCAGGCACTTAATAAATGTTTGACTGGTTTTTTCCCTCAAGTCTGTGGTTACTCATGCTAACATAAAAGATGTAAATATGTTTGCTGTCAGCTGACCTCTCAAAAAAGTGATTGAAGAATTGATTAAGAAGCTGAAACCTGAGATAAGGGGAAAGGATAACTACCAGAGTGTAAATTTTGACAGCACTTTATAGTTATCACAAGAATAAATCAAGATTAAATAGACTGTGAGGCAGCATGGTGTAAAAGATAAGAATGTAGGCCTCAGAGAAAGGAAACCCTGGGTTCCAGTCTGTTTCTCTCCCCTCTAATTGACTTCTGGCCTCATACTAGCTTCCTCTAGTACCACAGGTCATCATGACCGGTACATGACTTAATAACTATGTCCTAAGGAGGCACATGAAGGTCAGGTAACTTGCTTTATAGTCACAGTGCTTTTCACTGTCCAACGTGGGGCTTGAACCTAGGAATTCTTGAGTACAGGCCTCACTGTCTAGCCTCTGTGCTACACTTGCTCTTGTAAGAGCATTAAAAAACAAAACAAAACAAAGTAACACAACAACAACAAAACAACCAAGCTGTAGTCCAATTTCCCCACAAACCACAGCAGCAAGTACAAAGACAGGGACAGGGCCTAGATCTTGGATTTCATTGGTATAGGGAACTTGCAACTAGACAACGCTCACAACCAATATCAGCTGAACCACATCTGCAATCTGGAGTCTTGAGGCAGTCAGGCAGCAGACTGGAGAGAGCACTAGACCTGGAATCCCAAAGATCTGAATTCAAATCCAGCCTCACTTTTTTTAGTTGTGTGACCCTAGGCAAGTCCGTCAATTTCTCCATCTCAGGTTCTTTATCTGTAAAATGGGAATAATCATTGAACCTACCTCTCAGGGTTGTTGTAAGAATATAGTGAAATAAAATTTGTGATATACTTTGTAAACCATAAAACGCTGTGTAGCAGGGCAGGTAGGTGGTATAGTAGTACAGTGAGTGTCAACCTAGAGTCAGGAAGACTTGAGTTCAAATCTGACCTCAGACATGTACTGGCTGTGTGACCCTGGACAAGTCACTTAATCCTGTTTGCCTCAGTTTCCTTATCTGTAAAGTGAGCTGGAAAAATAAACAGCAAACTACTCTAATATCTTTGCACAAGAAAATCCCTAAAAAGGGGTCACAAAGAGTCGAACAAGACTGAAAAGGACTGAACAACAATAAAGTACTTTATAAATGCTATCATCATCCTTATCATCATAAAAGAGCTGCCTAGAGCATGCTGAGGGTAAACAGGGTCCCAGAGCTAGTGAGGGGCAGAGTCAGAATCTGAACCCACGTCTTTCTGTCTCCAAGGGTTGCACTCTCCCTGTTATGCCAAGATGCCTCTCAGCTATTTAAATCTTGTTGCTGATAGGTTTTCAGTTCACTTTATATGAAGAACAAAGGTCTGGCTTGAAAACATGACACATCAGTGCCAGAAATGTAACCCTGGAAAAAGGCCAGTCACAGAACAAGAGTAAAAGACAAAGGCAGGACAGTCTGAATGTTGAGGAGCTGGGTTCTTAAATCTTTTTTTGTGTCATGAACCCCTCTTGCTACCTGGTGAAATCTATGGATTCCTTTTCAGAATAAAGTTTGTTGTCTACTTTCATATGGATGGAAATGCTAAATTTCAGTTCCAGATTGGTGAAAACAAAGACAATTTTTTTTCTGTCCAAGTCCACAATCCCTGAAATCTATCCATGGACTGCTTGGGGGGTGGGGTGAGGGGTGTCTCTGGACTCCAGGTTAAACACCTCTGATCTAGAGGAAGATTTGTAGCATGCCAGGGAGATCCTCAATAGTGAACTAATAGTAGAATGTGGATGAGAGAACACGGACAGGTTGTCATCTACAGCAATGGAGGGAGCATTCACATTGATGGAATGATGGATTCACTGAAGTATATAATACTCACTACAAACCATTCACTAATTACACCAATCACAAACTTTTAAAAGTCCCCATCACTCTATCTGTCTATTCCCAAATCTCAAAAACAAGTAGAATGAATCTGACTTTTTTGGCCGAAGGTCAGGACACATGCACAATCAAGTCTGAACTACAACTCAAAAATTCATGGCTCCTGAATGCAGTTTGCTGAGCTGTGATTCTGACAAAGTGTTGATTAATTTTTAAAACCTCTTTGGAAGAGAAGCGTGTATGTAGAAGATGAAGGGATATAAGAAGCCCTAAGAGTCAGGGCTTCTCATATACACTCAGGGATCACGTCTGACCTGTTTGGCACTTCTTTCAAAAACCACATACTGCTGGCACTGGTCTAATCGTCTCTTTCTCATGGTCCAATAATGCAATACCCTGTTCTCCCGTTGGAAGAGTTCATTCAAAATATCTGAAAGGACAAACACAAGTCAACGGTTAGTATTTACAGTTCAAATGAGAGGAAGAAAATAATTTACTGTCTTCAAGAGAGAAGAAGGAAGGGAATATGCATTTATAAAACACCTACCTGCCTGGTGCTAGGAACTCTCCTAAGGGCTTTGCAAATAGTTTCTCATTAGATCATCCCAACAATTCTTTGAGGTAAATGCTAATATTATGCCCATTTTATTGTTAAGGACACCAAGGCAAACAGAGCTTAAGTGTCTTGCCTAGGATCACATAGACTGTTCGAGGTCACACTTGAACTCAAGTCTTCCTGACTCTGGGCCATTGCTACTTTATAGTATCCGGCTGTATTTGCAACATGCTTTAATAAGCATGAGTTATAAAATCTTTTTTAAATTCCATTACTTCTTTCTGCAGTGCTCTCTAAAAGTATACTGAGCCTCACTACTCCTGATCTGTTACCTTATAGATGATGTAGTCATGATAATTCAGACTTAATGATGACTACACTCTTTCAGGGAAAGTAGACAAAGACTTCAAATGAAATTGGCCCAATTAAGGAAGTTCATATTAAAATGATGGGCAGGATCTGAAATGTGATTCTACCTATAACAAACCGTTTAATTAAACTTCATGACTAAAATGTGGGGGAAAAAATTGCTTAGCTGTAAAGGACTCATTAGGGATAGTACCTTATCATAGGGAACTCCCAGGCAAGGAAACTCCCTTTACCAGTGAATATCAACTCCTTCTCTCAGATTGTTATCCACAGAGGTGCCTAGAGTACTGCAAAGTAAGCTGACAAGCATGTTTTAAGCACTTCCTATGTTCGAGGTACCATATTAAGTGATGAGGATACAGAGAAAGGCAAAATGATGGGCCTTTCCCTCAAGATAGGGGCTTGTCCTCAGGTCCAAGGTCACAACAATGTGAGGTATTAAAACAAGGACTTGAACTCAGATCTTCCTGGGCTTAGGGTCAGCTTTCATTCTATTATACTACCCTGATTCTCATATTTAGCTATTAAATATATTTAAAAATTTTCTGGCATATCTTCCTATATAAATTTTAAAAAGCTAGTTAAGGCATTACTAGCGTGCTCTTCTCACACTCCCACTTTATAACAGTTTGATCTGTTTACCTATCTGAAAGTTATTTTTATATACTATGAAGACAGCATACTTTCTTTAAAGCAGGTCTGGTTCAAAGCTCATATTCTTCTTATCCTGTTATTTTTACTGTAGCTGTTTCCACTCCGCTACCTCTCATCAATTCTAATGAATTTATTTTGTGCATAATATCCTACGTTATCTGCCTTCTACTTAACAGATGGGGTGTTAAAATAAGCTTAGAAATTTGGTGCTACTTTCCTAAGAAGACAAACCAACTGTGATTTATTTCCTAAACATGAAAGAATAGCTAAGTTCCTTGAAGGTAGGGTCCGTATCTCCTTTAAAATTTTGTATGATTTTTAGCACCCAAGAGAAGACTCTGAAAGCAAATGGTATTTAATAAATGCTTGATGACTGATTGAAACAAGATTTGAATGAATATGAAATGAAAATGGTTTTAAAAAGCTTCCCCACAATAAGGTACTATAATGCTATTTTATTAAGTGTCTTCCCTTGCTTAGGTTCAGAAAATAGTGCAGATTTCCCATTTCTAGAGTCCTTCATGGCTTGTCTTCAAAGGAGAGGATAGGCAAATGTAGCTGTAATCAGTATCACTAAAGTATGAAGGGGATACTTAAGGGATACTCACTCTTCACTTGTTGTTCAGGAGCTTTGATGTGCGTCACCATCCCTGGCATATTTACACTGTTCCTGTGTAGATATTTCAAGAAAACATCTGCATTCCTTCGAGCAAGTGTGCAAGCCTATGAACAAATAAATGGTCTTTGAGCACTGGTATATTATGGAATCTGATATAAGCTCATCATCTGAATACAAAGACAATATTATCTTACTTTGCATACACCTACAGATTGCATACACCTACAGAATTTATACATACTACTCATACCTACTAGTTTATAAAACATACAGACGCAACCTCATTTCAAAGAAAATTTCTTTTCCAAATAAACCCCAGTTCACTTAATTAATAGCCAATGCAACAAAATTGCAATAAAATAAGGAATTTGTACTGCTGTCACATAAAATTTTTTGCTAACCAGCCAACAAAGCAATTTTTAAAATTCTGCTTGTGATCTATGATTTCCCTGGATATTGGAAACTTCTGGTATACAAACTTCCCCTTCAAAAGCGTACCAGGAAATCATGAATAACATAAATCTCAGAGAGTTGTTTTGGGAAACAATAAGATAAAAATGGTTTTCCCTAAGGCCACAGGCATTCTAGAATCAGTGGGAAGGCCTGAACCTCACTTTTCTTTACCCCACACAGTAACAGCTCTTGCCACTACACCCTATGTTGCTCTTACTCCAGAATAATGTCTGAATCATATGATCAGAGTATAAAACACGAGTCTCAATATCCTACATATTTCTCATGGAGAACATTTCTAAACTTTTAAGTCCTATCAATGTATATACTAATTTCTCTTCTAAGAGGATTACTTTCTAGAGGTGCTAAATGGCTAGTCACTTCAAAACTAAATGATTTTTGTTATGTATGTACTATGGCCTGGGAAGTTTCTAGTTCTAACTATCATCTTTTTATGTGTAACAAAACCTAATCATTAAAGGAAATTATTTTAAGTTAAATGCATTTTGCTACACAAGGATTTTACCTTTTCTTCTGGAGCCAATGGCCCAGCTCCCTCAATCTAGGGATATTTGGGAATATGACCTCCAACAGGACTGTGGACTGATAGTCTTGCTGCTCCCCAATCTGGAACCCTTAAGTTTCATTTCCTTGATGAAGCAGTAGGGGGTGGCTAGGTGGCCCAGTGAATAGAGCACCAGCCCTGGAGTCAGGAGGACCTGAGTTCAAATCCGACCTCAGACACTTAACACCTATACTAGCCGTGTGACCTCGGGTAAGTCACTTAACCCCAATGGGCCTCCAAAAAAAAAGCCCCCCCCATCCCCCAATTACAAGTAGTGGCCATCTGAAGAAAATCTCCTAGAGACTCAGGACTCTGGGGCAACTTAATTCTGGATGAGTACATACTATAACACACTTAAAGTGTCCGTGTTTTGCTCAGGCTGTTCCCTAGGACCAGAAAGCCCTCCCTTCCTCTCTGTACATGTTTAAGATTGTGAAATCTTTGAGGACAGGGACTGGTTTGGCATTTCTCTGTATCCCAAATTTAGCACAGCGTTTAGAATACAGTTTGTGCTAATAACTGCTTTGGGTGACTTGTTTATTTCCTATTTATCCTTTAAATCCCAACTTAAAAACCACTTTTTCTCCACGCAGTCTTCCCTGTTCATTCCCATTAATAACAACAGTCCTTAGATCTCATACTGCACATTTCTTTATAATTCCCGCCTCTCCCCACCTACCAGTAACCCAGAGACTCCACGTAGAAAGAAATAACAAGTTGTCTAAATTTCACATCTTCCCTAGTGGCTAGCACAATTATTTGTGCACAGTAGGCACTTAATAAAAAGGTCTGTCATGCTATAAAAACAACAGAAGTGTGGGGTGCTAATGACTTTTAGACAAGCTTCCACCACAGAAAGAAAACCCACGAGGAACTGAAGACTGATTATACAAGGAAGTCCAATCCAACAAACACTGAGCACCTCCTGTGTGCAGCACACTGCTCTAGGCACCGATGAGACAAAACCCAATGCCCACCCTCCACCAACTGAACAGCCCTGTGTGGTGACTGTGACACAAGCACAAACAACGACCACGCACAATGATACCGCATAATCACATAAAAGAGGAGCAAACTAAGTAACTCAGTGCCATCTGATGCCAAGAGTAGAAAGACCATGAACACATGGGGGGGAGGGAGGGGCAGCTTTAAAGAATGATAGAAAATCAGAGAATTTCAAGGTTTTTCTTCCTTGATGTTTATACTACCACAAGTTTGTTGGTGTTGTTCAGTTGCGTCTAACTCTTAGTGATCTCTTATGGGGTTTTCTTGGCAAAGATACTGGAGTGGTTTGCCATTTATTATTCCAATACATTTTACAGATAAGGAAACTGAGGCAAACAGGGTTAAGTGACCTGCCCAGGGTCATGCTGTTAATGTCTGAGGCCAGATTAAAACTCAGGTCTTCCTGACTCCAAGCTCAGTGCTCTATTCATTATTCATTAGTTCTCTATTCATACCTCCCTACTAGGCAAAGTGAGTTTATGTGACTATATAGCTACTAAATGTCTGAAGCTGGATTTGAACTCAGGTCTTCCTGACTCTAGGCCGAGCAATCTATCCACTGAGCTATTTAGCTGCCTCTAACGCCCACAAGTGCCTTTACCAAATGACAAAATCCCCGTGAGGTTTTAAGAGTAATTTCCCTTGAGGAACTCACAGATTCATTCACCGCTCTCTGTCCACTAGGAAAACTTTATAAAGGATCCATCATAATTCTCTCAATGGATGCTTAATGTGCACCCAGGGATGGAACATGATTTTAAACTGAACTACAAATGACTGTGCTTGTGCAACAGACAACAGGAGCTCTCATCTATAAGTTCCTTTATGGCTTATAAAACACATTTCTCACAACCATCTGGCAAGGGAAGCACATTCAAGGCCAAGAAAAACAAAATAAAAAAAAACAAAAACAACAAAAATACCTTCAGGAACGCTTCCTTTTGCTCCAGGTGTTTGCTAATCATTGGGGTTACATGGTCTGTCTCGGAGTTGGGACCCAGTTTGTCGGCTCCTCCACACCAGTCTTCTTCTCTCTTGTACTCCTGTTCCAGGCTCTCTAAGACACTACACACCTGCAAAGCACCAGAGGACACGGCCTGAGTCTGTCACTCAGAATGTCACATCATATTCATATGCGTGTCGGCAATAGCTTTCATTTTGGCAACAGTGACCAGAGACTGATCTTTTTTATGGGGACAGCACCAGGTTGGCAATGTTGTTGGGGTTAAAAAACAAAAACAAAAACCTGAAGAAGGGGGCACATATAATATAAGTCATTTTTGTCATCCTTGAGAACAAGCTGATCAGATGTAGTAGAGGATGAAAGGCAGAGTGACGACTGGCTTTAGCCAAACTCTACAAAGTTCCCATTTGTCACTATTATATGTTAGCTACAGGTTTGAAACAGTAATAAGAGAGGTCTCTTCTCAGCCGTTCTCAGCATCCCTTACTAGTCAAGTAGGCAATATTTTAAATAGAAACTGCTTAAAGCACCAGCATTTTTAAAGCCAGTTCCTAATGAGCAAATTGCCTAATTAATAGGATCTTGAATTAAATGACTCTAAAAATGGGGAAAAAAAGCATGCACAAGCTAGAAAAAGTTTTTCTACCTGTTCTGATGTTTTGTAGAAGGCAACAGAGGCATTGACCAGCTTGAGGCGGTCCTCCATCTTGAGCATGAGCTGCTGCCAATGAGAGGCGACTTTCTCAGCACAATCCCTGATCATGTCCATGTCGTAGTGGTTGGCTTGAAGCATAGCCTCAGCCTTCTGTTGTACCTGCAGGGCACTCTGATGCGTCTTCTGGTTAAGAAAAAGAAGGAAAAAAAAGAATGAAACCACTTCCCAACAAGGGATATTGCTCATGTATAGGAAGATGGTTGGCATAGGCTCTGACCACTTTGTTGATGTCCATCTTCTAAATGAATGCAATTATGAAAGGCTAATTCTTTCCCTAGGTGCAAAGGCCCAATAGGGTCAATAGTGATTAGATTACTTTTTAAAACAAACTGATGGAAGTTCAGTAGAAAGTGTTTTTGCTTTTAGGGACTTGAGAAAAAAAAACTAGGAAAGAAGTTTGGGAGATAGAGGCAATATTTAAAATAGCAACATTCATGTTCCAGCTTGCTTATTCTTTAATCTCATTTCCACGCTGGCCTTTAACATATAATGTGTAAGGTGAAGGGAAAGTGACTGAAGTATGGATCTTAATTTTAATTATTTTAGTGAAAATGCTGTATATTATTTAAAAAATACAAATATAGAACTTTAATTTAAAGTCCAGGATAAATTGTGGTCTTGGGGTGGGGGTGGGGGTATTTTACTCTGAATTATCTTTTAAAATTCCTAATTAAAAATAAAACAAAAGAACCAAAAAAAAAAACCACCAAAAGATTTTGTTGGCATAAGGAGCTCCTAAAGAAGGGACTTCTCCCAATACAGAATGGCACCACCTCTGTAACTTCTGTTGTTGTCCAGAGCAGTAAGAGGTGCTCTAGAGACTTGACCAAGGTCACACAAAAAAGTGGGACTGACGGATAATAAACTTAAGGGCTGAGATGTGGATGAGATAAATTGAGGGAATTCATAAAGGAATGTGGTAATCTCAGAAAAACCAGGGAGCCAGAAACAGCGTTGGGGGCTTGAATAGAGGAAAAAAAAAAGAACACAAAACATCTTAAATAAACTCTTTTGGAAATTTCATTTGAATTTGCAGTAGATTCAACTAATTCAGACAGGTCTGTGCCTTTCCCCAGGACTACTGCCAGCATTTTTTTCCCTTGTAGCAAAAATATATTCTGTGATCTCCTTGGTGAATATAAAGTGTACTTGATATTACCAATGGATGGACCAGAGAGCATCAGCTTCACATGAAGCTCATATCAGCAAAAGAAAGGATAATAAAATGATTCAGTTTCAGGAAGGGAAAGGATTCTTTTTTTCCCTCTAAAACAACAACAGAAACATGAAAAGCTTTGGAACAGGTGGCAAGAATCCTTCAGCTAGATAACTCTCGAAGACCAAGTTACATATGAGCTGTTGGTCCACATCTGTGAAGGGAGTTTCCACCCCATAAGTTCCCCAATAGTCAGTGAAATTATTCCAACCAAAATGTTTAAAAACTGCTCTGCTGGCTGATTAGTGAAAAAAGTTAATTTTATGTGAAACTAATACAAATTACTTGTTTTACTGCAGTTTTGTTGAATTGGTTATTAAGTGAACTGGGATAAATGGTTTTTGGAAAAGAAATTTTCATTGAAATGAGGTTACATACATATGTGTATAAGTTCAAATGACTGCAAATCTAAATGTCAATATAACTTTATGCTACTAACTTTAACTCATAAAAAGTGACAGACCACAAGATTTGTGAAAGAAGTCAACTAATGTGAGTCACAGGAAGACAAGGGCCTCTAATCTCATTCTCATGGCTCCCGTGACACCATAAAGCAAGTAAATGACAAGCTCATGGTCATTACTTTGGTCCTGTTTTACGGCTGCTGGAGTAGGCACAGATCTTCAGAAATTAAAAAGAAATCATTACGGCTTCTTTCTGTTAATTTTTTTTTCAACTGACAAACTTACTTCATTTTGTAGAATGAAACTAACTAGGAATAAGCTATGCAATGGCAAAAGGATGTTGGCTAATTTAGAAATGGCATCCAAGAATTCTTACCTCAATGGCGTGCTGGAATTGCTCGTGCTCTCGTTGTAGTTGTTCAGCCTCTTGCAATGAGCTGGCTGTGATGAGTCCAGCATTTAACATAGATTCTCCATTGCGGATCCAACCCAGCACCTGAAACAGCAAATTCGGTTATCTACAGGGCTGATTCTTCACATGTGGTCTACGGATCACCATTCCTGGGAAGAGTTCTAAAGGCAGCTTGGTTTTTGTGTCTTAATGTTGATTTTTGACACAACGTTACAGGTATATTTACTGTAGTTGGCACTGTAGCCTTCACTGAGGTCTCCTTAGAAGCACTACCAGTCTTACCTACCATTCTGTGATGGGTGTTAGTAGCAACAACTGGGTAATGGTGGGAGTGGTACTTATGGAGTGCATTGGTTAAATTAAAATGAAATTGATTTTAAGACCTAAAATTAAAAACTTTATCTGGTAATGAAGGTGCATTTTCAATATCCCTTCAGCCTTAATGAACCTGTGATAAATACAGCATCCAAAATGTAAATGACTTCATTTATTTTTTTAAAAATATTTTTAAAATAAATAACAAAATGTCACATACAATTGTATATGAAGCAGGAGACAATTCAATCTGTAATATCATTACTTGGAGCTGATCCAACTTATTGTCAGGACTCAAAAGTCTCTCTTGCATAACTCAAAATAAGTTAATCCATGGCTTCAAAAATTGTGGCACACAATTTTAAGGAAACGTGATGGTGCCAGGAAGTCATGACAAATGTGGTCACAATAAAGAAGCATGGGAAGACTAACAGGAACTGATACAAAGTGAAGTAAACAGAGCCAGGAAAACAATATACAAAATGATTCAGTCATATAAATGATAAGATAAAGAAAAGAAAACGAAACGTTGCAAAAACATAATGAAAGAGAAAAGAACTATGAGAAGAAACTTACCCCTTCTTTGTAGAGAGGTGTTTTTTTTTTTTAAGAGAATGTCTAGGAGTGGGAAATACAGCATACATTGTCAGTTCTATTTTGTTTGTTTTCTTCATGAATTGAAGAATTTTTATTTTTAAAATCCTTTTTATTTTAAAAAAATGTTTTGTATTTTGGATGGCTCTTTGGGACAGACGGAAATTCAGAAAATGTAAAAAATAAAAGATATCTGTAAAAGAAGTTTTTTTTAAAGAAGCTGGACCAGAAATGTGAAGTTAAAAAAACAAACAAGTGATCTGAAGTTTCTACTAAGAAAAAAAAAGAAAATCTTACATTAGTTGCTCTTTAAAAAAACCAAGCCAGGACCACTCAATTAGGATTAGTGTAATCCAATTCGGTAGCCTACATACCACATAGAGGATCTACATTTATTTATTAAGTATATAACTTGAGGCTTCAACCTGGGAGAAAAATGTGATGTAATCAAGGGTATGCTGGAGCCAGCTTATACCTGCTCAAGAGAACCAACTGCTACATTTTTATACCTAGGGAATTGGCAAATTTACAAATCAGGGCTTGAAAGATTGTTTTGTTGATTGTCTTGACTTAAGAAAGTTATTGAAAAAATGTTATTACTGAAAATTAAATTTAAAAGTGGGTCATGCTTTTAGCTAGCGGGCTTTTAAACATTTATCAGGGTGTAATGGAAAAAGTACTAGGAGGCCTGGCCTCAAGTCCTGTTTCTAACAGTTACTATCTCACTTCAGCTTTCTGTACCTCAGTTTCCTCATCTGTAAAATGAAGAGATGAGGGGACTGGATTAGAGGACCTCTGAGATCCCTTCTTACTCTCACATTCGGTAATATCTATAAACACATCTCGAATGTGAGCCTATCCTTCCCTCGAGTATGCTAGGATATTTTTGTTGACCTGGGTATTCTACTGATCATTAAACAAAACCTAAAAGATAATGTGTCAAGTACACATAGCTTCCCATTCTGTAAAAAATGTAAAAATAATTTTTTTTAATGTTTAAATTTTGTTTTCTTAGGCTGCTCCACCTCTGATGGCATTACAGGCACCAAGACAAGAGGAAAAGCATAGCCTCACATAGCCCATTATCCTGGCCAGGCTGGTGACAGTAAATTTGGCAAGAAATCACAGTGGTACCACCAGGAAGGAACATGGTCAGGTTTTTTAGGTATAAAACGCAAATAACAAAACAGACTCAGGAGGAGGTTTCCAATGTCACGCTCCTCTCAGATGCTGCTACCTGTAGTGGCGTGCCAAGTTGTAAAGCATTTCCCAGTTAAGAAGGAGCCGCCAAATATCTAATATATTATCTCAAAAATTATATAGCGGTCCTACCAGAAAGTCAGAGGGGGTACAGGGGAGGATATAGGAGAGAACAGATCGGGGAAGGGGATATTTAGTGGGATTGCTGTTTTGGGATGGTGGGTAGGGGAAAGACAGGGAGAAAATTTATAACTCAAAATCTTGTGGAAATGAATGAATGATGTAAACTAAAATAAACGCAAAAGTTAATTTTAAAAAATATTTAGCAGGCATTATTTTGTTAGGGTCAAAGGGTAAGGAAGAAGTAGAAGTAGCAGGTTGAGATTTTTTGATGGGAGTAGGGCCCTGAAGAATGGCAAGATGGTTGTTGGTTGTCCTTTGTTCTCCAAGAGAACCATGAAAGAGGTCAATGTTCCATAATCAGAAATGCATTAATTTTCTAGAACGCCTGAGAAAGTACAACTCTTGACATCTCTATACTTGCACAAGATTAAGGGGAAAAGGCAGGAGACATGGGATAGTGGTGGGGATAAAGAGGAGCACCAGGGCTAAAAGCTAGACTACACAAAGGTAGTTTATTAGCTGAGCGTTCATAAATAGGGGTTTGACTGAAAAAGGAAATGTCTCTGAAAGTACTTTTTGAGCTACACAGTGGAAATGCAAGGTTTTCCTCCAACACCACTGACTACTCCTCATCTGGTTTTCTTGAGGGTGAGGGCACCCCTGCATTATGTCCTCAGGTACCTGTTTAACTTCTGCCTGCAGATGGCGCAGCTGCACACACTGCTCCAAGTGTTTCCGATGCTGCTCTGCTGCCAAGTCCAACTCCTGCTGTTTTTCATGAAGAAACTCCAGTAAGTCCTGGACCCGGGTGGCCATGTCCACATCTCTATCACATAGCAACTCAACACCTAAAAACAATACCAGTGAAACTGGAATTTAACCCATTTTCTTAAACTTCCCAATACATTTGTAAACAGATTATCTGCTTTGAGAATCACTGTTGGCCCTATTTGCCTCCGCTGCAAAGCAAGGGCCCTGATTATTAAGAACTGGACCAAGATTTTAGTGACTGGCGCAGGGAATACATATCTATACATATAGGTATCTGAATCTGTGTTTGACTATGCATCTGGTTTTTTAAAACTAATCAGTTTTTGAGAATTTAGGAATCCTCTGTGATATAATCAAAAGGTGACTACATGGCTAAGTTAAACTCAGTTCTTACAACTTCACTTTCTGGGTCATCTCTGCAGATGAGTAAGTAGGGAGACTTTATAACCTTTCCAAGTCAATGAAACTTTGTCTCTTTTCCATGTTCACCTTGCATTTCAATTAGCATTGCATTAGACTAGATAATATGAAACAATGCAGTAGATTTCATGCTATTAAGCTGGCGAAAACGGCTCCACATATTGTAAAATATTAGCTGAACGCTTTCTATTGCCTACAGTGACATCTACTGGTGAAAAAAAATTAAATGAAAACTAAATAAATTAAGAACCTGAAATACAAAAACAATCCTAAGGATGAGGTCACATTTCTGAGGCTGAACAATGTCAAATATTCTTGCAGTGTTCTCGTTTCATGACATTATGATGTACTTCTTAGAGTTCTGAATGGTTCCTAAGAATTTTAGGAGTTAGTTTAGTATCTGTAATTATAAATTTGATTAATATGAAAAATGGGAAATGTTTCACTTTAAAAATCCAAGCAGATATCTGTATTTGAGTTCTACTAGAGCAGGGGTGGAGAACCTGTGGCCCTCTACATCCTCAAGGATGGCCTTAATACAAACTTCACAGAACAAATCTCCTTAATAAAAGGATCTGTTTGGTAAAACTTAGACTCAGTCAAAAGGCCAAGGACATAAAAGGGCACATGTGGCCTCGAGGCCACAGGTTCCACATCCCTGTACAAGAGATTACAAGGAACTTTTAGCTATCCCATTAAAATAGACAATGAATCCATGAAGCGACATGCAGAAACTTCAATAGGGTATAGCAAGAGAACATTAACAGCAAAACATCCGACTCTATCTCACCAGAGGCTTGTACTTCGTTGACATACTGCAGGAGATCTTGTCCTTGGTGAATTACATCAAAGGTCAAATTATTCATGGTGAGTGCTTTGTCTGCGTGGTGCTGGAGTCGCTGCTCTGCTATGGTGAGATCTTCAGTGTCAAAGTCATTCATCTGCTGGGAAAGCTCATCATTCCAAGATTCAAGGTCTGAGATGATCTGACAGAGGAGACAAAAAAAAGGCCATCTGAACAACAGGACAAACATAAATATGCCAAAAGCAGATCTTTGGAAATGGCAAAACTCAAAAGACGAAAAAAAAAAACCATTGTTGGAGGAAGACTCTTCAATTTCCCATCCTTTACTGCATGTTCTTGCTAATACAAATCAGAACAGTGTAACGGCATTTGTAAATCGTAAGGCTTGTCCACATAGGGATTGATAAAGTGAACCTGAAAAACTATGTTTCGCTTTGAAACTTTAGGGGGTTTACAGAGTAGAGGGGGGGAGCATTTATTAAGCACCTACTATTTGCCAGAATTATGATAAATACTTTATAGACAGTATCTCTTTTGATCATCTCAACCCTGCAGGGTGAGAACTATTATTACCTCCCTCCTTTGCACAGTTGAGGAAACCGAGGTAAATACAAGTTGTGCTTTAACAGGGTCAGAGAGCTAATGAGTACCTGAGGTTTAATTTGAACTCAAACCTTCCTGATTCCAGACTCTGCAAATTCTATCCCTGGTGCCTCTTGGCTGGCAAGAAAACCACTCCTATGTTACCAATCATACCTCTCTCATTCTTTATTAAAATTTCTTTTGTACAGTACTGGTATTTGTGTCTGTATGTGTTTGCAAAATATGTAAAAGCAGTATATTTAGATAACCACAAACCAGACATGAACAAAAGGCTAACCAGAAAAATGTTTAAAAAAAAAAATGATTACTACAAGCCCTTTCTATATAGTTGACTTTTTTTTTTTTTAACTTCTTGTCACAGGGTGAGAGTTGGGTCAGTAGGGCTGGCAGACCTACTGAATTTAGAAAAAATTTACAAGGAGATAGTCCCATTCTTAAAAAGCCCACAAGGAGTAGGTATTAAACTGGCAAAGCTGAACACAATGAATGAGACATGAACTGAAGATGTCCACTGGGCATAGAAAACCCCCGGAGGCAGTCATGAAAATGGATAAACATGGAAAATGATGCCATAGTGTTTATCATGAACTCTTGGTTACTACTAAGTAGAAATAAACAAAGAAACCCACTGAGACAACAAAACTCAAAAAAAAGGGGAAGATTTTTAGATACTGATTTTTCATAAAAGAAAGTTTAAATAAGATTTTTTTAATTTAAGAATTTTAAGGAAAAATTTATATTTCAACCTACTACCATCATCCTTCTTTACTGTAATTATTCACAAATATGACTGAGAAGTTGTCAGTGAATACCAGCGGTCAGAATTTGCATTTATAGTCACCCTAGCTTTTTCCAAAGCATACTAGTAAACCAAAATGAAGTTTCAGAGCACCTCACCCACTCACACAATTAGTGATGAGTTCTAAGTTCCTTTTTCCTGAATGTCCAGATGATTCAGCTGTCTGTAACAATTTTTCACAAGCAAACTATGATAGTACTTGATCTAGATGGGAATTCTGAGACCATGTAGTCTAACCTCCCTCATTTCTACAGAAAAAGAAACCAAGGCCAAGGAAAGATGCCAAAGGTCAGACAGGGTAGAACAGAGGCAGTACGTAAATCCAGATCCTTAGATTGTGAAAGCCAGTGATCTTTGCATTGTTCCCGTGCTATCACAATTATTATGCTGGTTTAGATTAAACCTTTCTTTTTAAAAAGTCACATAGGAACAGTTAGGTGGTACAGTGAACAGAGCAGGGTCCTGGAGTCAGGAGGACCTGAGTTCAAATCCAACCTCAGACACTCAACACTTGCTAGCTGTGTGACCTTGGGCAAGTCATTTAACCCCCAACTGCCCTGCCTTCCCCCCTTCAAGAAAGAAAAATGACATAGTAGGGCCATGAGGAACATAACAATATTTAGCAAAGCTGAAAAAACAAGAGTAAGAAAAAGCTATAAAAATCTTAATCTGATGATTTAAAAAAGTGGTCACCATCCCAAAAGGAATATATGTGTACATCTATCTATCTGTGTGTCTGTCTGTCTGTCTATCTATTTTTCTATCTATCTATCTATATCTATCCATCCATCCATGTGTGTATATGTGTGTGTATATACACGCACGCACACACACACACATATATACACACACATACACAGAATATAAAGAAAATATAGATGCTATGATCCAATTTCTAACAAGCACAGAATATTATGCTTCCAAGGGGCATGCATATTCAAAGAAATTCAATTCAATAAATGTTTATCCAATGCCATCATTTTGTTGGTCACTGGAGATACAAAGACATAAATGAAAAACCAACAAAAACCAATCTCATCGCTCATGGAGCTTGGATTCTACTGAGGGGAATTTCATCAGATCTAAGAGAAAATTAAAGCAGACAAATGAGAAGTCAAAAACCCTAAAGTTCAAGTCTTCCTGATGCATGTTTCTTTAAGAAGAGGTACAGAAGCATGGTGCCATGGCAAGGATGCTGGCTGGTGGTAAGAGGCTTCAAATGCTTCTTCTATGTATAAATATGTTGAACAAGTCATGTAACCTACGGACTTCATTTTCTTTCCCTTTAAATGAGAGTCCTGTATTAAATGACATATGACTTCGAAGTCCTTCCTACGGGCAGTGAGGTGCCGCAGTGGATAGAGTTCAAATCTGGCCTCAGATACTTACTGTGTGACTGTGGGCAAGTCACTTAACCCTCTTTGCCTCAAGTTCCTCATCTGTAAAATGGAGCTAGAGAAGGAAAAGGCAAACCACTCTGGTATCTTTGCCAAGAAAACCCCAAAAGGGGTCACAAAGAGCTAGACACAGCCAAAACAACTGAACAGCAAGGAAGATGATGAAGTCCTTTCTGGCTCTAAAACCACAGGATACAGATCTGGATCAGAGAGGCATCTGAAAGGACAGTATTTTTCAGATGAGGAAAATGGGGCTCAAAGAGTAAATGACTAGTTAAGGGTCACAGAACAAGTAAGTGTTTGAGGCAAGATTCAAACCCAGGTTTTTTCAATTCCAGCAATCTATTCTGTGACCTAAATTAAAGAAGAACAAAGACAAAAACAGAACAAGAGATCTTAGAATCTTAAGATTTTAAGATCTTTAAGATCTTAAGAGATCTTAAAGCCTAAAATCTTATTGCATGATTTCTATTTTAACCTTTGATTTAGTTTCTTTCAAATTTTAAGGAATTTAGTTTTATAAAATTACAGTGGAGTTTTAACACTGATCTGGTGTACTCACTTTAAGACATCTGTAATTTATGTGAAAGGAATGGAGGTATACCTATTGATTAATAAAAGCATCACAAATCTGGAGTTTGTAAGGACTAAAATCTAACAGTATGACCCCCTTTGTTTACAGATTAAGAAGACTGTTGCCAAGAGAGTGGAATGACTTGCCCAAGGCAGCAAGTTCAGGAGATAGGATCTGAATTCAATTAAGTCCTCTAACAACAAGTTCAATACTCTCTCCACTGGACCACAGTGATAAAGCAGCAGAATTTCTGATCACCTTCCAAAAACACTTTTCTGCCAGAAACTGACCCTTTCCCAATGAAAAAAAAAAAGAAAGAATGAAATATTTTCTCATTTTGAGTTGTAACAGCCCAAACAAGACATGATTTTTCAAATATCAAAATGACAGTACTTAGAAATTTCTAATGGTGTCTATGTTTTACTTCTCAAGCGACATGCCCAACCAAAAACAACAGATTTTAACAAAACAAAACACTTCTTTGAAGTAAAGATCAGAAAAGAAAATAGGAATTATTTGGGTTTTTTTTTTTTGCTTGTTTGTTTACACAGTGCTTCTCTAGGGAGCACCCATGCCCATTCAGACATGGGACCCTCTCGCTGATCTGGTTTTCACAACATCACCAAAAATCATTCATTTATCTGTAGCCGAGTTTCGGTCAACATTAGATTTTTCACAGAGCTAGACATTTTACAACCTGCATTAGGATTTTTTAATTTGCTTTTTAAAAACTTAGACCAAAGATTGACTTTTAAAGTAAGGTTTCTCCTAATGGCTTGAAAGAGATTTTTAAATGCATCATCAAAATGCTCATGAGAGACTCTACTCCAGTTCTGAATAGGCAGGTGTCCCCATTGCCTAACAAAAACAGCTTTCACAGTTAATAGCTTTGGTGATGGCTGCAGATGAGGAAAAAAAAAAAATCACAAAGCCTGGAGAAAAAAAATCCATCCTCCTAAGCCAAGATGGAAACCTACTAGCAATGAATTACTGAGATCCTAAAAACAAACAAACAAACAAAAAACCCAAAACAAACCCCAAAACATAATCCTGCCAATCCCCACTGATGATTTGGTATGTAAATGAGGGTGTAAAGTTTAAATGCGCAAAGAAATTTTACTAGACGTGAACTTAATAAGAGACAGGCATTCGGATATAGCGGAAAGAATGACAGACGTCAAATAAAGAAACAACTGGGTTCAAATCTCACTTCTGCCACTAGTTGCGTGGACCATAGATAAATCACTTAAACTTTCTGAACATCGGTTTCCTCACTAGTAAAAAGTGGATGATACCTGAAGTTCTTTAGAAAGAGAGCTCCTTGTGGGCAGCTAGATGGCACAGTGAACAGAACACCAGCCCTGGAGTCAGGAGGACCTGAATTCAAATCCAGCCCCAGACACTTGACACACTTACTATCTGTGTGACTTTGGGCAAGTCACTTAACCCCAATTGCCCTCCAACAAAAAAAAGAAAGAAAGAAAGAGAGCTCCTTGAGGACCAGGATGATTTTTGCCTTTCCTTGTACAGTGCTTGGCACATATGTACTTCATAATAAATGCTTTTTGACTGACAACTCACAGGGTTTTTGTGAGGACCAAATGAAATAATATGTGAAAAATATTTTGTAATTGTCAAAGTATTACCTAAGTAAAAGATATCACCATTATTGTTGTTAAGTCAGCACATTATTGTCGTTAAGGAGATCATTCTATAAATTTTAGATACTACTACAAAGCCTTGGTTTCTTGAAAACACTTCACAGAAGGGTTAGAGTGGGCAGCAGGCTGAGGCATTCAGTCACTGCCTATTAGGTGTTTGGGGTTTACTTTCCTTGGAAATGCTGCTTCAATTTAAGTCTTAAGTGAGTTTCCATTCCTTTCATAATTATTCATAGTAAGCTTCAATCTAGTCTCACCAAAATACACTTACTCCTGCTTGCACCTCTCCACTTCAAAGAGAAAGAAGACATTTCTCCAGACACAGAATTAACCACCACCCTCTTATTTTGATAAAAGAGATCCTGTATTTCTTTTTCTCTATCCTAAGATACAGTGGTCCATTTCTAGGTAGCAACTGCATATAAAGTTAGATCTCTATAGATAAAAAAAATGGACTTCCTTATTACCTAATATACTATTTTTACCAGTCCAGATTTCACTGGATTATTTGACTTCAGATTATTTTCAGAAAAAGTATTATTACCTCAACTTCCCTTCTCTACTTCTGCTCATTTAATTCTACTGGTCAATCAGAGAAAGGAGTACTGTATTATAGTCAAGGAATGTTTAAAGCCATCATGTTAAGAGGCTATTTTATTCTAAGTTTGTTTTTTTTTTAAAGGAAAAAAGTCCCTATTATTTCTTTTCTCTTCTCTTTAACCAACTCTCCTTCCTCTGGAGGTAATTCTATTAGATATTCCCATCTATCTGTATTTTTCTTTCTTACCCATGGTCTTTCAAAAAGCAGTATGGTCAAAAACTTCTGGGGGTGTCCCTTAACCTTTCAGATTAAGGAACTCAGGCTTACCATGTGTGGGATCTTATCTGTACCATCTCACCTCTGAAGGCTCAAGGGGAGATGAGTAACAGGGATTCATTCAAACAATACATGACTGAAAAAAGATTTGGTATTCACTCCCACTTTGGCATCTTCCTGAGAATATGCATTTTTTCCCAGTAAGCAAAGAACTCCTGAGGGGAAAGGAAACAAAACCGAAACAACAGAAAACCAAACTACTCACATCTATGGCATCCCTTTCAAAAATGCGCAATTGCAGGAAGAGTTCAAGTTTGATCTTTCGCTCCTGAAAAAGTTCCTCCATCTGAGACTGGGCCTCATCCAGCTGCTGCAAGACTGTCTCAATATGATTGATGGAGCTGTTGTGAGGGGTCTTGTTACTGGAGATGGCAGAATCCCTGGTAAAGAGCAGATGAGGGAAATGAGGATTTTAAAAAAGACAAACAGGAATTGAGTGAGAAAGTCCTACATTGTTAGGAACACAGGACCAGATCCGGCAACTAAAAACCACAGTGAGAAGAAAGCTAGCAGGAAGTTGGACTTCTTGTCTTAGCACATGTAGCTTGCTCTCTTCAACAACAAAGTTAAGCTTCTGTTCCTGAGCAATCCTGTCACAATACCAGGCTTTAATTTTCTAGTTTTGGTTTTTGTAGTGATTCTAGTAATTCAATTTAATTATTCAAACATAAATTTAATTTCTTACCCCCCATTTCTCTTAATGGGAATAAAGATATATACTCAAATACACTTTCTTTAATCTAAGGTTTAAATTGCTTGGGAGAGATTTAATTAAATCAATAAATAAATGAATCAAGTCTTAAACACATACTATGTGCACAAAAACACTTTTTACTTAAACATTCCGGGGAGAAAATACTCTCTTATAAACTTAGCAATAACCTTGTAAAGAAGTGAATCCAATGAATGAAATCTAGTGAATGAATATTTTTTTAAAATGAAGACAGCACTGTATTTGGGCTAAGAGAGGGAATTTGCCACAGCAAAAGGGAAAAAAAAACACACTGAGATGTTAGTCAGCATGACACTTGACATAGGGGTGAATTAAGATTCAACTATTGCCTCAGTCTGAGTTATAAGAGGCTATGCTGAAAAGATGGATATTTCTCACACCTGATCAAGGAAATGCATACTATCTATCCCTTGACAGAAAAGTTCCAAGTACATTTAGGGGAAAATATACATAAAATATAGTTCCAAGTTTTACATTTAAAAGAGTAGGTATTATAAAAAAGATATGAGAGGTAAAAGTATTAGAGAAAAGATGAAAAATATTATGGGTCCTATATAAGGGCAGTGTTGTGAGACAGATGATATGACCAAATATACATATATGAAAGGGAGAGGAAAATAAGAGAAAGAAACAAAACTGTTAATAAGAGATCAAGAAGAGAGAGAGGGGGAAAACATGAGATTCTTCACTGTCATCTGTCTCAAAGATAACACTGTTGGTCGTGCTCACTCTTTCTCCAGGTGGGTTGAGGATAATAGCCAGTGACTATAAAAAGGACATATGCTGCCAGGATCTCATGATCTGTGGCTTATGAAATGAAAAGGGCAAACGAGGAACTCACCTCAGCTGCTGGATGAGATCTTCCCCCTCCTTGATCACATTGACGGTGACCTGCAGGGTAGTCTGCTGCTGTTGACCAAAGCGTTTGATCAAGTCCTGAACAGCCTCTACTGACTCCGCGTAAACATCATCCAGAAGCTCTTTCTGTAACTCTTCTAGCCATGTCCAGAGCTAGGAGGGAGAAAATGAGAATAAGCTACACAACAAGGTGGAGGTTCCCGACATGCCTACCCGGCAGAGGCCGGCTGACTTCAGAGAGAGGGGGCTGGTGCTACAGCTCTGTGTGACACTGACTGGGAGGGAAACAGTGGTAGAATGCTCCCAGAGAGATGGAAGGAAGGAAGGAAGGGAGAAGCATCCCAACAGCAGTCAAACTGCCAGAGTGACATATGCACCAAAAAAAAAAAAAACACCAAAAAAACCACCTCAGAGCTGGAAGTGTGTATGTATGCATGTACTTGTGTGGGAGAAAGAGACAAAGAATCAGAGAAAAGTCAGAAAGAAAATCAGGATGTCAGAAAAAAAAGTTAGAAAAAAAGATAAATTAAAGATAAAGAAAAAAAAAGGAAGGCATTCTTTCTAATATTTTTTCCATTCTCAACTGGGAGCACAAAGTAGAAAAAGTCCTTCTCAATGAGGAGCACAAAGTAAAAAAAAAAAAAGTCCTTTTAACAGAAGCATCTGTTAAATGTGTAACAAACCTTAAAAT
The DNA here is from genome assembly GCA_028646575.1 of Pseudocheirus occidentalis. Classification (NCBI taxonomy): domain Eukaryota; kingdom Metazoa; phylum Chordata; class Mammalia; order Diprotodontia; family Pseudocheiridae; genus Pseudocheirus; species Pseudocheirus occidentalis. The sequence continues at coordinate 251,420,651 of CM053594.1, forward strand.
ATTTTAGGTTTATCTGTTGTTGTTCAGTCATTTCCTACTCTTCCCCATTTGGGGTTTTCTTGGCAAAGACACTGAAGCAGTTTGCCATTTCCTTCTCCATCTCCTTTTTACAGAAGAGGAAACTGAGGTAAATTGGGTCAGGTGACTCACCCAGGTTCACACAGTTAATAGGTATCTGAGATCAGATGAATCGTACTGAGTCCAGGCTTGGCACTCCATCCACTGAGTCACCTAGCTGCCCAGTATGATTATTTGGTGGCTGGTTATTTATTTTATAGGTTATTTCGTATCTTTGGGTAACAAAGGGTGGGACATGACTAGACAAAAACAACAACTTTACTTTTTTATTTTTAAAGTTGTTACAATGATTGGTTAGTTCCTAGAACATCCCTCTGAGTAAGGTAGGCAATTTATATTCCCTAGGAGTATATAAGTGAACAGATTTGAATGAGGTTAGGAGTTTCTAATAGTGTCTCCATATAGCATAGCCGTTCAGTTTCACTGAGACCACAACAAACCAAGCAACATCTCAGCTCCCACATGAAAATTACCTGCTCAAAGCTAAAAGCAACAGGATCCTAAAACAGGATCCAAAGCAAAAAGCAATATAGGAGTGAAAGTAACTTTAATTCAACTATGGATCTAATCTACTCCTCTAATTTACAGATGAAGGGACCAAAGATAAAAGGTCTGAAATTCCCTTTGCAAGGTCAGACCTCTAGTTTAAGTGGCTGAGTCATTACAATTACCTGGGTTTCTTGACTCCCAAACCAATGCTCTTTTCACTCAGACTATACATACACCATACACCATGCCACAGATGCTTTTTAAAAGCACTTATTGCAATCATTATTACAAAGGTCACATAGGTAAAGATCACCTGTAGCAGCAATAACCATACAGTATGATACTGCTGGGAAGATGGAAGAAATTTGCTCACTTTCTGCACATACATTAATTAATTTATTCAGGCCTCTGCGGCACCATTTTGAGTAGGTAACAAAGAATTAAAGCTTGAAGAAAGAAATGACCACTTCCAGAGAGCAAGCAGAAGTAAATACCTGTATAAGAATGTAACTGCAACCATGTAGTATATTTTATACATAAAATTAAAGGCATAAATCACAGGTACATCTATTGCACTAAGAACCATCATCCAACCATAAGCGTTTAGCAAATTAGCAAGGTTTTTTCCTGGGCTAACTCTCATGGATTGTTTACCCACTATCCACATTCTGGGCTATTAGGACATCAAAACTGTTGTATTTTTGTTGGAACGACTTGTTCTGGTGTTTAATCTTTGTTTCCAAATTGCTGCTAATCTTAAAAAAAAAAAAACCCACCATCACAAGAAACAAAGCATTTTTGTGTGCCAAGAATTAGATAAAAAGTTAAACAAATCATTAGTTCAAGTATTGACTGAGACACCTTAGACACTCCATATACACTTTATGACTTCTACTTTCAATACGGAAATTTTTTAAAAAAAATTTAAGCAACCATACAGCTTGTTCATTGAGGTACATAAATCTATTTTATCTCGTATTAGAAAACTGGTCACAAACGATATTTACTCAAAATCCAGGAGTAGAAAGAATGTTTATTTTTCAAACTGGATCCTTAGGGCTTATTTTGCAGAAAATCAATGTGCAAAACATTGGGGGGTTTTTTGGTATCTTTTTTCCCCATTAATTTATTAACTAAATTACCACATTTCATATGATTTTAGAGATGAAAGAGACTCAACAGTTTAGCTGGCCTACCAGATGTTAAGAAAATGATGACAAAATTTAAGTGACTTGCTTAAAGTTCCTCAGTCAGTTAATAGTTGCAGAGAAATGGAACCTAGTCCCCCTAAATTCTTCTAATATCCTTTTCACTGTACCATATTTACCCTGAATTTGGAAAATTCATAATATCTCAAAATGTTACTTATAAAAGTTTAAATAAATACATATGCATAACAGAAATATCTGTTTCTACAGTAGCAAATTACAAAGCTGGATAGTGTGTATTTTTTTTTAAATTTTATCCTATATTCTCTGCTAACTCAATTTACAAATGAAGGGGAGGGGAAAAAGTATAGACTTCTTCCATTCTCATTAATATTTTTTAATTCCTTTACTTTTCTGACTAAAATTATCTTCATCTGTGCCATCATCACATTTTTCCTTACAGGACACACAAAAGATTTTCTAACATCTGTCCCATAACTATTAAAGACCTCCCACTAAAAGCCATAGATTATAATTTCAGGCACGTGTGAGTTATCTCCTGAGAAGAGTGGACATATATTGGATATATGGAAAATAAAATAGTTTACTTACCTTATTCTCTCCGTCCCAACACTCTACCCTCTCTCTGTATTCTAGAAATGCCTAAGTGAATGTAGTCTGTCACTATTTATTTGCTAATTTAAAGGTACCCTCCGATATTTTACTGTACTAAGGAACATATTGGAAGCTACAAAAGGAAAATGAATTTTCCTTTGGTGTACACCTGTTCTGCTCATCAGCCCCCAGAACTGATAATTGGGCAGAATGTGATGAATACATAATGAATTTATACAAGAATGCTACACACTGCATATTAAACACACAAACCCTGTCACCCTGCTGTGAATCTAGAAATGGGGCTGTCTCTAGAATTTATTTTTATACTCAAATACTTAGAAGAGCTTGGTGATATAAAAGAATATTGCTTCCAAAAACATGTTTTAAAAATACATTTGACTCTCCAAGAAGGCTTTCATTTTGAACTAAATGTAAGACCATTAAAAAAAAACCACAAGAACTTTTGAGTAAATAAAATCATAAATACAGTTAAGATTACAGGGTTTCTTGTTTTTCCATGACTAGGACTTAAGACACTCCAAGGGGATGGTAGATTGGAGATTGGCAGATTGGGAGTAGAGGACTGGAGAAGAGAAACAGCAATGTGTTACATGGAAATTTCTCCAAGTACAAAAATATTTAGTGATGCTCTGATTCCCTCCACCACTATTCCACCGCAAGCTGTAAATTGTTTCTCTATCCGTCTATCTCTGAGCAATTTATATTTCTCTTCTGTACTTATTGTCTACTATGTGCATACAGGGTATCCCAAAAGTCTCAGTGAAGCTGTTTAAACTTTTAACAGCTTAAAGCTGCACTAACATTTTTTGGACACTATATCTGTCTGCTTTATCTAGCATATCTTCTTATGCTTTCCCTCTAATATCCAGCACAATGCACATAGCATAAGGTTAATATTTGATTTTTGAATAAGTTAATATATATTCCCATCACAGCAGGCAAATAAACATTTATATAATATTTTAAAAGTTAATAAAATGAAACTTTTAAAATTTTAATAAGGAACTTTAGAAAACAAGTTATTTTTAAAAAAATCAATTTAAGAATTCCCTTTCCCTGGATCTTTATAAAATGTTCTTTGGAATCCTAACAATGGTTTACCATATACCACTTAGGTACACATCCTAGATTTAAATTTTTTTCATGCCTATATATAGTAAGGTCTGAGGAACAGCTGTTAGAATCAGTCTGTATCCTGTATAAAATGCTTCCCTGAGTTCTTGGTGGGCTGCCATTAGTACCTGTAGCCTGACTTTTTTTTCTCCTTCTTAAAAAACAAATTGCTTATTCACTGCAACATCCTGGCAATTTCAATATGTTTCCATGGTGGACCTTACCCGCGCTTAACAGTTGGCCCTGTGAAACTACCAAATAGCGACGGAAGGGCCCACAAAGGAACTGACCTTGGGGTTATGCTGCTGAAGAAAGAAAGGGGAAAATGAGGGTAAGGGAAAAGGACCTTTAACCATGATGTCACTGTGCTTAAATGATATTCTTTCATTTGGAATTTTTCCTTCTATTTAATAGAGAACAAATAAAAAATTGTTGCTGTTGCTTTGATTTTTGTGTCAAATCTTACATAAGGAATGAGATGTGATATGCTCATAATATGCCTCTGAATAACTGGAATTTTAAGGAAATGACTCAAAAATAGGACTTCTATAAGTTTTATTTTGGAGGGGAAGGCACCATTCAAAAAGTCTTTGCGCATAATACTGAGTTAGAGTAAATGAGGATCCATCTCTTCCCAATGAAGAGTACTATTTATCCCATACGTTTAAATTTTTATACAAAAAAAGGAAAGAAAAATAAGAATCAGAAAAGGAGGTAGGTTGGGTCATGTAGTAAAAGGGAAAACATAAACAGAAAGGTCTACCACTGACAATATCCACTGAGTGCTAAAAGACCTAGACGAAAGCATCTGGAGAACTTGGTATATACTTTAGGGAAATTTTATAGGAGGACATGGAAGAGAATTACATATGAGAACGTTATAAGCTCCATCCTTGAAGAACTAAAGATCTTAATGTTTAGCAAAGCAAAGTTCTCTATCATAAGAGGTTTATCACAAATATGAGAACAGGCCCAATTAAAAAAAAAACAACCTACGTTTCCTGGATCTTTATTTATTTATTTTTATTGACTTGTTTATTTACTTTTAGTTTACAAGATTCAGTTCCACAATTACTTCAGTTTCAAATTTTATCCCCTCCCTCCGCCGCCCCTCCCCCTATGGTGGCGTACAATCATGTATGGGATCTGCAAATACTTTCACATCATACAATAGTCTGGTTGTATTCTAGGTTGTAACCAATGGAGTGAACAATGGGAAAAAAAAGAAACAAAACCAAACATGGAAAAGAATGATAGCATGTATTGCTTTAGTCTCCATTTAAACTCTAGTCTTTCTAGATCTTTGAATGTAGATATCTCCTTCCATTCTGAGACTTGTAGAGTCTAATAACTGTGTGTTGCTGAGAAGAGTCCAGTTTAACAGGGATGGTCGTCACACATATGATGTGCCTGTGACTGTGTACAAATTTTTTCTGGTTCTGCTCTTCTCACTTAGCACCAATTCATATAAGCCTCTCCTGGGAATTATGAAGTCCATCTCCTTCCCATTTCTTATAGCACAATAGTATGCCATTACATTCATATACCACAACTTGTTCAGCCATTCTCCAACTGATGGGCATCCCCTAAATTTCCTGTATCTTTTTTGGACTCTATTACAAACCCTATTAAAACTCTACTGAAGACCACTCCCCTAAAAGTTTATGCTAGAGAGACAATAAATATTTGAATTAAAAATGATAAATATCCTCTATGTCCATTCTATAACAATTCAGACATCAAATATATGTAATGTTAAAAACTAGTATTTTAAAAAAAAAAGCTAAAAAATCCAACCCCTCCCTTCAAGGAGCTTACATTTTAATAAGAGAGACAATACGCATAATTAATTAGGCACAGAACACAGTAACAGTAATATTGTGCAATGATCAATTATGATAGGTTAGCTCTTTTCAGCAATACAATGATGCAAGACAATTCCAAAAGACTCATGACGGAAAATGCCATCCATATCCAGAGAAAGAACTGTGGAGTCTGAATGCAGATTGAAGCAGTGTATTTTCTCTTTTGTTTTTTTCTTTCTCATGGTTTTTCCCTTTTGTTCTGATTCTTCTTTCTTCACAACATAACTAATGTGGAAATATGGTTTAACATGATTGCACATGTATAACTTATGTCATATTGCTTGCTATCTTGGGGCAGGAGGAGAGGAGGTAGAGAGGGAGAAATCTCATAAAAAAGAATGCTGAAAGTAATCTTTACATGTAATTGGAAGAAAAAAAACTAGGTATATAAGAGAAATGCACTGAGTAGACAGAAGGTACTTCAAGAGGAAAAGACACAAACCAATGAAACGGAGTCAAAAGCCCTAAACTCTAGTCCCACATCTTCCACTTAAAAAGTTGAGTAAGAACATGCCAGTACTTTCTTATCAATGTGTCTAAGTTGATGATGTTGTCTAAGTTGATAAAAGTGCTGTGAAAACTATCAAAAGTTATATAAAAAATAAGCTACTACATGAATATATAATTGTGATTTTTTCAGTAACAAAACAAACATACAGGTAGGTTCCCTTAGTTTTAAGGCAAGCAAGCAAAACAAGATGGGGCTAGTAGGCATGAAAGTACCACTTGCTAGGACAATAATAATGAGGCATTTTTGGCCACAGTTTTCTAGCAGTTTCAAGGTCTTGAAGACAGTTTAAGAAAGGTGAGGACAACAGCTCATCTGGAAACTAATTGGCTAGCATTTGACTGGTTTTGCTGATGAAATTGTCACAGAAAATAGGAACAGTAGGTGCTATTCCTGACATTTATCACTGTTATATTATTGCTATATATAGTACAATAATTTGTACTGAAAATACGAGCTTGTCTCATCACTAGAAGAAGTGAACGAGTCCAAGGAACATTCCTGTCTCTTAAAGAATGAGACTTTAGGCCCTGTTAGATGGGATGGAGGGGAAAAACCTTTCTGAGGGAATGGAAGAGAATGAAGGCTAGTTTCAAGAGGGTGAAACGTAGTATTAGTTAACCCAAAGTGAAAGAGAAGAAACTATGCATTGGATCTATCCAAACACAGAAAGTATAAGGAGAAAAGACAGAAAGAACCAAGGATAAATATATAAAAGAGTAGCCAAGGATTTTTTTTAAAAGAACACCAGAAAGCTAAATATGAGAATGAGAGGTTTGCAAAAAATTTTTAAATGACTAAAAGAGCTTTTCCTGCCTTTTAAAGACGAAGAAGTTGACAAAACTTTTAATGACCAAAAAAATACTATTGCTAATATTCTCTCTTCTCTTTCTCATTATCTTTGCACATAATATGTCTTCTTTCTCAATCCTTCAAATGGAATATAAGCAATCAGAAAGCAGAGAACATTTGGCCTTATGTATTTCATTGCTTGGTACACTATTACTAGACCAATCTAGAAGAAAGTATAAAGTTAACGGAGAAAACTACTTAACTCTTTTGTTTGTTTGTTTTTGTTACTGATTTTTCCACGAAGGCAAACTCTTTACAAACCAGGAAAAAAAAAACAGAATAAAAATGTCAGGAGGGGCATGATGCACTACAAACATGCAAACACCTACTGTAATCTCTTCAAAAGCATTCACTGTCAATTTCATCCCACATATCCTGCTAGACTTAAGGACAAGAAGCCTTGACCAGCAGCCAGAACCAGCTGTTTGGGAGGGAGCCTAGTGTCAGAATCAGGAGCAATGATTGCCAGGGTCATGGTCCAAATCAGAATTAAAGAGTGAAGGGGGTGGGGGTGGGGTGGGAGGTGTCTGCTGAAGTTGGTGGAGACAACAGATGCTGAAGGTGGGGAGTTCAGGATGGGTCAAGAAAAGCAGAGAAGAGCAAGTCTGGGACAATTCAGAGCATCACAGCAAGTCGGTCAGAAAACTCAGGAAAGTCATATCCAGAAAGGAGCTTGGGGCTTGCAAAAAAAAAAAAAAATGATAGTTTGTAGCACTCAGCTCATATTTGGCATGTACTGGCTGTATCATCTTCTGATTCTTAAAGGGGAAGAAATTGACAGGATCTACGACTCGCATATATGCCCAGAAAAAGCGCATCTTAAAGGTACAGAAAGAACTTAGAGGCATGATGTGACCCATCTAACGTCTTTAGGAAATCGTGAAGAGTGGAGAAGATGCTGATAGACTGGAAACTGACAGATGTTATTTCCATTTTCCAAAAGAAGAAGTTTAATTTGAGAAAATAAAAAACCAGCAAATTTGGTATCTCCAGCAATATTCTGTGTGTTTCTGAGCTATGTTTCATGGGATTGTTTTTCCTGGGACAGCAGGAAGAAGAAAGGTATATTCTGTAACAAACCATATATCTTGAATTAAAGAGAGCAAGGAAGAAGGAAAGGACATAGGACCAATAATGAGATTAACCAAATAACATTTTAGAATTTCTCACAAAAATCCCAGAGCCTCAAAATCCTGGTATACGTTTCATAGCCACTCATTCTCTCTATTAGCACTGTAATTATAGAAATCCCACAGAGTCTTTAAGAGGACCAGATGGAATACACGGAGAGCAATTAATTATTTGTATTGCCATTATGATGGCAAGCTGAGATGGCAGGAGATGGAACATTTCAGAATAGGAAAGAACTCTTACCAGATCTCTGTAGACAGTTAAGCTAGAATCTTGGTGCCTTTAGGTGAGTTGAATAATATGAATTAGATCCTGTTGAGCCTCTTAGGTTTGAGAAAGGTTAAGTTGTCTGATCTATCTCCTTCTCCCCCTATTACAACCATAGGAGGAAATATCAAGTTTGTCATGAAACCCAAGATGTCCAGGAAAAGGATAATATAGCAACATTAGGAACCCCACTCTGCCAGTCAGTACATCTATATATGAGGTGTTTTCTGACAATTCATTCATATCCTACCTGAGTCCCATAGGTTCACTTGGTAGATTCTTGTTCTTTGAACCATCTCAAATGCCTAAAGACAGCAAGACCATGACCAATTCAATTATCCACTAGTAATGCTTACTATCTCTGTAAAGCGGAAATGATCTTTGCCCACTCTGCCTCACTTAAACAGCAACACAACTGCCCACAAGGTGCCTCATCTGATCTCTACCAACTGAGTGAGGCTTCTAGAATTACAATAATAACAGACAATCAGTAGCTATGAATTAGAGACCAGGGTTTTAAGAGATTTTGGGGGGTGAAATTCTAACATTTTATTTTTTATAACCTCATTATTGTAATGGGAATGGGAATCTGAAGATCTTCCCTACCCCTTAATTGACCTAGGAGGGAGTTTGAAGACCTCCTCTGCTTTGAAAGTAAACTCTGCCCCCTAATAGGTTGAATGTAATCACATGGAGCCTGTAGTGGAAGGAGTTTTGCTGAAGGGAAGCAGAGCTCACAGGAAGCTGGTAGTCAGAGTTAGCCACACAGTGGGGGACAGAGGAGCTCAGGCAAGGAGGAATACTGATCTTCTGTTCATTTGTGGGAAGGTGAAAGGATGGCATGGCTCTCAGTGTTATTATGGCTTCTGAATATCTTTGGTACTATGATGGAATTGGGTTACTGGCTTTGGGATTCGATTTTCTGGTATCCAAATAAATCCTTCAGTTCTATTCTCTGTCCAGAATCTGGTATATTTTGTGACTGAACGTCATGTGATTCACAGTCTTTATCATGATCGTGGGCACTGTAAATATTGCACTGGCACTAAAAGTACTTAGTATCTTGTCGTTCTCCTTAGTTATGCCCTATATTGGATATGATATGGAAAGAGAGCTTTCGATGAAAGGGTGTAGAATATATTTAGAATGGTTTCCTTAAGTTTCTCTTTCATTCAAGAAGATGTGGTCATTACTCTACAGTAAAGGTTAAATGTTTGAAGATAAAGAACAATGGAAAGAAAAAGGTATCAACATGTAATAAGTGCATAGACTACTTCCTCCATGTAGTAAATAATGATGATAATAACAAAAGAGTAACAATAATTAGTAGTAACATAAGTTGATAACTGTTTCTCTAGTAGAAGTAAAGGCAAAGTGTTAAGACTATGAAAGATAACATAAAATACAAAATGCTCCATATGAAATTGTACATCCAAAAAGTCCTAATGAACAATCTATGCACATAGCAAACTACTGACCTTGTGTTTGAATGCTTAACATGAACACTGTAGTCGGTCACAACTGAAAAGTGCTCATTAAAATGAGCACTTCAAAATTTTACTAGATGTGACTCTATAATGAAAAGCTATAAAATCTATATGTGCTGTGAAAGACAAATATGTACTTTCTAACCTACTGTGGCACTGATTAGGAAAGTGAAAGAGAAAGAATTTCACAAACTATATTAATTTGAACTAGTCTACTCCATGAATCTTCTTTAAAAAAAATTAAATTGGCCTTCTGGTTTCACTGGTACAGGAAATTCTTTGTCAGATCTAGAAAGACCCTATATGAGTTCAGTGACACCCCACCATCCCATCCACTTTTATTTGTATATCCACATCTGTGATATCTATATGGGACCAAAGACCACTCTCCAACAGACAAAGAACATGAACAAAAAATTAAACAAACAAAACAAAACAAAAAAACAAACTTTACAGCCACATGAAAGAGGAAATCACTGGTAAACAGTCCTGAGATTTCACTTTACAATCAGCAAATTAGCAAAGATAAAAAAAGACAGGAAATCATTGATACAGGGGTGATGGAAAGAAGGATACACTAATGCATTGTTGGTGGAGTTATGAATTGGTCCAACCATTTTATTCTGGAAAGCAATTTGGAAAATGTTAAAAAAATGATTGAATGATTAAAATATCATTACACTTTGACCCAGAAGGTCCACATTTATCCTAGGAAGTGGAGTAGATACAGTGCTAGGCCTAGGGTTATGAAGACATAGGTTTAAAACTGGCCTCAGACACTTACTAGCTGTGACTGACCTGGGCAAATCAGCCTCTGTTTGTCTAAGTTTCTCCATCTGTGAAATGGGGTAATAATAATAATAATAATAATACCCTGTCGGGTTGTTATGAGGATCAAATGATATAATATCTGTCAGACACTCAGCACGCGTCTGACACGTAGTACACACTATATAAATGTTATGATAATTCCTCTAAAAAGAGGGTTAGTGCATGTGCTTGTGTCAACGACTGTGGTTTAAAAAACAAAAAGAATCAATATTAAAAGAAAGGTCTCGTTCTTTAAGGAAAAAAATGTAGGTAAGATGGAAACCTGTAGATTTAAAAACAAATGAATGTTAACTATTCTGCATATTCTGTAGGTTTAAGAGAGGAATTATTGAAATCGGATAGTATTCAAAGGCTATGGTATAAAGGAAGAAGTGACAAAAAAAAATTCTGATTTAAAAAACACACCAGCATTAATGAAATCATCCTGCCCAATAATAGAGGTAAGTATATTTGTGTGAAATAGACTATTTATAATGTATGTAACAACGTGTGAATCAACCTATATGTGTAGATATTTAACAATCTACATGTATACATACATGATAATTTGTGTATACGTACATGTGATACTATATATATAATGGCAGTTTATTTATTATATTATATTATATGGAGTTTTTTGAATTCCCCACCCTCACCCACCTGGGTCTGGGGGGTGCTAGTCATAATTCTAAGGGGAAGAGAGACTGGATTTCTAGTTAAAACCTGGGTGGAAAATGGATAGATTTCATTTGCCCTCCAGCATAACTATCTGACTAGTTTAACTGATGGTAGGGATCTAAAAGCCAATGAAACTTTGCAAATTTAGTGAAAATGAGGAAAAAGTTACCTAGATAGGAGTCATGTTGCAAACATATAGAGGAAGAGGTCTGGGAGACGTATCCCTGAGTCACATGGGAAGGAGGCTTATAGAAGTAGAGAAAGATCTGCCACGAGAGTATGCCTTAGGATAACCAGTCATATCAAGAAATAAGGTAAGAGGGTCTATTTTGTAATGGGGTGAGAGTAAAGAACCTCTGCAACAAGATAAAAGAAAAGGTAAAGAAACTTGGGAACAGTAGTTTTTGGGCTTAGATAAGAGGCATTTATGTTCACTGTTTGTAGGGACTGAAAAGCCTGGCCCAAGGTGACAGTAAAGTAATGTCTAAGCTTGAGAACAACTGATGGTCATTTCCTGATTAGGGACGGACTTTGCAGGTATAGACAATGTGGGAGAATGGGAGAGAAGCAATTCTAGAAGTCCCTGAAGGGCAGCTCTGGCCAGGCAATTTCAGGACCATGGAACCTGAACAGAAGTAATATCAAGGTAAGTGGAAGGCAGAAGAGTCCTTTGATATAGCACTGAATTCAAATTTCACAGAACAAATCCCCTTAATAAAAGGATTTGTTCAGTTAAACTGGGACTCAGTTAAAAGGTTTCCCACTCCTGCTACAGAGTTTAGAATGCTGGTCCTAGACTCAGGAAGATCTGAGTTCAAATGTGACTTTAGAGACTTAGCTAGCTGTGACCCTGGGTAAAACCGCTTAACCTCTGCCTGCCTCAGTTTCCACAACTGTAAAATGGGGTTAATAAGAACAACCAACTACCTCCCAAGAACAGTTATTATTTGTAAAAAAAGTACCTATCACAATGCTTAGTACATGTTTATCCTCCCCCCCCTTCTCCCTTTCCCTTATTTCTTGTGGTTGGAGGTTTAGATCTAGAAAGGATCTTAACTCATCTAGTCCAATCCCCTCATTTTACAGAGAGAGAAACTGAGGCCCAGAGAAGTTAAGAGACTTGTCTACAGCCAACCACAACAGTGGTATGGTGAGATCTGAACCTAGGTCCTCAGACTGCAAATCCATTTCTCTTTCTACTGTACCATCAAAGACTAGAATTATACTGTTAAAGTCTTGTTAACTCTAGCCCATTAACCTTGTCATTTGATTCCTGTAACTTTCCTCAGAAAAGCTACATTTCCCCCACCCCCTTCCAAATGCTGATTACATAACATTTCCTTCTCCTGTGTTTCTTCAGTTTTTCCTTCCACAGAAGTTTCTTAGAATCCTGAATCCTGAGAACTTTCAACCCAGCCAAACTAAAAAAATGAACTTCGCTTGGTTCATAGTAAATTCCCTTAAATATCTAAGAGTTTGGTGTGATTTTAGGAAGCAAGGGAATGGGGTGGAATGGGGTGAAGAAACCCAATAATCTTCTCCCCAACTCAGAACTTTGGGTTCAGAAATCCCTAGTATTCATAAAAGCCATGGTGGGGTGACCCCTGAAAGAGGCTCCAGTGAACTCAGACATGAACCTGATAGTAGAAAAAATGGTGGAGTAAAGCAGTCACAAGATGGCCAATGATGGGTATTAGTAACTGAAACTTCTCTTTTCCCTTCAGCTAAATCAATCTAGTGCAGTGGTTCTATACATGCACATATATAGTACATATTTTATATACATATGTATATGATTTTTATATATATACACATACATATATATTTTAACATCTTCAGCATTTAGCAAAGGGTCTAGCACGTAGTAATTGTTTTTAAATTGCTTTTTTCAGTCGCAGCTGCTTCTTCATGACCTTACTTTGGGGTTTTCTTGGCAGAGATACTGGGGTTGTCATTTCCTTCTCCAGATTATTCTACAAATGAGGAAACTGAGGCAAACAGGGTTAAGTGACTAGTCCTGGTGACACAGCTAGTAAGTGTCTGAGGCCAGATTTGAACTCAGGAAGATGAGTCTTCCTGACCCTAGGCCTAGTACTCCATCCGATGTACCACCTAGCTGCCCTGGCCTAGCACACAGTAAGGGTTTAATAAGTGCTTGTTGGCTTGTTATTGAGTAGAATATAATTTTAACCAGAAATAGATTGAATAAGCCAAAGATTAAAGTTATGAAATTAGCCAACCTGTCAAACTGTCTTAAATAACAGGATTCTGTATCACTAACTAGTCATATAATTTGACTCCAAGATGTCCAAATACCATAGTAAAAGAGTTTTTATGCTAGAAACAGCTGACTGAGCATATATTGTACTATTGAGACAATTTCTTTTGGGACCAAAAAGAAGAAAGGGAACAATTGGGAAGAAATACCCTTGAGATGCTGGGTGATAACAGTAGACATAACCAGTGGCATAATGCAGAGAAGTTTTCTATTTGAGAAGGCCAATGTAATGGTTAAAGGAGTCAGAATATCTAGAAGCTATTCCCAGCTCTACAGCCCCTGAAGTTTCCTATCCTTTAAATTACACAGAATATCTACCAGCCTGAACTCTCAGTGCTGAGAGGCTCTACCGTATTAAGATGTGCAAAGAGGCTTTGAAAATTGTATAGTACAACAGAAATGTAAGGTAACTCATTAATATTATTCCTACCACCATTTATTGGTATCTTTAGTCAGTTTCATGACACTAAAGATATTTTCCCAGTGTAATGGGGACTAGAGCCTGGTGCTGGGCTGGGCACAGCTTAGGAAGAAATGGAAAAGTAAAGGGGTAAAATGAAGGTCCAGCCAACTTTCTCTTGGAGGAAAAAGCAGGGAGTCCTCACGTGGCTACAACCTTTGACTCCCACCCTCACTTCCACTTTCCTCAATCAAACACTACCATGGGTACATAAGGTTCACAGTTCACTACTTTCTTTCACTATTACCATGGATAACGAAGAATTCAATGTGGTATAAAGGAAACAATTCTGAAAGATCAAGTTTTAGATGCTAAAAATGAAGTGAGATTGGAGTCCCAAGACAAAAAGCTACAGGTGGTAGGGAGGCTGTAATTTTTGTGTCTTTTAAATAAAATAGAAGGTTCCTAGGCATTACACAAAATAACAAAAGCCTGTCCCAGTTCACTTTGCATATTTGTAGAAGCTAAGGAGGAAAACTTATTTAGTTAACTCAGCAAGAATCAGTTTGATTCAAAAGTGAATGATCTTTTCTGGGAAACCTAAGCAGCTGCTGGGAAACTGATGAACAGAAAACCAATGCAAGGCCACTGAAACAATTCCAGAAACAAACCCTGGCCAAGTCCTCAATGTCACCACCTGGTTCCCTCAAATGACCCAAAAATTTCAAAAGAGACTAATAACCCAGGGCTGAAAAATGTAAAATAAGGTGGAACGAGGAAAAATGAGATCAAGTTGCTTTTTCCTTCATTTGAAAATGGAAAGTATATTCTCTGATCATCCATACTTCTGTTGTGCCAGAAATGCTCCTTACGTGACCTAGCTCTTCTTCTAGTTATATAGAACACATAGCACTTTCAAAATGGACAGGGCTAAAAAAACATCTAGCTCAGATTTTTTTGATGAGCAAGAAAAAGATAAATAGTAAATAGCACATTACCAGACAATTCAGATGGGCAAGCTTTTGTTATTTTTTATTTTCTTTTTATTAAAAGCAGATGAAAGGTTCCCCTTGCACTCCTCCCCAACCCCGCCCCGTCTAACTGATTTAAATATTACCATTAACAAAAAACTTACAAATGTTGTTAATAAGAGCAAGATTATACCATATATTCAGTAATCTAGAAGGTTAAGATTAAAATAGAGAGGGGTGAGAGGGAGAGAGAGAGAAATGGAGGAGGGAGGGGGAGAGGGAGAGGGAGAGGGAGAGGCAGAACATTTCTTTTACTATGAAGCAGGAAATCATAAGGAAGATGTATCCTTGTCTCTCCACACCATAGTCAAGACTAAAGTTCTAAGTACAATTCACTTTAACTATTATATTTGTATCACCCATACACCAACTGGAGGCACTAAAGCTTGTCATTCAAGTGATCAGATGAGGAGGTAAATAGCATGTAATCCTTGTCACAAAGTGAACATCTTTTTAGAATCTGGCTAATAGCTTTTGATTCTCCTTTTGGTCCACAGGCTGGATAATACTCAGACTCAGAAATGGCTGTCCCTCATCCCATTTGTTGCACATCAAGCTTGTCTTATGCTGTTCCTTTCCAAGAGCTACAGGTTTTATGGCATGTAATGTTTACTTTTACTAGGGCCTGGAGCACATCCAAACCCTTTATCCCTTTATGGGATTCCCCACCCCCACCCCTTCATTTAAAAGCATTTCTTTAGGCATTTCAGAAACCTTAATAAGAGGCAGCTGCCTTTAAGTTTCTCATAGGTTCCCTTATAGGTCAGAGCACTCATTAGGAAGATGTGGTCTTCAGTATGAGATGAACAATGAATTTTAAAATTTATACTGTTTAAATGTTTTATTACATATTTTAAAGTTCCATTTCATTAAGCTTAATTTCTCATTTGTCTGTTTTGTATCTATAAGCTGAAGCTACCTGCCAGAAACTGGGGACAGTTTCACAGACCTAGAATATTAAAATTTTTAACTGCTGAAATTATAAGAAATGTAATTATGTGACAAGGGAAAAGCTACCTTTAAGTACTATCAAGTTTGACTTCATGAAACATACAATCTTTTAGAAGTGTAAGAGATGACACAGGAATCCCCCACCAAAAGGGCTTTCTTGGTGGTGTTCTTTAAACTCGTTGCCATAACTATGACTTCTCCAAAATTTCCCTTTGCTGGCAGGGAATCCCAAAGGCACTGTCTTGACTACCCTGAACATTCTGGGAAGTTTAATGACAATCCTATTCTCAAGAACATACGAAATCATAAGGCTTTGGGGAAACCACAAGTAACTGCTTCTGCTGCTCCCCAAATCCTTTGCAAACCTGACCTTTTCATTTTCACATTTATTTTACTTTTCTGGACAGTATGTGCCCAGAATCTCAGAACTGCAAGTGAACTCAAAGGCCTTCTAATACAAATAGTACCTGAAGACCTCCAGTGAGAGGCAATTCCTTATCATCTGAAGCAGATCCTCCTGCTTCTGGATAGCTCTAACTAGCAGGTAGTTTTTTCCTTGGCCTGAATACTCCTCTCTTTTACTTGTCCCCATTCTTTCTAGCTCAGTCCTCTGGTACTCATAAATCAAGTCCAATCTGTCCATCAAATACATAAGATCACAGACCATAGAGCTAGAAGGGAACTTAGAGGCCACTGAGTCCAAATCCTTCATTTTACTGATGAGACAACTCAGGCCCAGAGAGGTTAAATGTCTTGCCTTGGGTCAAACAGCCAATAGGTATATAAGCAAGATTCAAACTCAGGTCTTCCTGACTCCAAGTCAAGTGTTTCATCCACTGGACCATCTAGCTGCTTCTGTTCTGTGTGAGAGCTATCATGCTCTTTGTCTTCTCTAGGCTAAACATGCAGAGTTAATTCAACCATTTCTATTTTGACACTAACTCATACATTGGGAGCAATATCCTAAGTCCTTTCCCCATAATAGGCTAGTTTTCCCCAAAAATTATTGTCATCGTCCTTGAGGACTGGGGACTCAAGACTTCCTCTTTGCCTAGTACAAAGCAGCGCCAAAGGGCACCAGGTGCTCTCTCTAATGCCTGCCTGCTGGACACCTATGAACAACTCAGGGAAGGAAGCTTCATTTGGCTGAATCAGCTGCAGGTGTCTTCAATTCTCATGCTTGTTGGCTATCCTCCTGCTATGGCTGGGTAAATCTCCTTTTGTTAACTGTTGAATGGCCTACAAGTGTCTCATTCTGTTCCAACATCAAACCAAAAAACTACCTGAGGACTGAGCAGAGTCAGGAGCATCCCAGATCAATTCAAGTCCCTTCACCATTCTGTCTTCTGAGTGAGCCTCATATTATCAAAGTCCTTCCATAATGTGGGAAAATGGAACTGGAAACAATAACCCAAATGTGGTCTTACTATAAAGTGGTTCTACCTTCTCATCCTGGACACTACGCTTCTCTTAATTCAGCCAAAAGAGTGAATTAGCTTTTCTGGCTGTTATCTATGACATTTTTCCCCAATTAGAGCATAAGATCTTTGAGAGCAAGGATTGTCTCTCTTTTTCTGTTTTTAATCCATAGGGCTTGGAGATAAGCACTATGCTTAGCACACAGGAGGCATGCAATCAATACTCATTCATTACTGGCTCATGGTGAGAGCTTGCATTTTACTAAAAAGCTCAAGTTTCATTTTGTTTTTAACAGGCTAATTGTTACCTTGCTATATTTCTCCCACTATGTACTGGTGAAATAGATTTCTTGAACCCAAGTGTAAAACTTTATATTTATCTCTATTCAGATAAAAGTTATAGACTGTTTAGATCTCCAAGATTCAATGCTCAGTGCTCTAGCCCATTTAGATCTCCAAGATCAATGATTAGTGTTCTAGCCTGTTTAGATTTGGGGGGATTCTAAGTTCATCAGAATGTGACCTCCTTGAGGACAGGGACCATGTTTTGGCCTTCCTTTATATCTCTAGTCCTTGATAAAGTACCTGGCACACAGTATGTCTGATGTCTAGTTTTCTAGTCCTGTCCGACTCATTATGACCCTGTGCAGGCTTGCTTTTTTTTTTTTTTTAAGGCAAGGATAGTGGAGTGGTTTGCCATTTCCTTCATCCAGCTCATTTTACAGATGAGGAAACTGAGACAAAAATGGTTAATAACTTGTCCGGGATCACACTGCTAGTGTCTAAAGTTGGATCTGAAGTCAGATCCTACACTCTATCCACTGCACAACTTACTGCCCCAACATGAACACAGTAAGCATGTAGCAACTGCTTGTTGACTGCCTCTTGAGAGAAATGATTATTTCTCTCTTGTATTGAATTAAATTAAATTAAATTACCCAGAAACTATGTCTCTCAAACTTTTTAAAATGTCAAACTCTATCATCCCTAGGTTAGATATCCTTTCTACTTGGTGTCATTTGCCAATTGGGGCAGCATGTCATCTGTGCCTTTAAGTCACTGACAAAAACGTTTAAGCAGCACAGGGAGTACAAACCATTGGAACATTTTACTGGAGTCTACACAAGATCACAGGTGGAGCTGGAAGGGACCATGGTATCTAACCATCTATGCCAACTTCCTAATTTTGAAGAAAAGGAACTGAGACCCAGTGAGGTTGTTACTTACCTGTGATCAGACAGGTAGAAAGTAGCAAAGCTGAGATTCAAACCTATAACTTCTGATGCAGAATCTGGGGTCCTTTTCACTGCCTTGCCTTCAAGTCTTCAATGAACTATTTATGAATATTTTTTTGGGTCCCGCCAACCATTGCCATATGCTTCTAACTTTTTTTTTGGAGGGGGAAAGGCAAGGCAATTGGGGTTAAGTGACTTTGCCCAAGGTCACACAGCTAGTAAGAGTTAAGGGTCTGAGGCTGGATTTGAACTCAGGACCTCCTGAGTCCAGGGTTGGTGCTCTATTCACTGCACCACCTAGCTTCCCCTTCCAACTGCATACTTGTCTAGCCCAACATTATCCTCCCCCCCCCTTTTTTTTTTGCAAGAATAACATGAAAGACTTTTGTCAGTGCTTTATTAACATCTAGGTAAACTATAACCATGGCATTTTCTTGACTGACAAGCTTTGTAACCCTCTCCAAAAAGGAAATAGGCTTATTCTGGCATGCCCTGTTCTTGATGAAGCTATGCTTCATTAGTCACTGACAGTAATTTGTATGCAGGTTTAAGGAACGCAGAGGAAACTATCTCAGAGAAGCATGTGGCCAAAAAGGTTTAAAACCAGTGAGCCCATTTGAAAAGTTTAAAAATAATAACACTGAGATTAAAAAAAAAAAACCCGACAGCATGATAAAACAAGGCAGGCTTGGCTCTTAATAGTTGTTTTACCTATAAGTTTACTGTTTATTGATTTCTATTTTTTAAAACCCAGTCCTAACTGTGAAGTAGGAGAAAGTCTGCAACCAGGAAAAAGTCTTTGCTTCAGCATTTTGCCATCTAATCAAATGCTGACATTCCACAGGCTTGAAGATCAAACAGCTATAAAGGGGAGCAACCCTGTATTAAGACAAAAGCTTATTTCACTACAAATCCTATTATTTCAAAATGTAGTATCCCAGCTAAGACATCAAATACCATTCTCCTGATGACCCAAAACACACGCCTGAAGGTGACTTTCATTTTATTGCTTTCAAGTAGATGGGACAGAGAGATGTAGGCTACAATTAATATTAATAGATACTTTTATTTACATCATAAGGCTAGAGACAGGTTTCAGATTAAGAGTATTCTCTGATTAGCTGCTTAATTTGTTATGTGCCTTTGTAGCCAAAGATATAATGATTATTGCAGATGAAGGCCCTACCCATTAAAAGCACCTGACTGACATTCCTTGATCTGGACCAACTGAGTCTACGTAATAGGGAAAAGAGAGACTAAGCAAGGAGGGAAAAGTAGTAACGGAAAAAAAGAAATGGAACAGGTAGAGAGATAAGCAATAGGAAAACGAAGAAAGAAAGCTCCCTCAGGAGATGCAGTCCTCTTTTAGACAGGAAAGAGAGAGTGTAATTCAGAGCAAATATTCATTCAGCCAGCCAAGGGACACTTGGGGCCCTTCCATCCACACTGCATTATTTCCCACATTAAAATGTGAGCCCCTAAAGCAGGGCTCACTTATAAAATTTCTATCTCTAGTGCTTGCCACATAATAAGCATTTAATAAATGCATTTTTATTCAACTTCATTTACTCATTAAAGAAGTGTTTTGGGGTGGCTAGGTGGCACAGTCAATAGAGCACCGGCCTTGGAGTCAGAAGGACCTGAGTTCAAATCCGACCTCAGACACTCTACCCAAAAACTAGCTGTGTGACCTTGGGCAAGTCACTTAACCCCAATTGCCCTCCAAAAAAAAGTAAAATAAAATAAATTAAGAAGTGTTTTTCCTGTATCTACATTATGCTAATGGTGTGAAAGAGATGGGAAAAAACCAACAATATAGGTTGAGGTAGAAGACAGATAGGTAGAAGCCGGGCGGGCATTTCTCAGTGACATTCTTTTAATATAAGACTAAACTAAGCAAAACAAAACACTCACATTTATTGTTGTTAAGTCATTTCTGACTCTTCATGACCCCATCTGGGATTTTCTTGGCAAAGATACTGGAGTGGTTTGCTATTTCCTTCCCGAGCTCATTTTACAGATGAGAAACTGAGGCTCACAAGGTAAAGTGACTTGCTCAGGGCCACATAGCCAGTAAGTGTTGGAGGCCAGATCTGAACTCAGGAAGAACAATTTTCCTGACTTTAGACTTGGCACTCCATCCACTGCACCACCTAGCTGCCCAGACAAAACACTCATGTACCAATTTTCAAAAGTACGAAAGGGGGAGAAAAAGAAATAATGAACCACAAAAAAATAAAATAAAATAAAAAAAAATAAAAAGCATAAAATGAGAGGTCCAAAAGAAAAACAGGGTAAAGGAAGAAAAGAACATAAAGAGAATGAACGTATTTGAAAGAATGCATAACAGAATGAATCTGATAAAAACACAATTAAGGAGCTGAAAATAGGTGATGACAGAAAGAAATGGTAAAATACAAATTAAGAAAACCCAATGTCTCAGAAATAGAATTTCTGGACAAATTTAGCCATATTTGACTATCTTCAAAAAACAAATTACATACCAAAAAAATAAATAAATCTCGCTTTTAAGAATTAAGAACAGAGTATTCTCTATTGCTGGGACGTGGACAAGGCAGGCAAAGAATCTCCATCAATTTTTATTAGGATTAAAGACCAAAAAAAAAAAAAAAAAGGGGGGGGGGCGGAGGTAGGGAAGAACTAGGTGCTGTAAAGTGTTCCCTAATCTGCTTACTAAAAAGGGAGTAATTACACTGAAACCCCTTCTCACAACTCCTCCCACAAATCTGGAGCATATTTTAACTGAATTTATCCTGCCTTATATGAATCACAGTGTCAGATTTAGAGCTGAAGGGAGCTGATGAGTCCAATCACTTAATTTTACAGATAAGAAGACTGAAGCCCAGAGAAGCTTCATAAGTAGGATTTGAATCCAGGATTTGGAGAATCCACAACCAGTATATAGCTGTTCTTCTCAATCTAAAACCTCTCTCTCCATCTAGACCAGTGGCTCTCAACTTTTCTAATGCCACGACCCTTTAATACAGTTCTCCTCATGTAGTGGTGACCCGCAACCATAAAATTATTTTCGTTGCTACTTCAGAACGGTAATTTTGCTAGTGTAATGTACATATCTGATATGCAGGATGTATTTTCATTGTTACAAACTGAACATAACCCACAGGTTGAGAACCACTGATCTAGACTTGCTCACATCTTCTTCCAGCTCCCCCTTTCTCAATGGATATACTCCATGTGAAAACTCTTCTTTTTAGCACTTAGAATACCAGTGTTAAACAGGCAGAACAATAAAAAAATGCTTTAAGCCAGTGGTTCTCAACCTGTGGGTTGTGACCCCTTTGGGGGGTTGCCTAAGACCATTGGACTCTATTTGGCTTTTTCTTGGCAGAGATACCTCTGGAGGGGTTTGCCTTTTCCTTCTCCAGTTCATTTGACATATGAAGAAACTGAGGCAAAAATGGTTAAGTGATTTGCCTAGGGTCACACAGCTTAAACAGTCATCTCCAGTCATCATGAAGGAATATCTGGTCACTGGATCCAAATGGCTCTGGAGGAGAAAGTGAGGCTGGTGACCTGGCACAGCCCTCCTGCCCTCCCTCATATCAAAGTCAACCACAAGTCATGTCATCACTTCCCTGATGTCATGGTCCTCTCTGAAAACAAAGGACAAACACAACCTGTGAGTAGACTGAGTGGCCTGAATGAGGACCCAGCTAGTTGGGTGACTCAGTTCTTTCTCTCCTTCTCCCTTTCCTCTTCTTCTCCAACATTATAAATAATTATACCTAAATAACACTGACCATATTTGACTGAATTTTTATTTATTTTGTTAAATATTTCTCCTGCACCACACCACCTACCTCTACCCCTTCTGAGAGAAAAGTCTTTGAGCAGTTATCTTTGAGCCTTGGTGTATTTTCTGTCTTTCATCTGTCTTTGTGGTTTTGTGGTATTAATACCGCATGCCCTTCTGAGAACAAGAAATTTGAAACATTCGGAAGCTCTTTACCTGGAGGAAGGGAGCTATGGAACATACAAAACCTGTACCCAAAACAGCTGGGAGCCAGGGTTAATTTCTGTAATCGTCTGGGTAAGAAAGCCTTGGGCATTTAACTCTATGGGGCTCCGAATGCTAGCGTAGGGCAAACCTGCATTTCCTATCCTCATCAATTTGGTTTTAAATTACACACTCTGCCCAGGAGGAATTGGTCCGCATTTTTCAACTAGTCTACTTTTACACTGTCTGTCTTTAATGATATTGTGGTGAAAACACATTTAATTAGCCTTTTGCTTCTATTTTACTTCACTTCTTAATTTCTTCTTAAATTAATTAGGGTAGCAGCTTTGCTATATGAGTTCAAAATATGATTCCTGAAAGATGTGCTTAAAAAAAGAAATCAAAACAACCAACAACTTCTGCTTACAAAATACAAATACAAAGAAATATTTACTCTCCTCCACAAACACTCCCCCCCCCCCCATCCAGCCTCCACTACAAAGATTCCTGTGGCAATGAGAGCCTTACATTAACAAACAAAAAAAGAGTGTAGTAAAACCTTTGGGTGTCAGGAAAAAAAAATTAATCTAACTAAAGACTGTCTCTAACAAGGAGTCAAATAGTATCTGGAGGGATAATCAGGCAACATTACAAAGCACCTGGGTCAACTTCCCTAAATTTCTGCACTGTGAAAATAAATCCATACTTTTGTAAATTTTACCTGGCAACTCTTATCCACTTCATTTCCATCTTCTTATCTTGCCATCAATCTGACCAAAATGGTCATTTCTTGGGAGCCCTCATAACTCTGAAGTCCCAGAGAGGCACACAAAACAGCAGATGAATGAGTTTGAGAACTGCAATGTGAGTGACCATAAGAGATCTAAAGGGGATGGGGTGGGTAGAGTGGGGGTGAATACGTAACCTTTTTAGGTAGGTCCAAGTCAGTTTTAGGATACACTATTGGACTTAAAAAAAAAGAAAATCAGACCAGTTGCCTACTGACTATATTGGTTTCTAAAGTTTAAAAGCCAATTGAAATGAAATATAACTTCACTTAAAATTGATTTTCTAATATATGTTGACATAGTTAAGGTGGTGTGCAAATCAGAATTACTTTGGCATCAGAGATAATTCACACCTACACTGGAACACTACTACTGTTGTAAAGATAAATGGATGAACACATACACACACAGTTTTCCTTTCCTTTTTCTTTTGAAAACTACTGATAAGGTCAAAGAAAAAAAAAAGAATGGAACTAACATTATGAAGTACCTTCTCAAGGTAATGATTCATTCTAACAGAAAGTTAAATGCCAGGCTGATGTAGGAAGACAAGTACAAGACATGTGGTCAGAAACCTGGGCTTACATTCCTGTCTTTCCACTTTTTAGCTGCTTGAATTTGAGGAAACAAGCTTCTCTGAACCTCTATTTCTTCATCCTTAAAATGGGGATAAGAACATACCACTTACATGACAGTGTTGCTTTGAGACTCCAATGAGATAATGCTTTTTTTCTTTCAATGTCCCCAAATGGAAGCTGTCATTACTGCTACCACTAATGTGTCCCTACTATAAACAATTCAATAAACACTGGAAAGACACTGTGCTAGTCCAGAAGGATGAAATGAATGGTATCGTTTCTACTCTTGAAAAGTTTACAGTGTAATAGCAGAGTTAAAACATACAGAAAGCGTTATAATCTAGGGCAGAAGATGGAGTCAAAGGTGAGATTCAGAGAAATGTTCAAAGAAAAGTCGAGAAAGGAGACAGCATTTCACTGGGGGAATCAGGAAAGGTTTCATGCAGGGCACAGCACCTGAGCTGAGGTATGAAAGCTCAGTAGGATTTCCATAGGCAGAGATTCAGAAAACGCATTCCAGGCACCAAGAACGCAGCCAACACAAAGGCATGGTAGTGGGAGAGGACAGGTTGCAACCAGTAGTCCAATCAGGCCAGAATGCAGAGTGGGTGAAAGGGGAGGAATGAGGCAAGTAAAGGCGGGCTGGAGCCAGTGCTAAGGTCATAAAGAGGCTCTCCTATGAGCTAGTGCCCTTTCCCATAAAATCGCCTGGTATTTCTTTTTGTCTTCACTTATATGTGTGCATCTCATTTCCGTAGACAGAATGTCAGTTTCCTGAGAGCATGGAAATACCTAACAGTTAACTAACTAAATATTTCATTTTTTTTAGTAGTTAGTTATCCCTGGTGCCGACCACAGCACTTGCCACAAAACTGGCCTGTCCAGTGACTGACTTGATAACACACAGGAATCTTTAATTTTATACTGTCTCTGTCTGTCATCTATTCTGAAGATATTTATTCAGTTCCTCTCCCCTGACCTGCTCACAGACTTGGATAGTTAGAGATCGGCCAGTCTCACACCCTCATTTTATAGCTTAGCTAACTGAGACATAGAGAGATGAAGTACCTTGTACAAAACTTCCAGTTCATGGGGCAGACCTCTTTCGGACTATTAGTCCATCGTCCTTCCCACCACCCTCCATTTCTTCCCACAACATGTCCTTTTCTGACGGTGTCCCCTAGTGGTTAGCATGAAGAACTTCCTGACAATTTCTTCCTCATCTAGACAGGTATTAGATTATGTGGTTTCAGTCATGTCTGACTCTTCATGACCCCATTTAGGATTGGGTTTGTTGGGGGGGGGGGGGGGCGGAGGGGCAAAGATACTGGAATGGTTTGCCATTTCTTTCTCCAGCTCGTTTAATAGATAAAAAACTGAGGCAAACAGGGTTAAGTGACTTGCCCAGGATCACACAGCTGGTAAGTATCTGAGCATGGATTTGAGCTCAGGAAGATGAGTCTTGCTGACTCCAGGCCCAGCATCTGAGTGCCTTTAAATGTGGGAAGACCTGGGTACAGGTTCTGCCTTTGACCCATAACGAAGCTGGAGGAACCACAGACAAGCTATCTAATTACTACACACTGAAAGTGATTCTTCCAACAATAAAAATTTCAGCAAAGTTACTGATCTGTATCAGTTAAGGTAGTTTCCAAATTGGGGCCCCTTAAAGATGAAATCACAGATCTAGATTTAAAAAAAAATTCCCTTAATCACTACCCCGTGGTGACAGTTATAAAGCAGTCATGCTCTCAGAGCTCAGTTCCCTTGCTAGTAATTTCTCATACACAAACCCTAGTTTAAAATAAACTTCTTTTTCTCTCACTACCATCTCATGCCAGTTACTTCTTTCCATTTCTACTCTTCAAAGAGACACCTAACTGGGGCAAATAAACATGAATATTGCTAAGGATATTGGTATTTCTTGTCACAGGAAAAAGAAAAGGCAAAGTTTTGAAGTGAAATTAGAAATAATGAGGAACCAAAGCCACAATCTCTGAAACTCTTGAAAGTTTATAGAAATACCCTGAGGCATCTCCACAAAAATTTCCATCTACTTCCTTATTCTCCTCTTAACTTGCTTTTATTCTCTCTCATACATCAACTTTCAAGATAAAGTTCAAAAACCAAAACCCTAAAACTATCTTCCTACTAGTTTTTGTAGGATCATAGACTTAGAATAAGAGATCACTATTTTCAAATTTTGTTTAATTGCTTGTATTTTGTTATTTTCCATGTATCTTTTTTTTATTTTGCTTTTTGGAGGGGTGAGGGCAAGGCAATTGGGGTTAAGTGACTTGCCCAAGGTCACACAGCTAGTAAGTGTTAAGTGTCTGAGGCTGCATTTGGACTCAGGTCCTCCTAACTCCAGGGCTGGTGTTCTATTCACTGTGCCACAGAGCTGCCCGTTTTATTATTTTCTATTGCCTTTAAAAATTCTAAATGCAAAGTATTTCCAGTTTTTTCATTGTGGACAAATAGCCTTTTGCTATTCTGGGAATGTTACTAGCAAGTATGATATTTTTTTCAAGGGGAAAAATATCTTTTGATTTCTTAAATAGTGACTTAAAAATAAAATTTGGAATAAAACCCATTTCATATTTGGGGGTTTCTTAGAGTGTTATTTTAATTATTTGGTTCCAAAGCTTATATTTCTGAAAGTATTTTGTAGATTATGGACCTTAAGAGCTGTAAATAATTATACAAACCACCCAGTCCAACCATCTCCCCTTTTTTTACAGATGAGAAAATTGAGCCTCAGTTTCTTTATCATAAATGGGAATAATAACCTATTGTAGTGTTTATTTCATGACGTTATGTGAGGGTCAAATGGGGGGATATATGTAGAGCATTGTTTGACAAAAGATTCAAGAGTAATATAAATGTCACCTATCATTATCATTTCCTTAGTGTAGAGATGAGAAAACTGGTCCAGAAAGGTCACATAACTAACGGTCCCTTAGATAATCGTGGCCAGATGATTTCTCCCTAATGTTACTATGTCACCCAAAATCTGCACAAATCTCACAATCTTTCTGACTTTAGTAGGTCTTAATCCTGAAAGGAGACTTGGATGGTAGCTCATTCCCCATTTACACAGTACCATAATACAATAGAGTCCTTTCATGAGGGAGGAAAACTTTCCATCCCTCACAATTATCAAAATCTGAAATCACTGGAAGCAACACAGTGAGGTTGTTAGCCTCTGTTTTGTCTATACTCATTCTTGGCATTCTAAAATTTCACTACATTTAATTTTTATTTTGAAAAGGAACTTATTCATACCCTGTTCTCCTAGAAAGGGGGAAAAATTCCATAGAAAAGAATTCCTTCTGGAAAACAACAGTTGAAAAAAATGTCAAACTGCACCCTCATCTCCAATGGCTAATATGATTTCCATTGCCTGGGCTAATGGGAACATGTGAGACACCACTTTCCTCCAAAAGAAACAACAAAAATGCAATGAAATTAAAATGTAAACCCTGTGATTAACACAGGACAACTCATTAGACCTTCCAATGAGCATTATATAAAGAATCTGAAAAACCTGACCTCAATCTTTGTCATGTGCTAAATAATATATTACATAGCTCTCCCCAACCTTCCTCTCCCCTTACTGCTCTAGTACGTTCACTAGAAGAAATCTAAAAAATAAATACTGAGTTGGCAAGTCAACATCACTAAGTTAACCTTAACTTCTCTATATTCCCTTAGATGGATCCCTTTGTACTTTTAATACTAGTTTGCATTTGACTGAGAGCTACTTGGTGTGATATAATCCAGAGGCAATCATGTTTTCAGCCATATGACTAAGACAGATTCAAACTCTTATTAAAAAAATCAACTTAGAATAGCTAACTCTTTGTATACAAGCATCCTCTTTCTGTTTCTGTTTTAGATGTTCTTCCCTTTTCCTTCAATCTCTGTCCCCCAGGCCCAACACTCCTTAAAAAGGCATGTATTACACTCTTGTTTGAATGAAGTCAACTGGAAGAGATCTACCAATAAACCCGGTCTCTCCTGGTCTCCATATAGAGAGGTGAGAGTGATGAGAATGAATGTAAACCAAATCAGAAGATACATTCATGACCTACAACCCAAAGACCACTTTTCTAATCCACTTTCACAAACCATACTTCAAAAAGACTTAAATTTGTTTCTAGAAAGGGTGGTTTTTTGATCCAGTTATAAATTTATATGTAAAATACTCTGGCTACAGATGCCTTACCTCCTTTACATGTGTGTGAAAAGAAACAGACATGTCCAGCAAGATCTTGCGTTGCTCAACTCGACGAACAAAATCTTGTATCCGGTCTTCAAGCTGGTGGGCCGCCTGATAAATCTCTTCTGGGTCACATTCTCCAGTCTGAGCCAGCTGTTCAGCTGCTTCTAGTAATTTATCAGCATTGGTGTATGTATTCTGCACAAAAGAGCATGCAGGAAAACAAAACAAACAAAAAAAATATATATATATAAATAAACAAAACTAATAGGAGTAGAAGCTAGGAGAAAAGAAGAGCATTCAAGTAGTCAAGTTTTGATATTTCTGTAATTCTAATAAGAAATACTAGAAACACTAAAAGTAGTAAGCCACTGAAATCATTCATTAGTAACCTTTTCATTATCCTGACATTAAGTAGATAAGTCTCTGATGCTCTTCCAAAGTTCTTCCATATTGAGCAATAAAGAGGATCCACTGGTTCAGCTGTTCCCTTAAAGAACCAATAATAAAATGCCTCTTTGCAACTGAACAGACAGCAGCCAACATATAGGAAGGAACAGTAAAACGTCCACTTCACTTTTTTTCTTCCAGTTTCATAACAGGATAAAGTACTCTAATTTTGTTCTTTTTGGGTGGTATATGTGTATTTATGGTAATTCCCAAGATGCTGGTTATACAGTTAAGTTCCCAAAATATCCGCTCCTGCTCTTCTCATGTCTGTATTCTAAGTTTCGGCGAGCTTTTGCTTTCTTTGTGGCT
The DNA here is from genome assembly GCA_028646575.1 of Pseudocheirus occidentalis. NCBI lineage: Eukaryota > Metazoa > Chordata > Mammalia > Diprotodontia > Pseudocheiridae > Pseudocheirus > Pseudocheirus occidentalis. The sequence goes on from CM053594.1 coordinate 251,449,358, forward strand.
GAACATAAAGGTTACAATAGCAGTCTGTTCCATCTTTTCCCCAGTTTTTTTAAGAGCTAAAAATTAAGTTAAAAAAACACTTTAATATTCACTTTAAAAGCATATTCCATGTGATTCTTGGAAAACTGGAGCTTGCTGTCTGGTGTTATACATTAAACAGCCATGTTTTTAATGTCCTCTCACTGGTGAAGCAGATTAATAGTGAGAGTGTCCACTGGGAGGAGCAGTTGAGACAGGATTTTGAAAGGAATGAGTTGGAGGCACCTTCAAGTTCCACAGAGATTTAAGGACTGCAGGAAAGTTAAGGAGTTAATTCTGATTGGGAGGCAAAAAAACCCCCAAAACTCACTGATCAGAAGTAAAGCTGAAATCAAGGGCTTTTTTTATTTGCTTGTTTATTTTTCTTAAAGTACACAGAGTAAGGATATTTTAGACAGAGTAGAATTAGTCAAGTAAAACTTGAGACTTTAGCACTAATGTGGGTGATACTAGGGAAAAGAGCCACGTAAAAAGGTAAATGCAAAAATGCATTACTGTCTTCAGCTACATTAAAAGAAAGAAGGTTTCACATTCACTTTCAAGTTACAAACTCCTGTTTATGTTTCCTAGGTATTCTCCCCTTCTCCAGGCTGCTACAGCCCCTCCCAACCTCAAATTAACAACAAGAACAAAAAGATGATGATGTGTTAGAACTCATTTTGTATCAACATTCTAGTGATATCTGGCATCACAGAGTCCCTAAAAATATGACACTATTGAGGATAAAGATAGTGATATCTGTGATCATTCTTTGGAACGATGTCCTGTAGTCACACATAAAATGTTTCATTTTATAAGCTTTAAAAGCACGAGATAAGGTTACATGAACTTTGAATAAAATGTAATATACTTGTTACAAGTCATATGGAAAGAAAGCATGTGGTAATGGCTAAAGAGCTAGTTACAGGGTCAAAGAGTCAGTCTTGGGGTCAAGGCCAACCTCTGAAATGTACTTGGCTTGATCACACTTAGCAACCTCTTGGGTGCACCAGGTAACTCTAAAGCAGGGCTTCTTAGCCTTTTTTATGGCACGACCACTTCTGGCACTCTGGTAAAGCCTATGGACCCCTTCTCAGAATGTCTGTAAAGCTCAAATTATGTAGGATTGCAAAGGAAACTGATAATGTCAAAATACAGTGATCAACATAATTTGTTTAAAGTCAAATCACAAGTAAAAAGCCTCTAAAGATATATGCTGCAGAGAAGGTGCTGACTTGGAACGGTAGAGGGAGTTTCCTCACAGAGAACTCCCTACATTCATCAAACCACAGGTCTACTGCAAAATGAACATCCATTACTGTTCAATACAGGGCAGATTAGCAGCTTGCCTAATTCCCAAATGTGTGGAATAATATGTTGTGCATATACAGTAGTCATTAAGACTGCTCCAAGGGCCAGGCTATCCCCAATTTGTATCCAATGTAACACCAGAATAGGTGCCATCTCTCTTCTGATGAGTCTGGTGACTAGAAGAAGCCTCATAATTACTTTGAAAAAAGAAAAACTAAGGTCTTAATTATTAATGGGCAGTAACAATTCAAGTGTTTCTATCATGGATCCCAGCATACTTGTGAAAGTTTAACATACCTTAAGGGTCAGCAATATAATATGGGAAGATCACAGTCTGTCACATTTTGCTATGATGCTGTTGACCCACAAACAATTAACAAGCATTTATCAAGCCTGCCCACAATGGGTCAGCTATTATGCGAGGTACTTCAGATATAGCCTCTATGATCCAGTAACCATAGCCTCCTTGTTCTTCCTCAGTCAGTCAGATCAGTCAGTAAACAAGTATTTATTAAGTACCTACTATGTGCCAGATGGGGACAGCTAGGTGATGAAATGGATAGTGCTGGGCTGGAGTAAGGAAGACTTTATCTTCATGAGTTCAAATCTAATCTCAGACATTTACTTGTCGTGTGTGACCCTGGGCAAGTCATTTAACCCTGTCTACCTCAGCTCCTCATCTGTAAAACCACTCTATTATCTTTGCCAAGAAAACCCCAAACAGACTCACAAAGAGTCAGATACAACTGAATCTGAACAAAATGTGCTAGACGTCGTGCTAACTACTGGGGATACAAAGAGAGGCGTCCTGTGCTCTCAAGGAGTTTATAATCTAAAGAGGAAGACAATATGTAAACAACATGTGCAAACAAGTCACAGATGGGTAAGCTGGAGATAATCAGGGGAGGAAAGACATTGAGAGTGAGGAGGACTGGTGAGGTCTCTCTGTAGGCGGGAATTTTAGCTGCAACTTGAAGGGATCCAAGAAGCAGAGAGACAGAAGGAACGTTCTAGGTGTGGGGGACAGCCGAGAAAAACGCTCAGAGTGGGGAGAGAGATTGTCTAGTTCAAAGAACAGCTAGGAAGCCGGTGTCCCTGGACTGCAGGGTATGTGGTGGGCCTAAAGTGTTAGAAGATTATTTGGAGGTCATATTTTTTAAGTCTTAGCTCAAACTGAGTTTCTGAAATTTGGCTTTTATGAAGCGTTTTATGCTTTCTCCTTCTGTTCTTCTTACTAGGTTGGCCTCACCCATCTCATCTTCGGCAAGAAGTCTTTCTACCCCTCCTCCCCCACATTTATTTACCTAATTTTTAATTTATGGAATAAAACAAGCATTTCCATAACATAGTATAATAAAAAAGATGATTGCACATGAAGCTGCAAATTGTACAACTTGCAATTCCTTTTAAGTATATATAAACCATCTAAAATCTCCTTTTTTTCCCCTTCTTATATGATGGTATACTACAATGCTATAAGAAATTGTGAGCTCAACGATATTACAAAAACATGGAAAGGGACAGCTAGGTGGTGCAACGGATAAAGTACAGGGCCTGGAGTCAGGAGGACGTGAATTCAAATGTAGTCTCAAACACTTGACATTTATTAGATGTGTGACCCTGGACAAGTCACTTAACCCTTATTGAGAAGGAAGGAAGGAAGGAAGGAAGGAAGGAAGGAAGGGAGGAAGGGAGGGAGGGAGAGAAAGAAAGACATGGAAAGCTTTCCAAGTCTATTTTAATGCTAGTGCCATCTTCTAAGAGTACCTCTAATTTAGAATTTAGTTTTTCCATATCTTGTTCATAATTAGTTGTCGCATGTTGTCTCTCCCATTAGATTGTAAACTCCTAGAGGGGAGGGGCTGCTTTTGCACTTCTTTCTATCCTCAGCATCTACCACAGTGCCTGGCACATAAGTAAGTGTTTAATTAATATTTATTGACTGATTAGAGGATGGATGGAAGCTGGGAAGAGACTTGAGGCAGGGGGAATAACCAGAAGGCTTCTGAAATAGTCTGAGTAGGAGATGAAGAAAGCCCAAACCAGGGCTATGATTATGTGAATGGAGAGGAGATAGATGTGAAATATGTATCAATCAGATCACTGAAGCACATGCTTTGAACTATTTTCAAATTGTGGTGATGGATCTAGAGCACTAATTTATTCCCATTCTCTTGCCAGATCTGTGCTGTGAACAATGATACTCATTTGAGAGATGACTGATTTCAGACCTGAAAATTGTACTGAGTCAGGTGAGGAAGGAGTTCAAAGCCATGGAAAGAGCACGCATTCTGGGGCATGGTATGCTGCAAGGCTTAACTATATATTTTGGTCAGGACTTAGAATTCCATCCTTCTGACTCAGTCCAGGGCTCTTCCCATATGGGAGACCCCACCTGAATCTTTGTCCAGTGTCAGCTAATATGCATTAGTCAGCTTGACAGTCAGACAGGCAGTTGAAGCCATGAACAAAGAAAATCTCTTGACTTATTACAACCTTGTCAGAATCCATTCCAGTTCTACTGAATTCCTATGACTCCTGGATTCTCGCTTTCAGTTGGCAGCTTTCTCAGCACTTTCACTGGTAGCTGCTATCAGTGTTATTATGGACTGACTCCTCCACAAAGATCATAGCCTAGCATTTGCAAGAGACAAGCTCAACTATATTATGACAGCTTTTGCAAATGAAGAATCCTTCTGCAATCATATTAATTTTAAAAATCAGTTTAGAATTTACACAGTGCTACTGGCCCTGGAGTCAGGAGGACCTGAATTCAAATCCAGCCTCAAATATTTATTAGCTGTGTGACCCTGGGCAAGTCACTTAACCCACTTAACCAACCCCCCCTCAGCCCCCCAAATAATTTATGGTGACAGCACTGCAAAATAAAACAACTTTGAAAGGCTCTAGGATGAAGATCAATTCACTAACCAATTATGATTTTCAAGAAGACCCCTAATGAAATATCCCTCCTCCTACTACATGGCAAAAGGTGATGGACTGAAGGGGTAGAAATAAGGTATGCATTTTTAGATACAGTAAATGTATTTATTTGTCTTACTTGTTTTACATTATTACGTGTTAACAATGAAGGGATTTGATTTAGGGTGAGATCAGAGGGAGTTGAATTTGAAAGGATAGGGATTAGAAAAGACAAGAAAAAAGTACCAATGAAACATTTTAATATGCTTAAAAGAATTAAACCATACCTAAGAAGTTCAGTTTGATACAGAATCCTCTTTTCTTGTACTCTATATATCGAAATGTTTTATGTTTGTTAAGTTCATAATAAAACAACATTTTTTAAAAATAAGTTGAGGGTTTAAAAAAATTGTTTTTAATAGCAGGTATGGATTCAACTGAAATAAAGAAATAAAGGAATTAAATGACGATAGTCAATACAGACCTTAGGCCTACTGCAATCTGAAGTCACTCTGATTTCTCTTTCTAGTATAATACATATAGGGTGGCCAATTAGAATTCAGTGGTGAGGATAGGAAGCATTTGTTTTTGTTAGACTGCTGAGCTCTAGAGAATATTACATATTAGCAAGCTTCTCTTTTACTGCCTGACTGGTTTGTTTGCTTTTTTAAAGAAAATATCCAAAGGCTTTTGCTTTTTGGAGGGTGAGGGAAGCCAAATAGAGAAAATGATTAACATAAGAGAAATGATGGCAAACGTCAAGTTAACCTGAAGATTAAATGGCAGGCAGATCACAGTGACCCAGGTGTTATCACTGAAAACTACCACAGAAAAAGAGGAAATGGCAGATTGGAAGTCAGAAGACCCGACTCTTACTAGGTGTGTGAGACGAGGCAAGACATATCACTTTCCAAGCTTCTGTTTGCCCAGATTATTAGACCGGGAAAATAATACTCATTTTGCTTATGAATATTCACAGAATTTTTGTGAGAAAAAGACTCAAACTGCAAAGCATGATGTCAATGTATGCTAATCTTATCACTGTCAAAATCATATGGGGTACTTCCCCATCTCCCCTAATTTCCCTGTAGGCATTTTGTAGATAGTTTTATGACCACATGTGCTTCTCCTCTCCTTAATTGAATGAAGCTCCTTGTGGGTAAGGACTGTTTTACTTTTGTCTCTCTGTGTTTCTAGTGAACAGCATTTAGTAAATGCTAATACAGCCCAAAAATACTAGAAAACTAGACTCCACGGTCCATCTTTCATCACTGGAGTATATTTGTAGCAATAGTACAATAATATGGGGAATTGAATATGACACTGCAGAAATGAGAAGTGTCTGTATGTATCTATATGTGTGTGTGCATTACTATATGTATGTGTATGTAACATGTAAAACATGGGCACTGAAGAATATACTGAGTATATTTCTGAATAGTATGATCAGTTTGTACCTGGATAACCCAGCACTCTTAGACAACAAGACACACATTTTTATTTCTACAAAGACTTAGATTTTTTTTTTAATAAGAAATTATTTGAGTATGTTTTGTCCAGAGAAGAGAAAACTTAAGGACACAAAAGCACTGTCTATCTGTATATCCACAGACCTGACCCTGCTTCTTTCTGACCATCTTCTTGCCACCTATTCATCAGTAGTGCACTTACAGCCACTGGACACCAAAATCTTCACATTCCCAAGGCTTCCAAAAAAGGCTTGTCAACTAACTGACAATCCTACTTCATTCTTGGTTTTCCTGTAACATCTCTGACTTTACATTTTGATCTCTGACTTCGCAGACCAAACAAAACACCTTCCTCTAGTGACTATTCCTCTATATTAGAAAATAAATAATCCCTTGAGGACAGAGATTGTCTTACTTTTGTATTTTTATCCCCAGAATTGAACATCACATTTGGCACATAAGTGAGTGCTTAATAAATGTGTCTGTATCCATCTATTCAATCAGTCAAATAACTGTTTAACCTCTTTACCCTGGGAGGTCACTCCATCCCTGGACTGGCCCACATTGGAGGACTCACAGCCACTGAAGTCTCACCTTCTGACTGACTGGCTAACTCCTCCCCAAACCTCCACTTTATGCAGAAGGCCAAGGCTAAAGATGTCTTCATCCCTCTTCAAGTGGCAGCACTGCTAACTGCTAATCCACAGGATTTTCTCTCCCAAGCTCCCCTTCTTCCTTCCCTTCTTCCACTTTGGAACTCCCTTTAAGTGTGATCTTCCTTATTAGAAAGTCAATTCCTCGAAGGCAAAGCCCGACTTTGTTTCTTTTGGTATTCCTAGAGCTTAGCACACAGGAAGTTCTCAATAAATAGTTGTTGACTATTTTTAGACTTTCACTTTTTATTGATCCTCCAATCCCCTGACCAGAAGACCTGGCTTTCAACTTAACAGGAGAGGATCAAAATTATCCCACTGTGTCAACAAAGTATCAACAACAGATAACCTCTCCAAATCCAAAGTGATAATGAGGTGTAAAATGAAACTGAAACAGCAGTATAATGACCTCCTTTCACTTTTCTTTTCCCCAGGACTACAAAATATTTCTATCTCTACACCCTCTCTCAGATTCAGAGGCAAAGGAATTTACTTGCTCTAATTTTTTGAGATTAAATCTTTCCACCAACCTCCAGATCTAACTTCCTCAATTATTTCCTCCCTCACTCCAATATCTCCAATCTCTCACTTTCTGTTGGTACCATTGCTTCAACCTTTAAAAATTCGCAGGTCCTGTTTCCCTTGGGAAAAAAATAAACTTAATCTTGTTGCACATTCTAAATTTTTGTTTTGCTTTGCTTTATTGGGGGACAAGGGGCAGAGAGGAAGAGTCCAGACCTGTAATTCCATCCAATAGGAAATCCCAATGTAGAAAATTCTTATAGTCTTAGTTCCCTGGGGCACCGAGAAGCAATCTGTCCACGGTCACACAGCTAAAGGTGGGTCTCAATGGGCCAGCACCATATGGCCTCCCTAGATACTGTTCTATTTTTCTCCTTTCACCATTAAAATTCTTACTTAAATGCAATATTTCCGTCCAGCTCCATTTAATTTTTAAATGGTCTATTAGTGCTATCTGCCTTTACATCAGTCTTCTCGCCCTTTTCCAAAACTGAATGCTTCTTTTTGGTAACTCCTTTTTGATAAAGAAAAGCAATAAAACAAAAAATTTCTATATGAGGGCATCTGACAATATACATGATATACAGTCTCCATCCTCTTTGCCATGAAGGAGGTACATTTCATTATCTGCTGTCTGAGAATTTCCTTAGTTTTCAATTTTCTTCATAGGGTTATTTTCCCATACTTTGTTGCAGTCACTGTGTATATTACTCTCTTGGTTCTGCTTAATAACACAAACCTTCCCACATGTCTCTGAATTAATTTTTCACTTATTACTAAATAATAATGTCCCAATATATTCACAAACCATAGTTTTTTTAATCATCATTCTCTAATCAGTTACTCATTTATTTCCAGTTCTTTGCTATAACAGAGTTGCCATGAATATTTTTGCATGGATTGGACCTTTTTATTGGTTCCATTTGGTTAAATTAAAAAAAAATTCTTAACGAGAACATTTCCATACTAATTATAAATGAAACATGAAACGCTATTCTATTTAGCTTATACTTTTAAAAGAATATCGTGAATTCAACATGTTTCAACTTGTTAGTCTTTCTTATCTTTATCTCCTTCTAAACCTCCTGTTCTGTGTATTTTTTTTTTAAAGTGCTACGGTGCCCCTTTTTCTTTTGGGAATATTCCTACCATTGTTCTAAATATTTTTATAAATAGCTGTCCTTTCCTTTTTTTCTTTGACGTCTTTTGGGTCTGTATCTTGTACTCCCTTCTTAACTGGCTTCCTCTAAGTCCCCTCTACTACTGAAGCCGTGCCACTGGTCTCTATATGGCCATTGTCAATGACTTTGCTCAGAGCTCATTCTCCGTGACTCTTTCTGCAGTATTTCACACTCTTAAGCTTCCTTTCCCTTTTTCCATGACACAATCTTGGTTTTCTCCCAATGTCTCTGATCACTTCTACATTTCCACTTTATCCTTCCATCTCCCCTTCACTAACATCAATCCCCTTCGCTCAGCTCTACTCTTATTTATTTATATCATCTATTTGAAGAACTTAATTACTTTTTATAGCTTTAACTTTTATAGCTCTGTGTAGACGACTTCCAGCCCTTACCTCTTTTCCGCTGTCAGATAAACTCAGCCTCCTGGTGATAATCAGATAAAGAACACCTTTAAGTCTCCAAAGTGTTGCTTCTCTCTAGCGTCTGACATGGTTCTCTCTAATCAGGTTGGTTTCTCAAGTGATTTCTGATGCAGTCTTTCAAACAGTCACTTAGGGGTAAAATGAAATATAGGCTACATCATATGCATCCATTCAAGTGCCTGAATACAGGTGGCTAACATTCTTCAAAGTCCCACCTCAGGTGCCATGTGGTCCGTCATGAAACCTTCCCTGATCTGCCCAGTTCAAAGCACTGTCTCCCTCACACTCTGGTGCTGAACCATCCTGACTGTGGGGTAAAGAAGAGCAAATACATGGACAAGTGTAACTAGCTAGCCCCAGATCATACTCCACAACCCATCGGGCTATACAACCTGCTGTGTATTCCAGACCAACAAACATCCAGAGTATGCCCTAGGGGACTTAAACCACTGAAATTTGTAACTTCAAGACCTAGAAGTAAGCTGTCACTCACTGGTTAATGAGTGAGCACAAACTCATGAAGCCCAGTATATTTTAGAGGGCTCCAGACCATGCTTCACATCCCATCCGTGCATTTACCTTAGCTATCTTCTTACCCTCCACCCTGAGGCTGCACACATACTCCCTATTCCTCCCTCTACCCTCCTAGGAACTAAAATTAGATCAATATTAATATTGCTTGTGGATAAGGCATAATCAATCAACTGCCCTAGGACTACTATCTCAAGGATGTCCTAAGGGAAAACATCCTTCCTTGGCCCCTAGTCCCCTATATGATTTTTGTTCCCCCTATCACAATGTAAGTTCTTTGAGGGTAAACACTGTCTTACTTTTGTACTTGGGTCACCAGTACCAAGTTCAGTGCTTTTAATTCATTTTTTCACTTATCTTATAGTCCTTTGTGGAGATCTTAGGAGCTTAGCACAGTGTCTGACAAACAGTAGATACTTAAAATGCTTTGCTGATTGACTTACTTGATTTCTCCCCCTTGAACTAACCTCATTAGGCCTTTTATCATTTTTGTCATGTACTTGTCTTTCTTCCCCTACCCTTTTGATAGGATATCAGTTCCTCAGGGGAACAGATATCCTATGAATGTGTTAAGTATAATCATAGGTTTTAGGATTGGAAGGTAGCTTAAAAATCATCTTAGTTCAACATGTTCATTTTATAGATGAGGAAACTGATATTCAGAGAATTTAATTAAGTGGCTTGCCCACGGTTACACAGAAAGTAAGCAGCACAGATGAGATTTAAGCCTAGGACTTATTCCAAAAGAGTGCCCTTTCTGGTACAACATGCAATCTCCCACTGGAATAAATGAGAAAGATGACTAATTTAAATGAGACATTTAGATGCATGCATCTTGGTATACTTGATTTAAAAAAAAAATTACCTCATTACCTTGCTACTTCCATTTGACTTTGAAGCTCACAGTATGCCCAGATGTCAGAAGCAACAAATGCTTGTCCCCCCTCATAAATCTTAGTGGTGGGGGTGGGGAGAGGGAGTAACTTGAGAGTTCCTCATTTTCCACTATAGTATGGACCCCAATGAATCTTCTTAAACTTATTAATTCTCACCAAGTTGTCCTAGACCAAACCCCAAGTTGAACAGAGTCCCATTAGATCTGGTTCAAAGAAATCAATGAAAATCCTTTGGATAGAAATAGTAGAACCAATCTACTCCCACTAGAACTTCCCTGGACATTAGGTCACAAGAGTTCCCTTAAGGCCACCCAGTTACCACTGTCACAAATACAACAAAAGTATCTACAAAAGTAGCCTTGGGCTACTCAGGAAAGTATCTTAGCAACAAATTGCAGTTATAACCCAAGGGAAATTACTGGACTCTCAGGTTTGTGGGACTATATTGGCTTAGTGCCACAAATACATGCAAATCACCACAATATCCTAATTTACAATATTTTCCCTCAAATTCTAAATTTCTTATGGGTAAAAGCTAAGTCTTGAGAGTTCTAGGGGTTTTTTTAGAGGGAGATTTCTAAAGAAAGAAATAGGTAAGAAAACTGAGTGCAAAGGCTGAACCTTTGAAAGAAAATAAATATCTACTTGAATGAAATTCTCGATAGCAAATGGAGTTTGCCTTAAGAGTCTCTCATTAACAACTTGTCATTGAACGATAGAACTTCTACAGATAAGCTACTCTACAAGCATGGTATTTTATAGCAACATAAAAATGTGCTTAACCCCAAAAGGGTAATGTGCTGTACACTATAAAAACTTTATCATCTGTAGCAAATCAGAAATTTCTAAAACAGCTGGAATGTGAAAACACATTCTACGAGCCCATGACTCTCAAAAAAAAAGATGAAAGGATTGAAATAGGGGTAGGGAATGAATATGAAATTAAATTCTCATCCAGTTTAATGTGTATAAATGCAGAATGACAGTAAAACTTGCCAATTTCTGGTTTACTTATTTCCCTTAAGTTCTAAGATATTTAAATAGTATAAACAGGAAGTTAATAGAAATGGCTAAATTATTAGGAGGATAATATTAGGAGAAATGGGAGAATTATTTGACCCTAGCTGGAAAATAGAATGAGTTGCTTTGGGGACAATGGGTGAAGAGAGTGGTAAACTCAAAGAATGACCTCATGCTTCTTGAAGTAAGATGTCCCAGAGATTTACTGTCATAGACTCTCGAAGTGCTATCAAAATCAGCTCCTTCTGTTTTACAGCTTTGGGCACTATGCTTCCTGATCTACTACCTATGTTCTGAAAAATAAAAATAATGCTCGGCTGGATGACTATTTGGTTGATAAGAGAAATGTGTATCTTAGCTCTTTTCTTCTAGAAAGTTGGTCTGCAAAAGTTACATGGAGAATTGTGTATTTCTTGTCTCAGAAAGGGATATAAAATTAAGAAGTATGAGTATGGAACCGGTCAAAAACTTACTTGGTTCTGTCATTCAGAAGGATATATCTGTTTGAAATTATTTGTATGATGCAAGAAAAAGAGATGGTATTTCATCTTGGCCCACAGTTTGTCCTTTGCTGCATAAAATAACTGATGTCCTTTTTTTATCTGACTGCCAGGGACGTTTGTACCAAATCCTGAAACTTGGGACACAACACGGAGCACACATATACCATACCCATAGGTTTGCTTCATCTTAGCCACGTCTAAATATGAGGTTTTTGCCAGTGTCCTCATTTTTAGCATACTAGGATTATGTTATACAGTATTTCTTTTTGGTCTCTTTTAAAGAAATTAAACTGATGAGATGTTTACTACCTACTTTATTGACTCTGTCACCCCTCATATTATTCTAGAACTCAAGCTATTTTGAAAAAATTGAATGTGGCAAATTTTCCATTTAATTCACTGTTACATGAAATACTGGGGGGAAAAAAGGTGAGGTTCAGTCACTCAACGACAATTTATTAAGTGGTCTACTACGTGCCAGGCTTTGTACTAGGTGCTGAGAATACAAAGGGGGGCAAAAGATAGTCCTTGCTTCCAAGAAGTTAACAGTCTAAGGCAGCAGCTCTCAGCCTGTGGGTTTTGTTCAATTTAAATACATTCTGCATATCAGATATTTACATTACGATTCATAACTATAGCAAAATTACACTTATGAAGTAGCAATGAAAATAATTTTATGGTTGGGGGTCACCACAACATGAAGAACTGCATTAAAGGGTCGTGGCATTAGGAAGGTTGAGAACCACTGGTCTAAGGAGAGAGACAGCAATCAAACACCATACATACAAACAAGATGAAGGCAGGATAAATTGGAGGTAATCAACAGACAGAAGAAACTAACAATAAGGAAAATCAGGAAAAGTTTCTTATAGAAGGTAAGATTTTAGATATGACTTGAAGGAAGCCAAGAGGTAAATATGAGGAAGTAGGGAATTCCAGGCATGGGAGGCAGCCAATGGAAATGCATGGAGGCAGGAGACAGAGGATCTTGTGAGAGGAATAGCAAGAAGCCCAGCCTTCCAGAAGACTGGAAAAGTAAAAGAAGGTTGGTTCCAAGAAAGGGAGTCTGTGGGAAAGTCAATTAAGTCAATAAACATTTATTAAGCACCCACTATATGTCAAGCAATGTACAAAGTGTTATGGATAATTTTTAAAAAAGACAAAAAACAATCCTTGCTCCCAAGAAGCTCCTAATAGAATGGAGGGAGACAGCAAGCATATTCAAACATGACATAAGCACTCAGACTTTCCAAGTACAGGTACAAGGCCTTCCACTTTCCATCTGCCTTCATGAGCTCCGGTTTTTTTGAGAAGAGCTAAAGACCTCTTCTGCACTGGCAAAGCGAAGGACAAGATCACAGTAGCACAGTGAGAAAGGGAATATATGGAAAGGGAAGATTACTTAACTACAAGACTTATGGGATTATCATTTCTAGCTTCTGAGGATTCTTTTAAAAAGAGAAGCTTAGACCCTAAGAGACAGCTGGAGAAAGGGTCCATTATTGGTGAATGGGGTAAACATGTTCAGGACTTAATTGTCAAAGTTATTCCTCTATCAATGTGTCTCTTTTTTTTCTCTGATTACTACTCTTTTCTAGAGGCAAACATTCATCATGACTGGTCAATGTAACCTGGATCTTAGTAGGTTCCAAAGGGTTTAACATTTTTATCAATGACATGAATAAAGGCATGGATGGGGTGCTTATCAAACTTGCAGATGACAGAAAGGTGGGAGTGATAGTTGCAACACTGAGTAATCCATTCAAGATCCAAAAGGATACTGACTGGCCAGGTCACTGAGTAGAATATAAGAAAATGAAATTCAATATGGATAAATGTGAAGCCTTACACTTGGGTGCAAAAAATCGATGTCACACTTAAGAGAGGGGCAGAGCCAAGATGGCGGCATAGAAGCAGGGAAGTTCCGCAGCTCCCACACAGCCACACAGAATACCCATAAAATATGACTCTAAACAAATTCTAGGGCTCTCAAACTCACAAAAATACAGAGAACACATCTCTCGCTGAAGGCAGCTCAGCAGCAGGGGCTCATCGCGGCAGGCCGGGAGCCAAGCCCAGCCCAGCCCAGCCCAAAACTGGCAAGGCCCCAGGGTAGTTGGGAGGAGCTGAGCCTCCCAAGCAACAGCATGAGTCTACTTCAGAGAAGATCTACAGCACCTGGAGCTATCTTCACATCTAGCAAGCCAGGATTAGAGAAGGTCAGTGAAAGTGAAACTTTCAAGCTAAATTTGGGGGAGGAAAAGCAGTTTGGCCAATCTTCCCCCAGGGCAAGGAAGCAGTGGGGGAAGGGCAGGAACTGCTGTAACCTATGGCAGCCCCCACTGGTCTGCTTCAGAGGCCCTGGACTGCGGACCCCGCAGGGGTGCTGAGTCAATTGAACAGGACCAAGGGCTCTTGCGCTGAGCGGCCTGGATCCAGATCGTGATCTTGGGTGGTGGTCCTAGGGTGCGCTTTCAGCAAGCCAAAGCTGCTGGGGGATGCAACACCCCCCTAATAGCTCTGGCAGCTGGGAAAACCCCAGCTATTTGGAACAGAGCTTTCCCCCCTGGAAGCAGAGTTTCACAAAGCTAAAAAAACCAACCAATTAATTGACTGGCCAACATGAGGAAAAGGAAGCAAAATAAGAACAGCAATAAAACTCTAGAATCCTTTTTTGTGGACAAAAAGGATCAAAGCATGGAAAGGGAGGAAGACAACACAGTCAGAACTCCCACACCAAATGTTTCCAAGACACTTGAAGATTGCCTACAAACTACAGATAATCTGAAAAAGGACTTTGAAAAACAAATAAGAGAACTGGAGGAAAAATTGGGAAGAGAAATGAGAATGATGCAAGAAAATCATGAAAAGAGAGTCAACAA
>CM053594.1:251464190-251505283 GCA_028646575.1 Pseudocheirus occidentalis
AAATCATTCCGAAGAGAATAATTCCTTCAGAATTAGAGTGGAGCAAGTGGAAGCTAATGACTTTATGAGAAACCAAGATACTATTAAACAAACACAAACAAATGAAAAAATAGAAAGCAATGTGAAATATCTCCTTGAAAAAAACCACTGACCTGGAAAATAGATCCAGGAGACACAATTTGAAAATTATTGGTTTACCTGAAAGCCATGACCAGGAAAAGAACTTGGAAAGCATCCTTCAAGAAATCCTCAAAGGAAATTGCCCTGATGTTTTAGAATCAGAGGGCAAAATAGAACTTGAAAGAATTCATCAATCACCTCTTCAAAAAGATCCCCAATACTGCCAGGTTTCAGAATCCTCAGTTAAAGGAGAAAATATTACATGCTGCCAAGAGAAAACCATTTGAATATGGCAGAAGCACTATTAGGATAACCCAGGATCTGACAGCTTCTACACTGAGGGATCGCAGGGCCTGGAATATGATATTTCGAAGATCAAGGGAGCTGGGATTAAAACCAAGAATCAACTACCCAGCAAAATTGAGCATATTATTCTGGGAGAAAATATGGTCATTCAAGGAGGTGAAGGACTTTCAAGCATTCTTGCTGAAAAAAACAGAACTGAACAGAAAATTTGACAACCAAACACAAGAAGCATAAGAAGGTAAACATGAGAAAGAAATCATAAGGAACTTATCAAAGCTGAATTATTTACGTGCCAATTATGGAAAAACGATAATAGTAACTTAGGAAACTTTTCTTAGTATGAGGATAGGTGAAGGCTATAAAAGGTATATATATGTGTATACTTACACATATGTCTATATAGGAGGCTATATATGCATATGAATACATATCTGAGCATGTGTGTACATATGTATATAGAGGGTATAGGATCAATTGAATACAAAGTGATGATACTTTAAAAGGTGAAATTCTGAGGTGGGAGAGGACTAGAATGAGAGGAGACAGGGAGAGACAAAATGGGGTTAATTATCCCATATACAAGAGGCAAGGGATAACTGTTACAACTTTACTTTCAATTACTCTCATTGAATTTGGCTTAGGGAAGAAATGGCATAAACGCTAAACTGGGCATCATGCCACACAGGAGAATAGGGGGCATGGAGATGAGAGGCAGGATGATGGAGGGGAGGTCAGAGTCTGGAGGAGGGATGCTGGAAGTGCACACTTCAGTAAAGTGATAAGGACAGGGTAGAGAACAGAATAAGGTGGGGAGGGATAGGAAGGAGGGACATATGATCACTGTCAAAATATGTCCACTATGAAGATGTATAATTACACATCCACAGCCTATATTTAATTGCTTGTCCTTCCAGTGGGTGTGGGTGACAAGGGAGGAAGCGAAAGAATCTAGAATTTAAAGCTCTGCAATTCATGCAACTAGGAATTAAGATATACAGGGGCTGGGGTAGGGAGACCCTCACTGCCCTACCAGAAAGTCAGAGAGCAGATCAGAGGAGGGTCTTTACAGTGGGATTGCTGTTTTGGGGTTGGGGTAGGGGAAAGATGGGGAGAAAATTTGTAATTCAAAAAATCTCATGAAAATGAATGATGTAAACAAGAAAACAAATAAAAAATATTTATTAATTTAAAAAATTGATTTCACAAATATAAGATGAGTGAGACAGACTGAAAGTGGTAGTTCTGGCATGGAGATTTTGGAAGACTCTTATGTTTAGCAAGTCAGCTACATGACCCTGCAGCCAAAAAAAGCTTAGGAGACCTGGAGCTGAATTAAGAGGGACACAGATTACTAGCATAGTGAGTCATCATCAGACCTCATATGAAGTACCATGTTCAGTATTGGGTGCCACATTTAAGAAGGTTAGCCTCGAGTCTGTATCAGGAAGACTGGCTAAAGGAAGTGGGTTTGTTTAGCCTGGAGAATAGGAGACTAAAGGAGAATATGACAACTGTCTTTTAAGTATCTGAAGGGTTTTCATGTGGAAGAGAAAAGAGACTTGCTCTGTTTGGCCTCAGGAGCAATGGGTAGAAGTTTCAAGGAGACCAATTTCTATTTAGGGTCAAGAACAACTTACGAACAATTTTAGAGCCGTCAAAATGGGGGGTGGGCTCCCTACAGTGATGGAGAGTTCCCTCTCCTTGGAGATCCTAAAGTAGGAAAATGGCAGACTCTTTGTCAGGTATCTTACAGTGGAAAATCTTTTGGTGTAGGGGTTGGACCAGAGAGCCACCGATGTCTCTTCCAACTCTGATATGGTATGTTTTTGCTTCCTGATTAATCACCAACAAATTCTTTTGCACCTGCATTTAAAGTGCCTCTAGAGTCAGGCTGTGCTCAGTGACAAATACAGTCCCCAAACACAGACTTTGAAAATCTGACACAAGCACATGCCCACTTCAATTTGTTTCGACAGAAAGCAGGCAAGGATAGGAAGGGTGAGAGGGGGCATCTGCTGAGGTAATTTATCTTAGTGTGCTTCGTTTCTCCTGTGATGAAGAAGGAATAATGTTAGTTTGTCGTTTGCCAAAGACATGGGGATTTTTCTGTGAATGAATGGTACTATAAATACACAGCATTATTCTGCCCTGCTGCTGAGGACACTGCCTGTCTAGACAGCATCTATATACCACATCTTAATAAAACCAGAGTTCCTAGTTGAGTTGTCTGAGCACCATGAGGTCATTGGGATGGAAATACTGCCCTAAAAAAAAAAAATCATTATTAAACAAAGGATGATCAGATAGAGTTCATCATATTTTCATAGAACATTATAATTGAAAGGGGCAGTCAAGACCATTTAACTCTAAACCTCTGTTTGAAAATGAAGATGCTAAGATTCAAAACACACACATGTACACACACATGCACATACACGCTTGTGCACACACATGCACATATACACCCACAAACACATTTACCTCTCTTTGTATTGGCAGTGCTTGGTACAGAGTAGGTGCTCAATAAATGCTTGCTGACTAATTTTTATGTCTAAATCTAGTATGTTGAAAGTATGTACTAATTAATAATAATGGCTTATTTTATTTCTGATTTCAAAGTGAATCATTTTCCCAATGGGGTGGAGATGAGAAGGAAAGATCAAACAGGTCATAAGTAGCTGAGCAAGAATTTGAATTCAGGTCTTACTAAGTCCAAGTTCTTCTAGTACATCATATTCTATTACCAACTGTTCTTTCTTTCTTGCTTGCTTGCTTGCTTTATGGAGGGCATTTGGGGTAAAGTGACTTGCCCAAAGTCACACAGCTAGTAAGTGTGTCAAGTGTCTGAGGCTGGATTTGAACTAAGGTCCTCCTGACTCCAGGGCTGGTGTTCTATTCACTGTGCCACCTAGCCACCCCTCCAACTCCTCTCTTACCCTTATTTTAATGGCTGGTCCCCATCTGTGGACCAAAAAACAAAGATTTCAAAAATCTTCAAAACAAGAAAAGGTCAGAAGAGGTATCTTTTCTACAGGTAGTTGATGTACCTTTGCCTAGATTGAACTCTAGGCTCAAAGTGTTGCCTCTTCTCAACTTCACCTCTTAGTAGGTCAACCCCCTTCCAAGCTCAAGTAGAACAATACCTCTTACATAAAGCCCTTTCCTGCCTCATCACCCCAGACCAGCTGTTACTGCTTCTCCTTGATGAAATTACCTTGCATTTACTTTGTATCTATTTATATGAAAACATGTTGCTTTCATTTTTGTCTTTGTAACCACAGCACCAATTAGCCAGGAGCTTGGTGCAAAGGCATTTACAAACTGCTGGTAGATTTTGATACTACACTTTGGGAATATAGAGACTTCTAACAAATGCCCTCCTTCATCACTACCCCCACCCTTCTGAGGAATTGATTTAAGTCCCCTCTTCCCCATAAATGTTATTAGGATAGGATTTTTCTGAGATTGATAAAATAACCATAAAACATAATCTCATATACACTTCTGAGGTACCACACTTTCACTCAAGAAATAATTGTGTAAGCAGCATACATTATTATTATGTACTATTATTTCTGCTTTAAACATGAAAAATCCTTCAATGTCTCAATGGAGCATATAGGTATCCCTGGATTCCTGAAGGCTGTCAATGAAACACCAGCTCTAAAGCTGAACAAGATTATATCTCAACCAGACTGATGTGTAACCTGAATTCTAGGAAATTCAGAGAGGTACATCTCTAGAACTGCCTAATACACGAGAGATGCTTTCAGCCATCCCAACCCAGGAAATAGGCAACCTAGGCATGGAGGCAGGAGGACTATTTGAATCAGCAGTGGGAGCCACAGACCTCCAGGTATGAAATTCATACCTATAGGGGTGAAATCATGGCTGCAGTGCACATGTCAACAGGGGCAAAGAGATACAATGTCTCAGACTGATTCTGCAAAGAGTAGGATTAGAATATGGCCAGTGTTCAGGACTTGCTTCTTCAACTGCTAGCTGTATAATCTCTTTCATTTCTAGTCCCAAATCCTGTTGATACGGCATGAGAGTTTTTCCAGTTATTTTTTAAGAGGTATTAAATCAAACTGTCTGGACCAGTAAACTCAGCTGCAGAGTACGCGAGGAAGAAAAGACCATAGGCCACATCCCCTACCGAACAACTCCCTTTGCACAGAAGAAAAAAAACCCCAAAATGTGTTCTGCAGCTGCAAATGACACCTCAAATCCAGTTAACATGTAGATGGATGAATGACAGAGAAACACAGGTAAAAGGGCAGACCTCTGTCTGTCATGACCTCTGCTCTCTGAGTGTGAATACCTTACCAAAACATATCACAAAAAAGTATATTGACTTTTCCCATTACAGTCAAAAAAAGAGCCATTATCACAAGACAAAGATGAGTGCCTTCCCTCTGGGACATCACCAATTTATCTTGTTTGGACGCAGTAGTTTGCGCATTGTCTTCTCCACTTTGATCTGAGTTCAAGTATGACCTCAGACACTTACCAGCTATGTGACCCTGGGCAAGTCACTTACCTTCCATTTGCCACAGTTTCCTCAACTGTGAAATGAGGCTAGAAAGAGCCCCCTACCTCTCTGAGTTGTTGTGAGGACCAGATGAGAGAGCTGTGAAGTGCTTCACAAGTGCTTGGCACATAGTAGGCACTACATAAATGCTTATCAGACAATGAACATGACTATTTTTTGTCTCTCTTTGTATTCCCGGTGCTTGGTACAGAGTAGGTGCTTAATAAATGCTTGCTGAGTGATTTTAATGTCTGAATCTGGTATGCTGAAAATACAAATTAATTTAATGATGCTGGCATATTTTATTTCTGATTTCAAAGGGGAGTATTTCCCAGGTGGAGTGGAGTTGAGGAGGAAAAAATGATGAACAGATGTATCAGTGAGGACCAGCAAGAACTCTCTGCAGTTGGACACAAGTGCCTCCATGAGGCGCCATGCTGCATAGAGCAAAAAAGAGTCAATCTCACCTGCCTCAAGCCTGGAATAGAGATGAGCTCCAGAAGGCTGTGGGCCTGTAGTTCTGGCCTAGGATGTCTTATTTCTGCCCTGTTTGATCCTCCCAAAGGATCAGATTCAAACGAGACTTTTCCTTAGGTATTTTCCAGAACAGTTCAAAATGCACTGGGAGCAGTGTAAGAATTAATTACTGTAACCCTTCCACCTATCTCTCAGATCTCTGAGACTGACTTGGAATGGGAGCAGAACAACCCAGGAGATCAGCTAACTAGAGTAAGTTTCTCCACTACTGAGAATTATTTTAATCTAAGATCCCCAACCTTAGAGCCTTCACTGGGTGCTAGAACAGAAGCTGCCCTATCATCCAAGCTGGTATTATCCTACGAATGCCTTGATCACAGGACATTCTATCACCACCCAGCACATGGTCACTGGCCCATAGCTGACCACTGGTGGAGGACCTTTCTACTACAGAGCTAATCAATCCACACAATGGAATATTTGAGGTTTTTGTTTCCTCTGCGTGAATGTTAGCTGAGAGAGGCTGCAGATTTGGGTAGAAAGAGACCTGTACTTAAAATTAGGAGGAATCTGGGCTCAAATCCTGCCCTTGCTTCTAACTAAATGTGCAACCACAGGCAAATTACTTAACTTCTGAGAAGCTCAGTTTCACTACCTATAAAAAGAGGAAGACAATAGTACTCCCTGAAAAGTTCCTTATGAAATGAGTTAAGTTTTGTAAAGTGTTGGGTCAGCAAAAAAATTAAAATTAAAAGGGGTGGCTACGTGGTGCACTGAACAGAGCACCGGCCCTGGAGTCAGGAGGACCTGAATTCAAATCCAGCCTCAGACACTTAACACAAAAAACTAGCTGTGTGACCTTGGGCAAGTCACTTAACACCAACTGCCCTCCAAAAAGCAGGAAGAAAGAAAGAAAGAAAGAAAGAAAGAAAGAAAGAAAGAAAGAAAGAAAGAAAGAAAGAAAGAAAGAAAGGAAGGAAGGAAGGAAGGAAGGAAGGAAGGAAGGAAGGAAGGAAGGAAGGAAGTGTTGGGTCTGAAGTCAAGAAGACCTGAGTTCAAATCTAGCCTCACACACTTCCTAGCTTTGTGATTTGGGGTGTGTAATGGCTGTGCAGTTTGCCTCAGTTTCCTTAATTGTAAAGCTGGGATAATAAATGCTCCCACCTCCTAGGGTCATTGAGAGGATCAAGTGAGATAATATTGGTAAAGTGCTTAGCACAACATTTGGTACATAGCAGGGACCTGAGAAATCCATCCTTCTTCTAAGACGACTCACGATGGAAAGGGCCATCCATGTCCAGAGAAAGAACTAGAGTTCAGATAGAAGCAAACCACTCGCTCTCTCTTTTTTCTTTTGTTTCATTCCTTCTTTCTCGTTGTTACTCCACTGGTTATAATTCTTCTCTACAACTTGGCTAATGTTTAAGGTGAAGGTATTTGTAGATCCTATATTTGACTGCACGCCGCCACGGCGGGGAAGGGAGGAGGAAAGGGAGGGGAGAAAAACTTGGCACTCAAGGGATGGTGGAACTGAATGTTGTAAACTAAAAGTAAATTTAAAAAAATAAAAGAAATCTATCCTTCCTTTCTTATTTCCTTCCTTCCTTCCTCTCCCCTACTATTATTATTGTTAGACTATTAGTTGCTGAGACATTATATCTTTCTCATCCTGCACAACACCTACCACAGCACCGGGTGCATAAAATATAAAGCCTGCAGTGGTTCACTATCACAATAAGATGTAGGAAGACGCTACAGCCAATCTGCATGGTTATGTTGGGTGAACATTATCATTTCAGTCTAATTCATTAAAGCTCTCTTCAGGCCATGGAATTCATGGTTATGTAGGAAGTATTTTTTTTCCTTAGGAAAGGAGGCTAAATGTTTTAAAAGAGGTGGTTTCTAACTCCCTGCAATGTGAACCTAAGGATATTTCCTTTGTAAATTAAAGAATACCATCGAGAATGGGAGCATTTTGTAATCTCCTATGAGCAGCTTTGTTCCTGCCGTTTTGGGCCTAATTACTTTGGAAGCCACAGATTGAGTAATTTTACATGCTAGTTTCCTGTGTCCTGAAGAACCTAGACCTATGCTGTATAAAGATGCTGACTTTGTGGACTTGTATTCCTTATATTTTTGTCCTTAATAATTCTCTGCTACTCTTTCTCTCTCTCTCTCTCTCTGAGGGGGCCCAAACATGTGATTTCATTGGATAATTCAGACCTGCATAACCTGCAGCTCTGTCAAACGATTTCAGGTGTCCTAAGAAAAAGTTTTTTTCTTGGGTGGCCTGAAATCTTTTGGCACGGCCACAGGCTGTACAAGCCTGGTGTAACTCATTCTTGGTGAGGAAATTCCGATCAACACACAGCTACAACTGTTCTGCAATTTAGCGAGTTGTCTGGGGGCAGTGAGTTCAATGACTTGCCTATCAGTATATGTCAGAGGCAAAGCCTGAACCCACATATCCCTGACTGAACCTAGTTCTAAATTCACTAAGTCACACTGCTGTAGATACTGCTCTCCAATATATTAATGTATTTAGCTAAGCATGGATTGCTTGCTAATCTTAGGATCTTAGATCCAGGTATTAATGGAACTGTAAATTCTAAAGCGTTCTTCTATAATTCTACTTCCCCTTTCTTTAATCTAGCTGTAGAATCTGTGTTTTGGTAAATCATTTGATAGAAGATGGAAGAATTCTGGTTGACTATCCTGTGGTAGGACTAATGTAGCTAAACAATTAGCTAACGTCTGAAAAGCAATGACCTTCCAGTGGCTTCTTCTTTAATCATGACAATAAGGGTGAGGCTTGTTCTCTAAGTCTATTTGTATATTCAAGGTCTGGAGCAATTCAAACATCACAAGCAGAAGGGATAGTGTTCTTTAAAAGATTAGTGAAAGTATTGAGAATTTAACTAGAAATGTGGCTCCTTAAAGTATATAGCAGGCTGGACTATACTGGTGACCAGAAGCAGACCACCGAAAACAACTGTTTCTTTTTTTTTCAAACATTATGCTTTTCGTAAAAGAGCCAACCAACTGATGATCTACTTCCTGCCTCTGAGGGAGTAACTGAGAGCAAAGATTGGTTCATTCTTCGTATTTGTAGCCCTAGTTCTTGGAACAGTGCCAGGCATGTAGAAGGCACCTAATAAATATTTGTTGATTGACTGAAAATTAAAGGAAACCTTGACCAGAAATGATCTTCCAATGCAATGTAAGGGTTCAGCTGAGTGTTCAGAATCACTTTAAGCTGAGATAATAACAGATAACATTAAGATACTCATTTAGAAAAAAAAAGAGAACCACAGGTAGAAGAAACAGTAGAAATAAGTTACTGACCTGTGCAACCTCCTCAAAATCTTCATGACGTTTCTGCAGTGCTCTGGCTCTGTGAAGAGATTTGCCCACACCAGTATGCTTGCTTAGAAATGCTTCTCCATGGTTCTCAATCCAGTCCAGCACCTAGGATGGAATACAAATAAAGGCTCTAATTAACGCTTTAATGCTGGTCAATGAAGATTAAATTCTGCCACAGGAAAAACTAACATTAAAAAAATCCAAATTGAATGGAAATACAAGAATGCTGTTGAGATAGTGGTATACAATAGGTTTTGCAGTGAAATCTTATATCAGCTTTTCCATTACAGGACTTGAATCAGATCTTACATTAAATGTCACACTAAAAGCAGAAATGTAACTGTTTAGATATTACATGATTTATAAAGCTGAGAAGATTCAGTTAACTCTACACTTTGAAAAATAATTTATAACTTTGAAAGTGAAAATTAACATTCAACTCATGCATTAACTAGGTAACTTCTGACCCATTGTTAGAAAACACAAGCTTATTAAATAGACCACAAGAAAACAAAGAAATAAACCCAAAAGATGATTTAGACCCTCCTTTCTATTTCACTAGCAACATGTTCCATAGATTAAGGGTTTTTAGCAACAATTCCATAAACAAATTACTTTAGAATTTTCTCTTCTTTAAATACCACTGCAGTAAATAAGATTAGTAAAAACAAAGACATTAAACTATTTAATGATGAACAGTCATTCTCATTTATCACAACACAATAGTTTTCTGCTCTCCACCTAAGAAATCGTGGATAACTGACTATAACTAAAAAACAATGTTTTTATTATAATAATTGCATACACCTTCTACTTCTTTTTCTTCCAAAGGTGGTGGGGGTGGATGAAGAGCATATAACTGTCATGTACAATTAACATCACTAAATTAAAAATGAAACACTCTATTTAAATCATTCAATCAAAACTTTTAACACAAGTACCAAAGTTTGAAAAGTGCAACATATAATATTTAAGTCTGACTAATAATTTGGAATAATTTTTATTATCTTTTGTATTACAGTAAAATTATGAGAGTCAACAGAGGTCACAGAAAATTTGATCAGATATCTTGGTAACATTTGTAACTGGGCTAGCAGATCAAAATGATTCTTTGCCAAAATTTTTAAAAATAGTGACCACAGAGCTAAGACCTTATCGTATGGGACTAATAGAGTTCATAGCATAGGGATAAAGGATCTCCTTATCCTTTGTTAAGTGAGAAATAGAGGTCTCCATGCTCTGTATTGCTGGGGCTAATTGAGTGACAATTAGGCCTCTGGAGAGAGAAAGAGGAAGCAGCTGATAGAAGCTATCTCCATTATTCACAGTTAGCTTGCTCTCCATAACATTCTGAACTTCCCCCATGCAAAACGGAGCTGGCATAATTAACTATCAAGCAGCTATGGGACTATTCTTCAGACATGAGGTAACTTTTACTCATTCAGTCTTTCTCTAAGGTAAATGCCACATATGATATATCTGTGATGCTTTGGAATTCTCTAAAATTACTGTCAAGACGTGTTGCTGCATAAGCAGAAACAGAGAAGAGGTTGGGTTCAAAAGCCCCCATCTTGATATTCTGATTTCTAGGTTTTCTTGAGGACTTTTAACCTTGGGCTGACTTAGGTTTTCTGTGGAGAAAATAAACCTGTGAGCATATGGGCATTCTGCCTTACACCTGAAACTGGTTACTCAACCCATTTCTGTCAACAACAACCATTTTTCCAGACACCTGGAGTCAGAAAATAATTTTATAAACATTCCTATCTTTTTACCACATCCCGTTGGTTCTTCTTTGCTTCTTGAATCCATCTTTTACTTTCCATTCTCACTGCCACCACCTTAGGTGACATCCCCATCACTTCAAATCTGGACCACTGCCACAGCATCCTTGCTGGCCTACCTGACCTTTACTGCCAGATGACTGGTTTGGTTTTTTTTCCCCCCAAAACATTGCCTTCATCATGTCACTTCCCTGTTCAAAAACTTTCAATGGATCCCTACTACCGAACAGAGAAAAGTAACTAGATTCTAGTTGGCATTCAAAACCCTCTCCATCTGATTCCATTCAGCCTGACACCCCAATATGCAGCCTCTGCTGAAGTCAGGCCAGTCTCTCCCAGACTGATTATCTCCTGACCCATTCAGCTAAATGCATTCTACATGCCGTGCTCAACCCTACCTTTCAGACTCTGCTAACATATTCTCCTTGCCTGAAATACCTTCTATCTCTTATCTGCCTATTAATATCTTACCCATCTTTTAGTGAGCTCCATCTCTATCGCCTTCCAATCGCTACAGCCTGGGCTCACACAGTACTCATAGCTCATACCACTATTTTTGGTACTTAACCATATACACTGCTGAGGGCTGAGGACAAAACCTTGAAGAAGAACACCTATATGTGAACGGTAGGAGAAAGAACAGGAATCATCAAAAGACAACGAGAAATAGCAACTAAGGTTAGGAAAGGAACCAGGATATTGCCCTATCACTAAAGCCACAATTTTTAATCAGGTGAGGATGGAAAAAAAAAATCATTGAAGAGATTAAAAAAAATAATTAAAGAGAATGTTGCAAATCAAGGGGGCATATCATGAATTCAAAACCAAATGGAAATGTTTTTGGATATTTCACTGCTTCTGAATACTCAATAAGGAGGCAGCTACATGGCACTTTGAATAGAGTGCTGGGCCTGGAATCACAAAGACCTGAGTTCAAATACGACCTGGGACACTTACTAGCTCTGTGGCCCTGAGCAACCCTCTTAACCTGTGTGCCTCAGTTTCCTAAATTGTAAAATAGAACTAATAATAGTATCTACCTCTCATGGTTGTTGTGACGTCCAAATGAGATAATATTTGTAAAGTCCTTGGTTTAGCATGGTGCCTGGAAAGTGGTAGTCACCTAATAATTTCTTGTTCCCTTCCTTTCCTACTTAGACCACTGTTTCTCATCATTAAAATGACATTGAAGCATTATACAGTCCTCAGTAGAAAAGGACTAACTCTAGCAGCTGAAAAAGACTATTGCACAAATTACTCGATAGGCTATAAGCATATCACAGTATCAAGGTGTCAGGAAAGTCCCTAGTTGAACTCCAGCAAACCCCTGCCCCTAAGAGAACATTCTGATTCTGAAAAAAGTGGTAAAATTCCACTGGCATGAGTCTGGTCTGGGGGGGGGGGAGGGGAAATCACTGCTTACACTTGCTCTGAGGCTCCCTCAAGAGACCAAGTTCTTTCCACAGAAGCAGCATGGCATGATGCCAGCCTTGGGAGTCAGAAGACCCAGGTTCAAGTCTCTTATTTGACATTTACCACGTACAAATTTACTTAATTTCTCTAAATTTCAGTTTTCTACAGATCACTACATATTCTGTGGGGTTTGTTGTGAGGCTCAAATGAAATAATATATGTTGTGTGTTGTAAAGCACCATGCATGCCACATGTGCTCCTACAAGCTAGTTCAGGCCTGTAGTTTTTAGCGACCCTCATCTATTAGGCTAGCCCAGAGCCAATTTAATGTCTACTGGAGAACTCTGGACTGAAAGCAAATTCAGGTCCCTTCTAAGGCTACTCACACCTTCAAACTTGGCCTAGTAACAGAACGGCCAATGCAAAGATTTTATATGGCTTCCCAGATGGTACCACCATCAGGTTGTTATGACAGTTTTCAGGTCAATCCTGGAATGACACTGAAAGTTGACTGACAGAATGCTGTATATGATCAAATTCAACAAGTCTGTTGTCTTTCCTGTTTAAAAATTCTATTTATTCATGAGAGTTGAATTTGCACTTACATCACATCTTTCCTCATCTGAGTAAGCATCCTGAAGAGAGGAACTATATATTTGACTTCCTAGGTTCACAGAAATAAATTTCTTCCTTTTAAATGCACATGGGTCCTGTCATCAGAGCTGATTGTTGAGCGGCTGTTCATTTAGGGTTAAGCATTTTTTTCTCAAAGTTTTACTGAAACAGATGCCCTCAGCTGGTGCTGCTGTATTAGTCACCTGATTTCAACGCACACATACCAAGCAGTTAACTTGTTTATGTGACCGAAAATCCTTTGAGGACACATTATGAAACCTGGGCACTGCTCACTCTGAAAGAAACGTCTCAATGACAACTTCAAGATCTCTTAACCTCGAAGTCTGGATATATTTAATGGAATGTGCCTCTGGGCATAAAGCCAATGCCAGGCGGAAGAAAGCTATCAAATATTTTAAGCCTGAAAGGAATGTAAAGAGATGCATAAATAATAGCTATGCTACATTCAACTTTTAAAATTTGACACAAATCCCACAAAGCCTATTTCATTCTTCTTAGTTACAACACATTCTGTCTACCCTGCATTTTTTTATATATCCGGTGCTTTTGTGACAAAGGAAAAAGGAGTAAGTCATTAGCAAAATGGACAGTTAAGTGGCTCAATGGATAGAGTGTAGAGCATGGAATCAGGCAGATGAGTTCAAATCCAGTCAGACAATAATAGCTGTGTGACAATGGGCAAGTCACTTAACCTCTGTTTTGCCTCAGTTTCCTCATCTGTAAAATGGGAATAATAATAGTACCTCCCTCTAAGGGATGCTGAAAAGATCAAATGAGATAACATTGCAAAGCCCAGCATCTAATACATTGTAGGGGCCATATAAATGTTAGCTATTGTTGTTGTTGTTGTTGTTATCACAAACAAAATAAAACAGAGAGATGATGAATCCCAGAACAGATTTTACATAAGGCCACAGTTTTGAAAATGAAAAAGAATAGGAAAATAACAAATCAAGGAAGGTCAGAAGACGATCTTTTAAATGACAGAATTTCTTTTTTAAAGTTTCAGTGATATAAAATTAGAAAAAGTCATTTATCAACAGTTTCTCAATATAGTCTGATGCCTTCCTTCCTTTATCCCTGACCCCCACAAAAAGAAATTTTAAGTGCCAGTAAACTTCCCACAATGGTGAGAGGAATTCAATCAAGCAGCCAACAATTAGATTTCCAACAAAGACAAAAGAAATTCAGTCCATCAACAAGGGCCTACTATGTGCCCAGCTACAAACACTTTTTAAAAAAGAACAATGGAGTGCCATACAGTGTTCTAAAATAATCCAAGACAGTCATGCAATCAAAGATGATATTCAATACCAAGATTTCCCTGGAGATGCTCTGTGTTTGGCAGTTTGTAATACACTTCCCAGCTTTCCAAAGAATTCCTCATCAACAGTTGTAACTTAAATTTGTCCAAATAACATTTTAAAGAAATGCTTGTTAAATTTTTCAAGCCAAAACATTTGCAGAACAAGGGGTTTCATTCATCAAAGCCCAGGGCTCGGCTGGCTAACCACAGGCATTTCCCAATCTAACTCTTTCCCCCCAGCCAAACAAACTGGAGCCAGAAGCGCTGCTGCTTATCTGGAAGCCGGGTGACCCTCCCTAACAAAAGGACTCACATCCCAGCTGCTGCTCTCCTCCCAGGCTTGGAGGAGCGTGATCGCTTTCACCAGGGGCAGCAGAACATGAGAGGAGAACAGCCTACATCCTTCCAGGGGTAGTAGACCCAGTGCTGACTCCTTTTCCTGTTCAGATTAAGCAGGAAGGAGCAGGATGTGATATGATCTAGGTTCCTCTGTGTTTCATTGCCCTCTAATGGACAAAATGACACCTTCAAAGTTAAGGGCTGCTTCATAACGCCTAACTTTCAGAAGGAGAGCTGCAACAAGTAGGGATTATAGGCTTTCCAACTTCAACCACCATGATGGTGTATAGAAACAAATCATGCAAGGCTAGATTTAAGGCTAAAAGAGACCTCTGATGAACTCTAACCCACTCATTTTACAAAGGAGGATCAAGTGAAGCTTGAGGAAGTTAAATGATTTTTCCAAGGGGGCAGTGTTAATAAGAGCTGGCTTGGAATTTGAATACAGGTCCTCTGACTCCAAATTCAATAGCCCATGCCTGAGAAATATTAACACTACAGTGTCTCACCAGCGATGTTAAGGACTGGATTCTCCTTTAAAAACATTTACTTTAACTGTTTTGGATGGAGATCTTTTTTAAATCAATAACATAATTTAACCTTTTCTTGATGACAACAGCATCTTGATGACAGTAAACATTAATCGTTACTACAATAAACAGGCTCAATTAATTTACAATATGAAAAGCTATTTTGTCTGCTTCTGTTTTTCCCCCAGCTATTTCCTCAACGTCCAGAAAATGTTATTTCTTGTTATCTGTTCTACTTACTTTCTTTGGTTCCCATATTATTCCAAACCCCATTTCCCCAAGAAATATTCCCTTTTTTTTTTTTCCTGCTCATACTCTATGATGGGCTGGGGAAACCAAGTAGGTTAGAATTGTGTCAAAAAGTAAAATAAGTAGGCTTCAAATGAAGGCCTAAAGAGATTTGTTCATGAGGTTTATAAAATCTATATTGTCTATTTCAGTTTTTATTTGCTTATGAATTCAATTATTTATTGAATTATCAATATCAATAATACCAACAAATATTTACTGAGTAACTGCCACGTACAAAAGATACAAAAAAGGAAGACATAAGGGCAGCTAGGTGGTGCAGTGAATAGAATGCCGGCCCTGGAGCCAGGAGGACAGGAGTTCAAATTCTGCCTCAGACACGTGAAACTAGCTGTATGACTTTGGACAAGTCACTTAACCCCAAATGCCTTGCCTTCCCCCCTCCAAAAAAAAAAAAAAAAGATGAGATAATCAAGAAGTAGCTGTCTGGAATCAAATAAAATATACCACGTGTGTTCTTTATTAAGCACTCCCCAAAAGATCATTAAAAAAAAAAAACCTTCCAAAATTATATCATCTCTTAGATTGTTACTTTTAAAGACTTGGGACTTAAAACAATTGCTTCACTCATGGGCAGTTAGTGCATTTGGCAGAAAACAAATACAATTTCAGTGTCCTTTTACTTTTGGGATTAACAAAAATCAATTCAACTCCTGGTGAAGAATTTGCAGGAGGAGGAATAACGATGCTGCTGCTGCTGCTGAAAACATAATAACAAAGACAGCTAGCCTTTATATAATGCTGTAAAGTTTACAAAGTCCTTTACATGTTAATTAATTTGATTCTCGCAACAACCCCATGTACTATTACTATCCCTGTTCTACTGCAGACAGAACCACAGAGAGGTTAAGTGAATTCCCTAGGGTCACATAGCTGATAGTATCTAAAACAAGATTCAAATTCAGGACCTCCTGATCTCAAGTTCATGTTCTATCTACTATGCCAATTAGCTGCCTAACTGATGAGGGTGTAGATGGTTTTTGATGCATTAACGGGGGCAGGACACACGCACATCAATGAAATCAGAGATACATTTTAGAAAGGAAAAACAAGCCAAATATAGAATACCTTAACTTAAGTATTAGAATTTTAAATGGACAGTTCAATGTATGAATAAAAATTTCAGATTACTAAAGAATAAAATGAATTTTCAAAGAAAAGACATCTGTGATTTTTAAATAACATTAAATGAAAAGAAATAAAAATAAACTTATATGGACTTTAAAAACATTTTTGTAACTGAATTTGATTTGTCTCTTTTTATACATCAAATCTTTTTTCCTGTTGCAAAATATTGACTTCCTCTATACTCCACCCTGAATTCTCTATAAAGCTAAAATTAACATATTTTCATTTGTTTTGGTTACTTCCTTGTTCAAGCCCTGTTGGCTTTGATAATTTAAATCATCAGTGATGCTCATATGCTGGATTATCTTAACTTAAAACTGTTTGATTTTCTATAAAATGTTTTTGCAAAATCCTGTTAAACTCTTTGGGAGAAACATTTAGAATCCCGGATTTTTAACTTTATTAAATCAAAGCTGCCTTCGATTATGTAAAATGAGATCAAGCAATCTGACAGTAATCACTCTCAATTCTCTAAATATAAGTTGGTGAACGTTTCATTCTGAAAATGTCATTTCCCAGTGGTTGGCTCTGGGTAACAATCAGTGTGCTATTATGAATTTGGAAAAAATGAGAATCACAAAATGAACTTGAGTTTTATTTCACAGCTGATATATGTAAAAATGTATTCCATTAGACAGTGTCCCAAAACTCTGAGTGCAATTTAAAGCTTATATATACTGTTTCTTACTGAGGAGGCCCGAGTATTTGTTTTCTGATATACAAGGGAGTACTTTATTTTAAATACAAGTGGCCCATTTAGTCATGCTCTTCCATTTTCTAGTAGAGGCCAAGCTAAGCAAAATCACATCATCCATTTCCTCATGATCACTAACAAATTGGACACAAGAAAAAAAAATTAGCTGCCTGGAACAGAGGACTGGGGCCTAGATTACTGATGAAGCTTCTTTCCCACAAGGAGCCTGGGAACTCTGCCACATCCAGATCAATTATACCAATGCCTCTCTTTTCTCCCTTTTCATCTCTTTCTCTAGGTATGTATCTCTAACTTTAATCCATTTTTTCCAGCGGACATGTCTAACCGGTTTTATGCCCTGGGTTTAAACTCTACTACCTGTGTAACTTGTCAATCCATTTCCCTAAGTCTAAATTCCCCTAATCTGTAAAATGATGGGTTTGTACAGATGGTTTGAAGTCTCTTCCAAAGCTAGATCTAGGATTCTATGACCTATAACTCTTCTGCTGCCATCTTGATAAATACTACATAAATCTTAATTCTCTTTCCCAAGGAACACAAATTGTTCATGTTAATTACCTAAAATGGCCACAGATGATTTTGGGGCCTTAAGTAAAATGACAGAATCTATAAATGTTGATTCAACGAGCTTTGAAGGTATAAAATACTCTGGGAATAAAAAGGAATCAGGGAAGTTCTAAAGTAAAATAGATAAAATCAAGGATAATTTCATAACCAAAACAATGTAGCTATAATAAGCTTTTTGGATATATACATATTTTCATATGTAATATTTTAAAAAAATATTTAGGATAATTTGGGGGGAACATATCATTGGCATTCAAATTTATTTATAAAACCCTTAATCACATCACTTGGAACACAAATTATGAAACAATGCATTAGATGATCGCTGAGGTCCTTTCCAGTTAAAAAGTTTTATAATTTAATGAGCATACCGTAATTAAGAAATACAATAGCAGACACCTAGTGTAGTCATATATGACTTCTTCCTGTAAACTTAATTTAAGCTTTTTCAGTAGTATAAATATAGTGGGCTTTCTCAAATCCAATGTTTCACTGTTATCCCTTGCCCTGGGATCCATAGGCTCTTTATTTCTTTGTCCAATTTAATTTAAAATTCAAATTCAACATATTTCAAAAGAAACAGTCATCTAATACATGGAGGAGCTTAAAGAAGACAGAATCAGATACTGTCAAAGATAGAAAAGCTAACACTTAGTTGAGCATGGGGAACGGAGAGAAGCATTCAGCAGAAAACAAGAGGAAAAAGTTTTAATGAACAATCACCCATAACATGCAGAAGTAGTGCTTGGAAATAGGACAGAAATGTCCTACATTCCAAATACTACTTCTGCATAAGCAAGATAGGAGCATTTCAAGTGGCAGGTTCTCTTTGCTCCATTATTATTTTCTTTGCTACATGTAAACTATGGAGAAAAATAAAAGGAGGAAAGTAAAGAGGTTACAATTAAGAAGGTAGTCTGTCAAATTCCACATCTATTTCCCATTTTTTTCAAATACCAAAGATCATCCTCTCTCTAGTATGCAAACTATTAAAAATTGTAATTTTTAATTTTAGATATATGATTACAGAGCATCAAAAGATTCTTACGTAGACTAAAGGAGTTCAGTAAAAAACAAATATTCTTTATTGTTACTAAAAGGGTTTATGTTTTACATTTTTACTAAGAAATTACTATTCTTAAGCCATATGGAGATTTTAGGGAAGGCAGTGTGGTGTAGCTAAGATGACCAGAATAAGTCAGGAGACCTGTATTCAAGTACTAATATTCTGCTTCTAACAATGTGATTGCATGAAGGTTCTCACCCATCACGTTCTGAATCCACACATAAGCACTGCCTACTCCAGTGCCCCTCCAAAGAAAGATAAGGAACTCTTAGAAAAGACCATTCATTCATATGAAGAGAAACAATCAGAATTTTCATCAAGTCGATGGCCAAGACCTGAACTTACTTTTACTTAGCTGAAGGATATTTAATCATTCTGATGGACACACACCTGCCTAAACTCATCTTTAGAAATAAACTGGAAATAAGGTGAGATCACGATCACAGGTGAGGATCTGAAGGGAGTAGTAAGAGTCAGTGAACATTAGTCTGCAACGTCATCTCTCTGATCCAATGCTCCTCTGAGAACTGACAACCTAAGGCATTTATGTTAAAGGCTTCAGGGAGATTACTCCTGCTGACATACAGGATAGCTGCCATCAGAGCTGGAAGCAAAACTGTCAAGTAAAGGAAGAGAAGTTCACCTCCTTTTTTTAACTACTCTTTCTCACAC
Source organism: Pseudocheirus occidentalis (assembly GCA_028646575.1). NCBI lineage: Eukaryota > Metazoa > Chordata > Mammalia > Diprotodontia > Pseudocheiridae > Pseudocheirus > Pseudocheirus occidentalis. The sequence continues at coordinate 251,483,456 of CM053594.1, forward strand.
TATGGCCTGTCTTCTGACCTACTGTGCCCTCCTGTTGGCTCCTGATTGTTCAAATCCCCCCTCATGTAGATTATACTTAATACCGTTCTTTATCAAAGGGCTCCAGGATTCAAAATAATTCTCTGGCAACACCTATCCCATCCCACTCCAATTTTTTCCAATCAGCAAAGAAGTTCTTGGTCAGATATTTAACACATCTGAAGGTGGTCAAGCACTTTATTAAAGCAGTTCCCACCAAAGGATTAATGATTGATTAATTAATTGTTAATTGACTGGCTCAACCTTCCCAGGGCTTATTTGCATTTTAAAAGAAAAGCTTGTTAAGCAAAATGAATCTGAAATGAGTGGGATGTATGTGTGTAAATTTGAGCACCCCTACCTTCCCACACCCTCTCTAAGCACAAATGGCAGGATAACAGGGGTTGAGAAATCTGGCACAGCACTTTGGAAACGGTGCCCAACCCTAGAGTTTGTGAACTAAAAAAGTTTTGACAACTATCTCAATATAAGTAGTTTCCTTTGTAATTCTGTGTATTTTACTTTGCATATTTAAAAATATTATTATTATTAAAAATATTATTCTGGAGAGGGGTCTATAGTTGTCACTAAACTGCCAAAGGAGACCATAACACAAAAAACGTTAAGAACCCCTTCTCTGGAGGATGTCCAAAGAGATGATAAAGGAATTCAGGAAGAAGGTTTGGTGGGAATGGCAACTGCTACAATATTACTGAGCCCTCCTGTATCAACAAGCACCCTAGCATACCTAGGGCAGCTGCTAGTACAGGTTCTTAGATCTGCTTTTCTAAAAGAAAGCCACTCAAAATGGGTTAACAATCTTTTTTTAATCAAACAAACATATCATTTACCTACTTCAGGGGAAAAGGTCAGCACCCCGAACTCCAGAAAATACAAACCCAAGGTAAAAGCACAAGTTGCAAACAGACCAAGAAACAGATCAGCAGATGGGCTTCCAATCATCTGACCATCACATCCATTACCTATTCAAGTTACCAGAGAGGGAAGCACCAACATCTGGGTTTTTCAAACCGGGGGACTCAACGGCTTCGAAGCCCAGTCTCATCTGGTCAAGTCACACAACTCTTCACAAAGTGATCCCCAAAGGAAACCTCACATCAGGGCGTACTTTATATATATATATATACACACACACACACACACATAGGCTTCTCCTGGGTCAGAGAATGTCACAGCCCTCTTGACCCACTGTCCAATTACAAAATAACAAGGTGTGGTCATTCCCAAAAAACAAGCCTTCCACCACAGGCTCCACGTGACCACATTCAGCCTATTATGGGGGCAGAGTATACTTTCAAATCAGGGAAGATTCTCGGAGCCACTTAAGTCACTTAAGCAAAGGGTCTAGGGGCAGAGAAGATCTTCAGATTCCCATTACACCTCCCACAGGTGTATTCATCTATACAGCTGCTACACCAGTAAGGTATGTACAAAACCAGCCCACTTAGTGAAAGCTGGAACTTTGGACTGTCTCCAGTATGCACTGTTATCAGGGCAGTCAACAAACGTATGTACATTATCTTAGCCTAGGCCTCATTGTGGCACAGAAGTGAGCCTTGGTTCTAAAAGGCTATGCTAACAGAACATAAGCTCTAGAAGTTTCTACCATGCTGGAATGGAATATGGTCCCAGCAACACTCACTGTTTTCTGAGTGTCAGCCTAGCTAAGTACAGAATGGGATGAGTTCTCTGGCTTTGGTCACCTGTGTAACAAAGAAAAATATAAAATGGCCTTCAATCTTGTGTGGCCTCTTCCACTTCCAGAAGTCACAAGGTCAGAGGGATGTAAAAGGGGGCAGAAGGTGCTAACAATCACACAGATTCTAGACTGTCCTAGAAATTTTAGATAGATGTTTATACTATAAATGTGAGATTCCTGTCAAGGGACCACTGGGCACATGAACTAGTGGAGGAACTGAATCATATAAATCTTGAGATTCCATAAATAACATAGGAAAACAAAAGTGGCAGAGAAATGGAAGGCGAGGTCATAGGTTTTCCTGGGAGAGGCAAATAAATGAGTTGGTAGAAATGGTTTATAATATGTTCAAAAGTAACAAGAAACATTATTTCATGAGACATTTGGCTATTTCATATTATAGTGCTCATGATAAGCATTTACAAATATAACACCATGAAAATAATTCTAGATTCTGAATCATCATCAGTTGCAAAAGATGAATTGGCAAAGAAAGTCTACAAAGACCTAAATAAGATCCTCTAAATTAATAAGTATACACTATACGTTAATCCTCATTGACTTGAATGCAAAGATCAGCATAGAGAAGGATAAGAAAAAATTATTCCCCATGTCCTTAGAAAATTTATTCCAAGGAAGGGACCAAAAGAGCATAGAAGCCAATTTAGCCAGTAAACATATGATCTCTTTGCCCCAAAGAGATATGGTAGCTAAGGCAATAATGATTAAAAACATGAATTCATTAGTAAAATCTCAGGGAGAAGTTTTTTGGGAGATTATAGGCAGTACAAGCTCACAAAATAGCAAAAAGCAGTGGAGTAAAAAATAAATTTATAGAAAGTTTAGTTAGAGACTCAAAGATGAGAAAACATCCCAAGGGCATTCAAAGATAAAACTAGAAAGAGGTCAACAGACAAAAAGAATGGATGAAAAATGGAAATAAGCAGTAAAAATTTCTATTAAAAAATGCTCCATCAACTGCAATGAAGGCCTTTAATGTGGCTGTTAATATCCTATATTCTGACACACTACATTTTGAAGTAGAGACAGCAAAGAAAAGAAGCCTAGCTAAACTAAAAAAAGTAGATACAGAAGAGTTTTGTGTAGAAGATGCCATAACTTTAATTCTCAAGATTTTTGAAAGATCAAATACTAAAAGCTTAGGGAGGAAAAAAAAAAATCTTGGAACTTCTTATTATGAAAAAAGTCAGGGGGGAAAAAATAACAAAAATTATTAACTAATATGCCTATTTTCCCATTTCAACAAAATATTTTGAGAGTAATAAACAAGAGCATGATTGATAAAAGTGTGAAATGAGAGCAGGTATGCTTTTGCAAACAAGAATCTCTAGCAGTTATATAACTGACAGAAAGGTGTAGAACAGTACAAGAGTCCTTGATAAATACCATGTGTGATTTTTTTTTAAGCATTTGTTTCTGTAGAGTATGACAGTGCCTTAAAGATTCCCTCCTAGTAAGGTATCTTCTATGCATATATGGAAATGCTGCAAGATTCCTTGAAAGATAACAACAGGGCTAATTGTGTTTAAATAATCTTGGCTCATTGATATTTAGGCATTAAGGGAAGCAGAATATACTAGACAGATGCATTTGCCACTGCTCTAGAAGAGGTTGGGCTCAGACTCCAAGTTGAAAGAGTTCCCTTTATAGATGGTGAGATCCTCCAGATTTTCCAGTATGGAAATGGCATGGCACTAATTTGTTTGAATCCCCAAAACAATGAAGAACCAAGTAAGTTCATAATGACTTAGGAGAATTCAGTCTGTTGTCCATGACAATGGAGGGAGATATGGGAAGAGGAAAAAAAAAACAAGTATTTATTAAGTGCTTAGTATGTGGAAGGTTTTATGAAGAGTACTTCACAAATCTTATGATTTCATTTCAAAAAGAAGTGGATAAAGTCCAGACTGTGATAAGAATTAGACAGACAACCCAAGAGCTGATCCAATCATTATATATAAGTAGGACATTCTAGTTGCCTGACTAACTCACCAAAAAATTTAATAAAAGGAAGAGAGTGAACTGGATTGCCCTTGGAAAAATAAATGACCCCACTTTTTCCTCAAAACAAAGTTCGACCTTTAAAAAAAAATACATTCATTGATGTTGCATGGCTCTGAACCGTTGAATATCACAGTCAAAAAAATAAGTTTCATATTACTATAAGGGAAAGAGAGGGATGCATGCTGGGCATGAGTAGCCTGCAACACATTGCTGAGATGTACAAGAGAAGTAAGGTAAAGAATGTAGGGCTCTAAATGGACCTAAACTAGTTACACAGTAAGAAGAAGGCATAATCAATGTACATCCTACATATTTCATGGTATCCACACAACAATAAGAGGTTTTGGAGAAGGTCCTCAGTACATTGGTCAGACTCAATGTGGACCACTTGTGGAAGAACATGGATGAGTCACAGAATGAGAAGATATGGATAGAATGTACTCAGTATCAATTGGAAGGGATATTCCATACTAAAAAGAGGATACATCCATTTAACTTATTTCAACAATGACCTATTAAACACCTACCATGTAATAAAGCATTATACAAATAATGACAGTCTCTGACTTCAAGAGTCTTGCAATATTATTACTATCATAAGTAGTAGTAGAAGTAACCTGGGATTTCATTATAGATTATCAGAAACTCCCAGTGAAGAAAATTCTTTTACCTGGGTAGAATAACTCCTATTGTGCAATTTATTGTTTTCAGAGTGCACCAAACAATTAGGTGGCTTGCCCAATATCTACATGAAGTAATCGTAAACTCAGGTCTTTCTGAATAAAAGCCATCTGTCTCTATATGCCATGGGTGTAGACAGGACATAACACATATAAAATTTACTATGACACAAGGAAGAAGGTGAGAGGGGCAAAGAAGATATCCCAAGTATTTTAAAGAAACACAAGACCCTTTTCAGCTGAGGTTCTCCGTCACTCCAGTATATGAAGGTTCAAAATGATCTGGACCTTAAAACAGAGAAGAATATTGACAAGCAAAGATATGGAAGAAGTCCATTCCAAATGAGAGAAGGTGGGGGAGTGCATGATAAATAAGGGATATAGCTTGAGAGTTTAGTTTCACTAGAAGGAGAATATTGTATTAAAGGGGATATTATTAAATTAGGATGGAAAGGTTCACTGAAGGCAGGCAGCAGAGGGCCTTAAAGGTCAGGACAAGGATAATAACTCACATTTATATAGTGTTTAAGATACAATATCATCCCCATTTAACAGATGAAGATGTGTGACTGAGAGGTTGTCAGTTTCTAGAGTTCATAGAAGAAGTAGCAGAGTCAGGCTAAGGAGCCTGTCTTTTAAAGCCACATGCTACATCCTTTCCCTTAGATCAACACTGCCTTACAACAATCGTCCCCAAAACAAGATCCTAATCCTCTGCGAGTTGTGAAATGACTCTAGGACGGTACATAATTAATCACTTGTAGGAAAGGGTGAGGAGTTGCACCCCACCTTCCTAGCTATACCCAATTACAGCACTTGGTGTTCACCAATTATCTTCTTAACACTCTCCCCAGTTCCACATTCTCCCCCAACCTCTCTTCCTTTCTGCTCTGGAATGGGACCCTCAGGATGGCTGGACCTCCAGGATAGTTGGATATGCTTTTGAGAAAATTTCTCCCCCTCCTCAAGTGTATCTGAACCCTGTCCCCCAGATCACTTTGTGGTTTCTCCTCTGAGTTCTGGACCAGTGGCTGGTGAATGAAACCCTTCATCTTTTTTTCCCCCTCTTCTTCAATGGGACAGATTGAGTCATACAGAATGAGGCAGCATAAGAGCCACCAATGGCTTTGGAGAAATCATTTGCAGTAGAGCAGTGTAGACAAAAAACAAATTGCCAAGGGTGGGTATAAATGGATACTGTATCCTTGATGCCATCCCTAAATATCTTTTCAAGTATATTGTCCCTAACATCACCAACCTCTTCTCTAATGTTCAATCTAACCCTATCTAGGTTCTGTACCTAATATCTACAAATGCTCAAATTTCTTTCATCTTACAAAAAAACCCACAAACCTCTTTATTGAAACTTACCACCACCCTGAGGTGACTGTCCTGCATTTCTCCTCACTTTCTTAGACAAACTTCAAGTAAAAGCTACCAACACTGTCTGGACTTCCTGTCTTCTCGCTCACATCTCAACCCTTTGCAATCTTTTTTCTGACCTCATTACTCAAATGAAACTGCTCTCTTCAAAGTTAACAATAATCTCATGACTGCCAAAGCTGTTGGCATTTTTTCAATCTCCATCTTTCTTAACCTCTCAGAGGCCTATCTTAACCTCTCAGAGGCCTCTGACACTGTTAACAGGCCTCTTCTCCTGGATTCTCCCTCATGACACTACTCCCTCTTGTTTCTCCCCCTCAACTGACTGTTAATTATCAAACTCCTTTTTTTTTTTTGGCTTTTTGGAGGGCAGTTGGAGTTAAGTGACTTGCCCAAGGCCACACAGCTAGTTTTTGTGTTAAGTGTCTGAGGCCAAATTTGAACTCAGGTCCTCCTGACTCCAGGGTCGGTACTCTATTCACTGAGCCACCTAGCCGCCCCATCAAACTCCTTTATTAGATCTTCCTCCATACAATAACCTTTGACTGTGGGTGTTCCCCAGGCTCTTTCTTGGGGACCTCTTTTCTTTTCTCTATATACTCTCACTGAGTGATTTCATCAGATCCCACTGGTTAAATTATCATCCCAATGCAGATAATTCCCAAATCTATATGTATTTTCAGCCCTACTTTCTCTTCTCTCTCCCTCTCCACTTTCTCTTCTCTCTCTTCTCTCTCTCTCTCTCTCTCTCTCTCTCTCTCTCTCTCTCTCTCTCTCTCTCTCTCTTTCTCTCTCTCTCTCATTTATATACTGTTTCTGCTAACAGATTCCAAAACCTTTGAAGGCAGAAATTTCAGAAACCATTTTGTTTTTGTCTTTGGGTCCCCAGGGTCCAAGATATAGCTGTCACTTCAGGAATACTTCTTGGTAAGCTAAGTGATTAATTAGAAAAAGAGAAGGAAGAAAGTATAGACTACTCTTTCTAAAAGACTGGCAATATGGCATGGCTGTGCAACCGTTTTAAAGTCACTTAGCTCTCTCTGTACTCCAGAAAATTCTCTAAGATCATAAGTAGAGAGAAGGATGCTGACTTTAATTGACAGAGAGGGTTCCCTCAAGCAGGAGTTCCTTATGCTAATGAAATCACAGTCTCAGTCCTTCAGTAAAGGGGCAGAAGGTATAGGATGCTAGCTAGAGTGGGTAGCACTATCAAGGAAGGTGTTTTTCTTTGTTTCTTTTTTTAAGATTAAATGAGTACTTCAAATGTTTATAGGCAGAGTTAGAAAGAGCTAGGAGAGAGAAAGGAGATGAAGATGAGAAAGAAAAGTGACTATCAACAGACCAAAGTCTATAAAGGAATGGGAAAGGATGAGATCAAAGGCAAATGGGGCAAACACACTTTCTAAGATGGAGCGAAAATACTAATTTCATTGTATTTTGAACTGACAGCATCCTTCTAATATTTCATCTGCAAACTGTCATTCTATTTCAATAATCATTCCAAAAATAAACTATGCATCTTATAAAAGATTTAAAATCATATGACTCACTGCAAGACACTAGAAAGTTTAATATCAAGAAAATGCAGTGGAAATGAATTATTTCATAATCTTTTTCTTATGAGTAGTAGAGATGATAATATTTTCTTCCATTTTTTTCACTTCTTGTAAAACAGCCCTTACAAACCACACAAGTCTGCTATTAGTCTGCTACCCTTTGGCTTTTGTTATCTGTCCTTACTATTGTGTCCTGTATTGAAAGAGCTTCCCTGAATAATTAAAAAAGGCCATCAGAGTTTGCTCTATACTAGGCAGGCAGCTAAGTGGCTCAGTGGATAGAGTGCTGGGTCTGAGTGCAAATTCCACCTTAAGACACTTACTAGCTGTGTGATCCCCCTGGAAATGGCAGACTTCTCCAGAATCTTTGCTAAGAAAACCCCAAATGGCATCATGAAGATGCAGACACAAACGAAACGAATGAACAACAACAACAACATATACTAAGCAGTGTGCCAAGCACTGGGGACAAAATTCAGCAAGGCAGTCCCTGTTCGGAAAGGGCTGACATTCTAATAGAGAAAAACAACACGTATTGGGGGAGGCTCAGGTTGGAAAAAAGAGGGAGACAGCCACGAAGGGGCAGGGTGGTCTTGTTCTGGGAAATAAAGTAAAAGCTTCCCTATCAAAGCTTCGAGCCCCAAGTGTGGCAATCCAAATTCCAGCAGGAGGAAGAAAGCCAGAGTGGCAGCAACCACTGTGGCGTGAACAAACCACTGTTTTAAAATAGCCACTCCCTTCGCTTCTCTCTACCAAATAAATTATACAAGACTTCCCTATGTGCCTTCCACTTGAATTTTAGGAAAAAAAATTTTTTTTCAGTTTGTCTCCTATCCACTTCTTCAAAGTAAAAAGAGCTTGCTTCGATTAACCTTATCAACACTTCTCATCACTCCTCAAGCCAAACCCACATGTAATTTCCTATTTTCTCAAGAGAACAAGTCCTAACCATTCCTGATTAAATTTAACCTACAAAACAGTACTGTTTCCCTTAAAGGGCAATTATATATTTTACATGGTATGGAAAGAGGACTGTACATATTATGTCTATTACATATCCTTTGACTTACAACCTGATATCCTATTTGCTGCTCTTGAGAGAGAGAGAGGAAAAAAAGCTGGCTAAGGGAACTGGCCCACATCCCCATTTTAATTATCTTCCTGCATATTGAAATTAATGTTTGCTGTTTTAAAATTCTAGCCCATTAAAAACATGGTTTGCCCTCAAAGCAGGCTATTAAGAATTCTCAGGCTACACTGTAGTTCTTCCTTTGTATCTTCCACCCCCTATCCTTTCTTAATGAACCCAATTTTCTCCTTTCAGCACCAATCAGTCGGTGTGGAGGACTGATGGGAAGGGAAGAGGGAAAGGACTCATTTAGAAGACTGAGACACAACCTTTTCCTCCTATGCTGTAGGATGGGAAATGATTTCTCTTCTTTAGTCATAAATCCAAGTAGGTCTTCCACCTGTGAATATGTAACATTTCACCTGCTGATTAAAGAAGTATATTGGATATTAAAGGAATATAATATATAATTGCTCTTGGACAATTAAAAGTAAATGGAAATACATGCTGTCACTGCCATAAATCTCAGTTTTCATCAGTTCTCCTAAAAATGGATATTTACTTATTTAAGAATTGCTAGGCCTAATTAATAGAATGTTAAATCTGGTAAGGGCCCTTGAGGTCACTGAATCCAACACACTCATTTTACATCTAGAGCAGTGGTTCTCAACCTTCCTAATGCTGCGACCCTTTAATACTCATATGTGGGCATATCTGCATGTGGGCAGACCCACCTGGAGATGGATAGAGGAGCCATGTCTTGGTTCCTAAGACCATTGGAAATATGTGTTTTCTGATTGTCTTAGGCGATCTCTGTGAAAGGGTCATTTGACCCCCAAAGGGGTCGCAACCCACAGGTTGAGAACCACTGATCTAGAAGAAAGCAGTAGCTTATACTATGTCACACAGCTAGTTAGTGCCTGAGCCAGAATTTATGACCAGGTCTCCTAATTCCAAATGGGATGCTTCACCATGCCATTTTCCTTGCATAGAGTGAGAAGCAGCAGCAATATAAGAATTTTGATTACTAAGGCATTCATACATAGAACATTCACCTAAAAGCATAACAACAAGCCAAGCTTAGTAAGTGACATTAAGAGTCATTAAACAATTATAAGAATCTAACCCTACGGGATACACTTCTTAAGTAAAGCACTATGCTCAGGCACTTGGGAGGGAGTTTTTGTGTTGATCAAGAAAATAGGAAAAATTCTAAAATTTCAGTCCTTTTAACACAAACCATGCGCCCCTGCAGATGACTACTTTAGAGTTTGAAATCAGAGCTAGTACATGTTTTAACAATACAATTTCTCATCACCTAAGGATGGAAGAATTTCTTTTAGACATGTCATGAAGGCTTAACACCATTTTTTTCTACATCCTGGCAGGATTCCTTGTTACACGTTTCAATTCCTCATTCTCAGAGCTGACAACTGATTTAAACCAGTTTCCTCTTCTAAATCACACAAAGCAGGTGCTTATGCCTGATTCAACATTAATACCATCGTGTTTCATATGCTTCCAACATTTTAACTCCCCAAATGGTGTTAGAAGTGTAGTTCTCATTTTCAGGATTAAAAGACTATAACATGGAAATATTCTTGGGAGTTGTTTTTAAGACAATGTTACTGTTAATTTGATGGGGTCACACAGCCTGTTTATCTTGCCTCATTTTCTTTCTAAATTATTTACTACTTGCAAGGTATTATTTTTTTCTTTTTGGAGAAAAGGGAAAAAAAACCTATTTGCTACTACTAAGCAATAATGAATAATAACGAATTACTAATAAGCCATAATGAATGCCATACATTTGTTAATCAATTATTTAAAGCTCAGTAAAGGATCAGGGAAAATTTTAAGCTCTAATTCGTCTAACTGCTAATGATTTTCACTGCCAACTTTATTAGAAGGGTAGTCTACACTTGCTGCCTCCTCTCCCTCCCCATGTAATCTTTCATCTGTTTCTTGGATTCTGGCAGCTGTCCCAACCACTCAATTGTAATTATTCTCTCCAAAGTCATCAATGATCACCTACCTCACCTACTGTGATGGTTTTTGTTAAGTGCTCATCTGCTTTACAACGTCTCCCTCTTAAGGATCCTCCTCCCCTGCCTCTCCCAAACCTCTGACATTTTCTTCTCCTTTAACTTTGCAAATGATAAAACCAAATCTTCTCTTTCACCTTTTGTTGACTCTTCTTCTTTTCCATCTTTACTCCTCATGTGGCCTTTCCCTCAGATTTTGAATTCCTTCCTCTCTTTCCCAATGAAGAGATAAAGGGGCGCCACTTCCACTGTCTTTGGCTATTCCCTTTATCCAACTGAATCCTGAATCTGTATTCCTGGTCCTGACCTTTCTCCTGAACTCCAGCTATACATTTCAAGCTACCTAATGGAGATTTCCTCCTGGATGTTCTACTGACACCTACAATTCAACAAGTATTTGATACCTTAATAGATATCAATTACTTAAAATACTCAATTGCCCCCTAAAACCTACTTATTTAAAAATAAAAACATATTTGATGGATGTTCACAGCTTTTTATAAAAGCATCTTTTTGTTTTTGTTTGTAAATTTAAATTCTTGTGTTTACTGATGATAAGGTTTCTAATTAAAAAAAAAACCCTACTCATTCTCCTGATATTCATATTCCTAGTGATACAGTCACAGATTCAGAGGAAGTGGCCTCAGAGGTCATCTAGTCAAACTTCCTTAATTAGAGAAGAGGAAACTGATGTCTGGAGAAGAAAGGTGATTTGCCCAAGGTCATACAGGTAGTAAAGAGCAGTGGCAGAATTAGAATCCAAGCCCTCTCTTTCATAGCTTGCATGCATTATTTTTTTTATTTTTAGAGGCAGTTAGCTAATATAGTGGATAGAATACTGGGCCTGGAGTCAAGAAGACTTGAGTTCAAGTCCAGACTTAATAGTCTCAGATATTTAAGAGTCCTGTGATCCTGGACAAATCACTTCATCATTGTCTGCCTCAGTTTCCTCAACTGTAAAAAAAATAGTAACACCTACCTCCCAGGTAGAGGTGTCATAAGGTTCAAATCGGATAATACTTAGCACAAGGCTTGACACAAAGCAAGCCTTCAAGAAGTATTTGTTCTCTGTCTTCCTTTTACCATAAACATTCCACTTTGAATCTTTGAAATCTTCTTTAATTCCAACTTTTAGCTTGCTGGCCACCTCTACTGAACTGTCAGATCTTCTACAACATCTACCATTCTTGTAATTGTGTCCTGTTTTCCATACTTTCCTCGAGCACCCCGTATCATTGGCGCTTGTGATGTCTTGGCTGCATGACTACAAGTGCCAAATCTCTCTATTAAAACCTATCCCCACGATGCCACCGGATTGATCTTTCTGTTTGCACATCTCTGAGCTCTTCCCCCACCTCACCCCACCCCCACCCCCGTTTAAAGACGTCCATTGGTTTCTCATTGCCTCTAATACAAAAACCAGCTTCCTTCTTTTGAGTTTCAAGATCTTTTACAACATAGCCCTTGATTATTTTTCCACCCTTATCTCACAGGATATAGTAGAAAGAATGACTGATTTAACATCAAGGGACAAGTGTTCAGATCCTAGCTGTACTGGCTGCGTGATCTTGTGAAAGTCACTTCACCTCTGGATCTTTGTTTACTCATCTGTAAAATGAGGGAGTTGGTTTACTATGGTGTTTGGTTTTTTTTCCCTCCAACTCTGAGGCTAAAATCCTATGCTCCAGCCAAACCGGACTTACTTTTTGAAAGACGTGCTTTGCTTTTCCACCTCTGTGCTTTCACCCAGACCATTTTTTATGCCTGAAATACCTTGACTTCTGCCTCCTGATAATTTCCCAAGCTCCACTAAAAAAATATCACTTCCTCCATAAAGCTTTTGCTCAATTTGCCTGGCTAGACCCTCTGACTTCTCTTAGCTCAAAGGGAAGACCAATAAAGCCAGCTTAGCTGCCTTTAGATGACTGTGCATATTTGGATAGAGGTACATGCAGACATACATGCAACAGTTAATTATATTAATATGTGTATGCTCCTGCAACTAATTTGTAACTGTCATGGAATTTTCCTAAGAAGACAGGATATAGAAACTAAATAATATAACTAATAAAGATGCACAGTAGTTTCAAATCCCAGCATCACTGTACTTTGCAACAATTAGCAACATCACACTGGAAATGGAGATGCACTTTTCACAATAATAGTTCACGTTTATAAGGCATTTTCAAGTTTACAAAGTACTTTTATAGAAATGATCTTAATTAATCCTCAGAACTCTGTGATCTAAGTACTGCTGTAATGATGAGGGGACAGAAGATCAGAGGCTAAGGGTGACGTATTTATTAAGTATCTGAGGCAGGATCTGAGCCCAGGTCTTCCTGACTCCAAGTCAAGTCATTTATCCACAGTGTCACACTGTCACTCCTCTGTATGTTATCATCACCCTTATTTCTCACCAAATATTGGTGTACCACATAGCAGTCCAAATTTAATAAATCACAGGCCTAGGGAACGCCAACAACTGACCTGCTGGACGTCTTGTTGGAAAACACACAGCTGAAGCCGCTGATGTAGACGGACCTTCCGGTGCTGCCAGATGTTTTCTAGTTGCCTCTGATGGTGAAGAACCTCATGGATAACATCAAGAACATGGTGCACGGCCTTGGAGTAGTTTGCAGAGGCCGTCAATGAATCTGAACTGCCAGGAGTTAAAGGCCGTTGGAGTTTGTCAAGCAGGGATTTTCCATCTTGGCTTACCTGCCCAGGAATAAAGGTAGCATTTATTTCAAGGGCAAGGGATCCGTTCAGCATGCCTTGCCTTCTTACAAATATGCTTATATATACCACTTTCATTTTTATTCAAATGCATTTTTATAGAAAAAATAAACCTTTCTATCAGTTATCTGATAACAAGAAACCAAAAAATGAGTTAAAATAAGAGCTATAATAATGATAATTATAATCTTATATATAGATTATATATTTATTTGTATAATATCTATATTATATATATTTATATTATTATATATTACATGATATATATATATATATATATATATATATATATATATATATATATGTCCAAGTTTCAGAATGATCTAAGAACAGGAAGAAGCATTAAGGACTTCTGACTATAGCTAAACCTGAAAGAAGCAACTGTATTGTAACCCAAGACCAAAAACAACCAAACATTCGGTAAAGTTTTTGGTTTAAATCCAACATTTCAAACATATACATCTATATGTGCATCTCTCTATACACATATGCATATGCATACATACATATATGTATACATAAACACGTATATATAATTATAAAGTATCTTATAGTAATAAGATAATAATAATAAAAGTAGGAACTCAAACGTTAAAATGAACAGAGCTGGATCTAAATACAAATAACTAACAACAAGAAACACATATGATGTTTATCTGTGTGTGATGGTGGAATTGCTAATAAACTGACGTTTGCCATTCTTTTCCAAAAAGACTCAAATCTACTAAAATTACATGGCTATTGAATCTGAATTGATCAATAGCCAGTACTCCAAAAATAGAGCTCATTAGAATAGGTAAACACTCATACACACAAGCATTTGTGCATACACACATGTATATATTTACACATACGTGTATACACAAACACATGCATGTGTACATACATATACATACACACATATATGTATATTGCAAGGAAGTATAGCAAATCATCACATAGTAGCATCAAAGGCAAGTCATAAACCACCTGTAATTTAGTCAATAAATTGTAGGTAATACCCAAGAAGTTATATGCCTTAGCCGTCATTTCAGAGGCAATATTTGAATCCAGGTTTTCCTGATTCCAAGTATGACATTAAATCCATTATGCCATACAGACACTCTGAAGCAGCAGTTCTCAACCTGTGGGTCATGACCCTTTCACAGGGGTCACTTAAAACTGTCGGAAAATACATGTTTCGAACAGTCTTAGGAACCTGAGACACGGCTCCTCTACCCATCTTCAGGTGGGTCCACCCACATGCAGATATGCTTACATACAAGTATTAAAGGGTTGTGACATTAGGAAGGTTGAGAACCACTGTTCTAAATCATCATAATGACACAAAATATAAATGTCAAATTTTGAAAAAAATCTCTTGATTTTAAAAAACAACAGTACAGGACAATTAGTAAGTGCTTAAATCATGTGTTAACATAATTTGATAAAAATTCTATATGTGTGCCAGACATACCAGGAAAATTAACATAGTTGGATCTAAATGCAATTCAGAATTTTATTGAATAAAGAAATTAACCTGAAAATTTTCAATTTAAAATACTGTCATGTCCCACAAGAGACTGCAACGCTATACTGTGATAGCTCATTATCAAACTACAATTAAAGTGTGTGTGTGTGTGTGTGTGTAAATAAAAGGTGGATGTGCTAAGAGTAGAATAAGAAACATAGTATGTGCACTTAAGTCTATTCAATCAATCAATCAATATTTAGTAAGCACCTACTCTGTTGCAGGCAATACTAAATAATAATAGAGATTACTAATACAAATCCTTAGAAAATTATCCTTAGACCCAAGAGACTTCAATGATGTGCCTCAAACAGGAGGATGTCATTTGGCCAGGGAAAGGCACAGAGTGATTTCTAAATATGGACTTCTTTCTTACCTTTCTAGCTAGATCCTTCTAAAACTGAAAATATTTATTTTATTTTTTAAAGGAAGGAAATAAGTAGGGACACTTCACTTACAAAAGAAATGAGGTACAGAAAAAAAGCGAAAATACAGTCAACTATGAAAGGAGAACATTACAAGGGGAATCTCTGGAAACTACTCAATAATAGCAGTAAGGCATGGAGCATTTCATAACCTTTTCTATTGTCTCACATGGGGGGTAGGGCAGTAAGGCTTCCTAGAATGTCACCTTTTTTCCCCCCAATACCTATATATGAGCGATTTGGTTAAAGGGTAACTGCACTCATGAAAGGTGATCATTACTTGTTTGCTGTTAAATACATGATTACCAGAAAAAGACTTTTTTGGGACCAAATTACGGCTGACCCACAAGAAATGGAGCTGTGGCCTAAGCAGCAAGAAGTCATTATAAATACTTCAAATGGAGAAAGCCTTTAAGGATTTTTACTAATAGCAAAGGCTAAAAAAGATTGCTCCCAAAGTATTTTAGAATATTTTCCTAGTGAAAGTGCAAGATGAGGTGATGTCAGATTATGGAGTACCAGACAGGCAGAAGAACATCTGGGGCTTTCACCATGAGGGTGACACCATGGACGGCTTGGCCACCGTGGCAGCTGAGGGAGTGGGAGAGCCCCACTTCGGTCCTTGCCCAACTACTGATATGACAGCCTAGCTCAGGAGTCCGTGGATCAGTTTAGTAGTACAGGGTTGGGGAATTCTGTCATACCAAATCCTCACAACAGGGGAGCCGTCAAATTCCAGTGCAAAGAACATTTTTCATATTGCTATCCGATTCAACAGCTCATGTCACCATTCTCTCTCTCCTCAAGGATGTTTACAATTCAACATTGACTTTAGCAGTGAAAATTTAACAAAGGGTTCAGAGAAACAAAAACAATAACAATACATTTATTTCTCCAGGACGTTTAATAAAGACACACACTGACTGAATGAAACTCTACCATTTGTTGCTCTCCAGTCTTCTTAAATCTTGCTCAGCCCCACAGACTCTGTGACCAAGTAACACTGGCCTCCATGAACAAGAACACATCTACCAAATGTGGTCTCGCTGCCTGTTCCTGATGACTGGAATCCTCTCCATTCTCATCTCCAAATCCTGGCTCCTCTGGCTTCTTTTGAATCCCTGCTAAAATCTCACCTTCTACCAGCAGCCTTTCCCAGTCCTCTAATGCTAGTAAATCCATTTCCTCTGCTGATTATCTCCAATATAGCCTAGATATGTCTTTTTTATATAGTTATTTGCATGTTGTCTTCCCTAGTAGACTGTGAGCTCTTTAAAAGTGGTGGGTTATTTTTTATCTTTCATACCTCTTTTTTATCTTTCATTCTAGTGCTTAGCACACAGTAGGCACTTAATAAATGTTTACTGACTGACTGACTGCTGGTGCAGAAACAAGAAAGTATACCTGCAAAAATTTTTATGGTCTACAACTGGGGGTAAATTTTTATTTTTAAATATAAGCCAACTGGGAAGACAGACTCACTTTTTCTTTTTAACCTCAAAAACCACCTTCAGGAACATATTTCTGTCCACTATAAGAATACCTGTATGCAAATGTGTTGATAGAGTTTATACAGTTTAAGAGAATAAGATTAGCACTACCTGTTTCAATAACTCAGAAACACCTGCTTTTTCTTACTCTCAGCAAAACAGTATTCTGTGGCCAAGATAAACATGATGATTATTTTATAGTCTGATGGTCTATTTTACAAAAGAAAAGGTTCCAAAAATAAACGTCCTTCATCCTAGCATATCCCAGAAAGAGATGAACAGAAGGAGATATTGCAAAGAAAAAGGGAAGCTGAGTAAATTACATGTAATTTTTTTTAAAAAGCCCAACAACCCAAGAAATTAATAAAAAGCTCACAATGTGCTAAGTACTTCAGGGCTGGCTTGATTCTACTGCCAGGTAAAATCTAATGGCTTCAAACAAGCTATGTCACCCTAGTTTCAAAATACGTTTATTTCTAGGTATCTCTGTAGGGTCAATAGTAGAAAATTTCATATCAAAATTTTTATTACAATAAATCTGCCATTAATTTATAGGTTAAGTTGTCCTCATCTCAAACTGTTGTGGGGGGGAGGGGGAGGGAGAGCGAGACAGAGAGCTTGCATTACATTTGGGAAAGGCTGCTAAGTTACTATGAGTTAGGTTGTATACCATAAAAATGTTCCTTACAAATAACCAAATAATAGCAGAGATTTATACCTAAATGGAAGTAAAATGCAAAGATTAATTAAATCAATAAAAGTGCTTAAATATGTGACCAACATAACTAACATGTCAAGAGTATTTCTGCCTCCTGTATTTAAGAGAAAACAAATGCCTGGTGTCTAAGTGAGCAATTAATCAGATTATTTTAAAGTAAATAAATAAATAAATAAATAATAATAATACTAGTGTTTATATAGTCCTTACTACATTCCTCACATTGTGCTAAGCACTTTACAAATATTATCCCGTTTGGTCCTCACAACAACCTTGAGAGGTGGGCACTACTCCATTTTATGGAGGCAGAGGTGGGTCACACAGCAAGTTAGTGTATAAGGCTGGATTTGATCTCTGGTCTTCCTGACTCCAGGCCCAAGTACCCTAACCACTGCACTATAAGCTGTCTCTGAGGGGGGAAAGAACCTTTCTCTACTTTTTCTGTCGCACATGACAAAATCAAATGACACAGAAATTCACTGCTAGGTTTGCTAATTTCCATTTCTGGTATCTGGATCTTGAAACTTGCTACTAGATTTTATCCGGCTAAAATGACTACAGCAGGAATATCTACCTATTCACCTGCAATATGTCCAAGTTTCATAATTATCTAAGAAAAGGAAGCATCATTAGGGGTATCTGACTATGGCTAAACCTGACATAAGCAACTGTATATAACCCAAGACCAAAACCAACCAGACGTCAGGTAAGTTTGTTTGGTTTAAATCCAACATTTCAGATCTAAAAAGGAGGTTGTGACCACTCGATGCTCCAGAGACAAAATGAAGTTTCTAATGAATTGAGAAAGAAAGCTGAGTAAAAACAAAATATTCTGGTACTATGAAGTACCATAAGTAATGACGATTAACCTTTCTTGGGAAAACAGTAATTCCTTTCTTGGGGGGAGAATAAAGGAATTAAGAAATGGAGTCTAGGAGATACAAGTAGCATAATGAGATGATCCATGCATTGGCAATCCAAGGGCAAGAGTTTGTGGTGTTTTGTTATTTTTGGTGGGAGGAGAGGAAAGACCTGGGGCCAGGGGCAAAGGCTATAATTTATAGCACAGGATTTAATATTCATCCTGCGCTTGGTTTTACCGTGCCTATTCTCTTACCCAATTCTGGTTTAACATAATTCGTTTTCATTTCATGTTTCTGATGAAGCTGAAGATGGTGAGGACAGGCTGACATTCAAGAATCCCAGGTCATTAAAGGGAAAGAGATTAGGACGGTCAAAGTTCTTGGTAATGCCCCAGATACAGAGAAGCAGCCACTTAGCACTAGTGAGAAGTTGAAAAATATAGGATGAAGAAACCGCCCGAAGAAGTTAACATGAAAATTCAGGCCTGAAACTAATTGTTGAAAGGTTTACATACCAGCTGTGTTGAACTGAGGGCAATACATGCAGTAGAGTTGAAGACAAAGTGTTTGGCTACGCCTCTAGCTTTTCTGGCCTTTCTCAAATGGCAGCCTAATGCAACTGGAGCTTTCAGAATCAGCTTCTAGAATCTGGATTTGTAATTTAGTCTTTCTGCTTCTGGTTTGCTGTGCAGATGAACTCTGCGGACACACAAAACAACACTACTCCTGCTTAGCTCCCTCCTGGTGATTCATCTCTTCTGCCAACCCTAAGCGGTTACTTGTTGTTACTGTTCATTTTTGAGTTGCATCCGATTCTTCATGACTCGATTTTGGGGTTTTCTTGGCAAAGTTTGCCATTTCCTTCTCTGGTTCATTTCACAGATGAGGAAACTGAGACAAACTGGGTTAAGTGACATGTCATACTGCTAGTAAGTGCCTGAAGATAAATTTGAACTCAGGAAGATGAATCTTTCTTACTCTAGGCCTGGCATTCAATCCTAGCTGCCCAGGTAGTTACTAGATGTGCCTAAATGAGGAGAGTGTTTGAAAGCTACCACCCAAGGGTTTTCTTAGTTATCTCCTGTGGGCACATGGCATTACTCTTCTGGAATGGCCCCAGCTGATTTCATGGGGGATTTTTTCCCTCTATAACACTACAGCTTGGAAAAACCTCAACTCTCTAGGAGATGCTTTTAAAGGGGAAGGGGTGGGAAAAAGAAAAACCACCACTGTTTTTGAGACCTAGCAGCTCTGATGTTATGCCAAAGATTGAGTATAATCTATTAAATCCAATGCAACACTGCTTTGTTTGATGAGGCTTTAAAATAATTGGTTTATAAACTTACTATCAAGGCAACTGAGATTCTATATCCATAACAGAGGTGTAACTTTACAAAGCTAATGATTGGGATGACTCATATATTTTGCTGTTTGTTTTTATCCTACCCTAATGACAATAATAATATCATCCTGTATTTATACAGTGCCTTGAAGCTAAGAAACACAACAGGCTCTGCAGAGAGGAGCTTATTAAACCTCATAAAGTCCTGTTGAGGCATGCAGTGAGTCAGTGTGTTTTTTTTTTTTCCCAAAAGAAGAAATTGAGGCAGGGAGTAAGTTAGCCAAAGTTACATAAAACCACAGAATGTTAGAGCAGAAAAACTTTTTATTTGCCTGTCCAATGCCCTCATTTTATAGATGAAGAAGCTTAAAAATAAAGAGACCTGTCCAAAGTCACACAGGGTTTAGTGTGAAAGCAAGAATGAAAACGCTTGTTTCTTGGCATTGTCTATACTTTTATGGGTGTCTTAGTGGTTCAAGAAAAAAAGCTGATGTCAGTCTCCTACCCTGATCCTATAGGTCATTCTTTATGTTTTAAAGTGGTAAATGCTTTAAATGAATTCTTTGCTTCTTTTAATGATTTTGATGCAATCTAATTGGGATCTTTAATCTAGTAATATGGCCAGGGCTTAAAGAATTGATCACCTTTTTATAAACAGGAAATGTTTCAAAATATATTTCTACAAAGGATATATACTTTTTAATAACAAATGAAAAGCAAAACATAACTAACTTATATAGTATCTCTAAAACTGTAAGTCAAATGTGTTGGTCTGTTTTGCTTAGCTATGCTTTATTTTAAAAGGATAGTTTCTAGGGAGAGGAAGGCAGAGATGTTTTTTTTTTCTTTTGTTTTCCTACACCAATAAATTATTTAAAAAAATAAAACTACATGACATCCTAACTCTCTATGTATATTGCCCCATCCATCTGGGTGATGAAGTACATTAGCTCCAAATCTGGCAAGCTGAAGCAAGCAAACGTTTATAAGACTCAGGTATGTTCCTGTTGTTGAAATACAAACAGCATCAACATGGGGCATGTCTAATTAAAACAGAGCAGAGCAGGTGTTTATGTTAAAAAAAATTACTGGCAAGTCTTCCTATTTCCTATTTACACCATCAGTACCACTAGAAACAAGGAAAGCTGAATGAAGATAGTTTAAATTTTCTCTTTTTTTAAATTTAAAAAGATTTCACTAAAAATGCAAAGAGATCATTTGCCCTGAACCTGAACATTTCCTCATCCACAGAAAGAAGCATTTGTTCTAGATGATCTCTACATTCCTCCATGGACCTGACATTCTGATTCTATGATTCCTAGAGCCAAAGAGTTCACTCACTGCTACCACCCGAGGGAGAAGTCTGAATAGTTTAAGAGAAAAGGGAGATCACTTTTTAAAAGATGCATCAGAATTTTATTCAGCTCCATGTCAAGTTCGTTCAGTCTTTTTACAATGAATCTTTTGGGGCATACGGTTTCTCTACAAATATATTCTTAGGCTGAAAACGTATGGCTTAAAAGCTCAGTCTAAGAACTTTTTTTATTTCTATGCAATTTGTCCATCTTAAACTATCTGCACCAATTAAAAATCTAGTGAGACTCCATCTTAGGCTGATGGATACATGCCCCATATTTAGGTGCCCCATTTTCTTTGTGAGTTTGAATCTGGTATCTTTCTTTTTTTTTTTTTGGGCAACTGGGGTTAAGTGACTTGCCCAGGGTCACACAGCTAGTTTTTTTGTGTTAAGTGTCTAAGGCCGGATTTGAACTCAGGTACTCCTGACTCCAGGGCTGGTGCTTTCACTGAGCCACCTAGCTGCCCCTGAATCTGATTTCAGATTGAAAAGTGAATAAAAGAATGAACAACACCACCACTAATTTCTACCCTCACCCTTTCTTAAACAGGTTAGTTCCTTCATTGGCTGAAGAGAACAAGGTTCAGGTGTAATCTTGTATTCTATCAAAGGAAAAACACAGTTCCATGACTACAGGTCACATTCCCATCCCTGGCCCTAACCGACCATCTCATAGACATGTGTCACTGGTCAAAGGAGTGACTGACCAATCCAAGCATCATCACCACTATTTGAAATACAACTCAGACAGAGGGGGGCGGAGCCAAGATGGCGGTGTAGAAGCAGCAAAGCACCACAGCTCCCACACAAACACGCTAAAAAACTCATAAAATGGGACGCTAAACAGATTTTCAAGCTCCAAAACTCTCCACAAGACAGAAAGCACATCTG